>OY740782.1:7540540-8012001 GCA_963514005.1 Raja brachyura | reverse complement strand
TTTATTTCACCCTGGGCAATAGGTTACTGCCTGCCCGATCTATGCCTCTCTTCATTTTATATACTTCTATCAGTCTGATTCCAGACTGATTCCTGGGATGTCAGGACTGTCTTATGAAGAAAGACTGGATAGACTCGGTTTATACTCTCTAGAATTTAGGAGATTGAGAGGGGATCTTATAGAAACTTACAAAATTCTTAAGGGGTTGGACAGGCTAGATTGTTCCCGATGTTGGGGAGGTCCAGGGCAAGGGGTCACAGCTTAAGGATAAGGGGGAAATCCTTTAGGACCGAGATGAGAAGGACTTTTTTCACACAGAGAGTGGTGGGTCTCTGGAACTCTCTGCCACAGAGGGTAGTTGAGGCCAGTTCATTGGCTATATTTAAGAGGGAGTTAGATGTGGCCCTTGTGGCTAAGGGGATCAGAGGGTATGGAGAGAAGGCAGGTACGGGATACTGAGTTGGATGATCAGCCATGATCATATTGAATGGCGGTGCAGGCTCGAAGGGCCGAATGGCCTACTCCTGCACCTAATTTCTATGTTTCTATGTTTTTTCCCCTTGTAACAGGACTGGCTGGGCCGAACGGCCTGTTTCTGCGCTGTGTCTCTAATCTAAACGGGACCACAATTCCGGTGTCTGTCTGGTTAGTGTAAGTGGGCTGCAGGGGGGGATGTGCAGGGCAGTGTCCCTGTTTGTGTGTTGTGGGCCCTGTGATTCCCCCACTGTTCTGGCCCATTGATCTGCCCACCGGTGCGTGCATCGGATCATAACGCAGCAATTGGGAGTCACAGAGCCAAACCAACATGGCGGCACGATGGCGCAGCGGTAGAGTTGCTGCCTCACAGCGCCAGAGACCCGGCTTCCACCCCGACTGCGGGTGAGAGCCTGCACAGAGTTTGTGCGTTCATTCTCCCCGTGACCTGCGTGGGTTTTCTCCGGGTGCCCGGGATTCCTCCCACACTCCACAGACAATAGACAATAGACAATAGGTGCAGGAGTAGGCCATTTGGTCCTTCGAGCCAGCACCGCCATTCAAAGTGATCATGGCTGATCATCCCCAATCAGTACCCCGTTCCTGCCGTCTCCCCATATCCCCTGACTCCGCTATTTTAAGAGCTCTATCTAGCTCTTGAAAGCATCCAGAGAACCGGCCTCTGAGGCAGAGAATTCCACACTCACAAATCTCTGTGAGAAAAAGTGTTTCCTCGTCTCCGTTCTAAATGGCCTACTCCTTATTCTTAAACTGTGGCCCCGTAACAATCTTAACAGACGTGCAGGTTTGTAGGCTCATTGGCTTTGGTGCGATTGGAAATTGTGGAGGATAGTGTTAGTGTGCGGGGATAGTTGGCCGGTGTGGACTCAGTGGGCCGAAGGGCCTGTTTCCGCGCTAAACTAAACCAAACAAAACAGGGAATAACGTTTAGTGCAAGGTAAAGCCAATAAAGTCCGATCAAGGATAGTCCGAGGGTCACCAAAGAGGTAGATAGTAGTTCAGGACTCCTCTCTGGTTGTGGTAGGATGGTTTGCTAACAACCTGATAGCAGCTGGGAAGAAACGGTCCCTGAATCTGGAGGTGTGCGTTTTCACACTTCTGTACCTCTTGCCCGATGGGAGAGGGGAGAAGAGGGAGTGGCCGGGGTGAGACTCGTCCTTGATTATGCTGCTGGCCTTGCCGAGGCAGCGCGAGGTGTCGATGGGGTCAACGGAAGGGAGGTTGGTTTGCGTCCACAAATCTCTGCAGTTTTTGGCGGTCTTGGATGGACCTGTTCCCCAAAGGGCCTGTCCCACGTGGCGATTTTTTCCGGCATCATTGACTGACATGTATCACGTGGTCACCGCAAAAGTTGCGTCGTTGACGTGGCTGATGACGTATTGACGCGTGGAGTCTCAAGTGTCGCAAATTTTTTTTTGTTGGCGCTGGATTTTTAAATGTTCAAAATCTTTCGCCGACACTGACGCGTCAGTCAATGGCGCCGGCAGTCGCCAAAAAAAAACCGTGCCGTGACGCATCCTTGTAAAATGCTTTCTAGGGCGCAGATTTGTACCGAGTTAGAGACACACGGCTGCACTTTGCCCGTGACCCATGGAAGGTTGGTTAAGAAGGTTCAATCTTTGGGTGTTAATGGCGGAGTAGCAAGATGGATTCAACAGTGGCTGAATGGGAGATGCCAGAGAGTAATGGTGGATGGCTGTTTGTCAGGTTGGAAGCCGGTGACCAGTGGGGTGCCTCAGGGATCTGTGTTGGGTCCACTGTTGTTTGTCATGTACATCAATGATCTAGATGATGGGGTGGAAAATTGGATTAGTAAGTATGCAGATGATACTAAGATAGGTGGTGCTGTGGATAATGAAGTAGATTTTCAAAGTCTACAGAGAGATTTGGGCCATTTGGAAGAGTGGGCTGAAAGATGGCAGATGGAGTTTAATGCTGATAAGTGTGAGGTGCTACATCTTGGCAGGACAAATCAAAATAGGACGTACATGGTAAATGGTGGGGAATTGAGGAATGCTGTGGAACAGAGGGATCTAGGAATAACTGTGCATAGTTCCCTGAAGGTGGAATCGCATGTAGATAGGGTGGTAAAGAAAGCTTTTGGTGTGCTGGCCTTTATAAATCAGAGCATTGAATATAGGAGTAGGGAAGTAATGTTAAAATTGTACAAGGCATTGGTGAGACCAATTCTGGAGTATGGTGTACAATTTTGGTCGCCTAATTATAGGAAGGATGTCAACAAAATAGAGAGAGTACAGAGGAGATTTACTAGAATGTTGCCTGGGTTCCAGCAACTAAGTTACAGAGAAAGGTTGAACAAGTTAGGTCTTTATTCTTTGGAGCGCAGAAGGTTAAGGGGGGACTTGATTGAGGTCTTTAAAATGATGAGAGGGATAGACAGAGTTGACGTGGATAAGCTTTTCCCATTGAGGGTAGGGAAGATTCAAACAAGAGGGCATGACATGAGAATTAAGGGACAGAAGTTTAGGGGTAACATGAGGGGGAACTTCTTTACTCAGAGAGTGGTGGCTGTGTGGAATGATCTTCCTGCAGAAGAGGTGGAGGCAGGATCGATTTTAGCATTTAAAAGTAAAGTGGATAGGTATATGGACAGGAAGGGAATGGAGGGGTATGGTCTGAGTGCAGGTAGATGGGACTAGGGGAAAATAAATGGTCAGCACGGACTGGAAGGGCCGAGAGGGCCTGTTTCTGTGCTGTAATTGTTATATGGTTATATGGTTAGTGCTGGCTTTAGAGACTGTGGTGTAGCCGGCTGCCGGCTGTGGTGCCCTGCGGTTCCTTACCTTGGTGTCGGAACTCTGGTAGATGACCCCGAGCGAGCTCAGCCTCTGCACTCCCTGCTCCACCTCCAGGGGCCTGATCTCCAGCTGCCCGCTCCAGCGGTCGGCCAACGCCTCCATCCAGTGGCCCAACGACGAGCAGGTCTGATCTCCCTCCAGGACCACCACGTCGACCTGCTCCCTGCCTGAGGGGGCCCACGGGCAAAGGGGGCATCAGTGACGCAGCTGGAGCCCAAAAAAACCTTCCACCCATCCACCGGCACCGAGCATCCGCACCCCTCACACTCCTCCATAACCACGCACAAGGCAACAGATCGTCCCTAGTTGGTGTAGCATAGTGTTAATGTGCGGGGATCGCCGGTCGGCACGGACCCAGTGGGCCGAAGGGCCTGTCTCCATACTGTACCTCTAAACTACACCCTAACGCCCATCATGTCTGCTTCACCATTCAATCATGGCCGATCTATCTCTCCCTCCCAACCCCATTCTCCTGCCTTCTCCCCATAACCCCTGACACCCGCACTCATCAATAACCTACCAATCTCCGTCTTAAAAATACCCACTGACTTGGCCTCCACAGCCTTCTGTGGCAACGAATCCCACCGATTCACCACCCTCTGGCTAAAGAAATCCCTCCTCATCTCCATTCTAAAGGAACGTCCTTTAACTCTGAGGCTGTGTCCTCTAGTCCTAGACTCTCCCACTAGTGGAAACATCCTCCCCTCATCCACTCCATTGACTATTCGGTAAGTTTCAATGAGGTCCCCCTCTCATCCTTCTAAACTCCAGCGAGTGCCGTCAAAAGCTCGTCATACGGTTAACCCAATCATGCCCGGATCCAATCCCGGGAACACTGGCCCCATCCGACGCTGCCTCTCCCACCTCCCAACTCTTCCTGCTCCCAGGGACCAGCAAGTCAAGATCTGTTCACCCACACCTTCCCTTTCCACGCTCGCCCGCCTGTCGCCCCCTCTCCATCCCACCTGCCCTCATTTCTCACCTCCTTGCCCTCTCCCTGCCACCCTGCTCCACCTCTGACCCAGTGCCCCACTCCCGTCCTATAACGAGATTGATCCCTGGGATGGCGGGACTGTCATATGAGGAAAGATTGAAAAGACTAGGCTTGTATTCACTGGAGTTTGGAAGGATGAGGGGGGGGGGGTCTTATAGAAACATATAAAATTATAAAAGTGTTAAAGAAGGATCTGCAGATGCTGGAGAATCGAGGGTTACACAAAAAGCTGGAGAAACTCAGCGGGTGCAGCAGCATCTACGGAGCGAAGGAGATAAGCGACGTTTCGGGTCTGAAGAAGGGTCTCGACCCGAAACGTCGCCTATCTCCTTCGCTCCTTAGATGCTGCTGCACCCGCTGAGTTTCTCCAGCTTTTTGTGTAACCCTAAAATTATAAAAGGACTGGACAAGCTAGATGCAGGAAAAATGTTCCCAATGTTGGGCGAGTCCAGAACCAGGGGCCACAGTCTTAGAATAAAGGGGAGGCCATTTAAGACTGAGGTGAGAAAAAACTTTTTCACCCAGAGAGTTGTGAATCTGTGGAATTCCCTGCCACAGAGGGCAGTGGAGGCCAAGTCACTGGATGGATCTAAGAGAGAGTTAGATAGAGCTCTAGGGGCTGGTGGAGTCAAGGGATATGGGGAGAAGGCAGGCACGGGTTATTGATAGGGGACGATCAGCCATGATCACAATGAATGGCGGTGCTGGCTCGAAGGGCCGAATGGCCTCCTCCTGCACCTATTTTCTATGTTTCTATATCGCTCTCCACCTCCTCTCTCCCCTACATCTCTTCCCCTTCACCAGTCTCTCTAACACCCCCGGCCACTCGCAGATCAGTACAGCACAACAACAGGCCCTTCGGACCACAATGCCTGTGCCGAACATGATGCTAGGACCTGCCTGCACACAGCCCACACCCCTCCATCCCATGCATGGCCATGCACCCATCCAAATACACCAGTGTCATATTTGCCTCTGCCACCACCACCCCCCCCAGCAGCTTGTCCCTGGCAACCTAATCTTCTGGAGCAGTATACTATGGAGGACTTCATCAAAGAGAGTGATGAACATCATACTGCAGCAGCCCAACATGTCCCAGCTGCCTGTCTTTGGTCCATATCTCTCTAAAGGGCCTGTCCCACCAGCATCCGACTCCATGCGATGAACGCGGTCAAATTAGAAGCGGGGGCCGCGCGGAGGTCGGGTGATCCCCTGTACAGGGCCGTTCCCACCAGCATGCGCCTGCATGCGGCGAGCGTGACCAAACCGGCAGCGAGGGCCGCGCGGAGGTCGGGTGAGTGGCGCAACGCGGCGCAAAGTGAGGCGAACTTGGAGCGAAGTCTTAAAGGTAAGTTCGCCAGGACAGAGAGGGGCACACAGAGAGGGGCACAGAGGCACACACACACACACACAGAGGGGCACAGAGCCACACACATAGAGGGTCACGGAGGCACCTACAGAGAGGGTCACAGAGGCACGACGTCGAGACGGTGTGTAATGCGTCGAGGCGACTGCGAGCCGACAAGCCGTTGCCGCGCGGAATTTTTGAACATAGTCAGTTTTTCGGAGCCCCGCGCGATGTCGGGACGAACTCCGCACAATTCCGCACGGCTCCGGCGATCGAAGTGGGACCGGCCCCGCGACGCCGGACGGCTCAAGCGACCACGTTAGGTCGCTCTCATCGCATGGAGTTGCATGCTGGTGGGACCGGCCCTTAAACCTCCCCAATCCAGGTACCTGTCTAACTGTTTCTTAAACTTTGCAATAGTCCCAGCCTCAACTACCTCCTCTGGCAGCTCGTTCCATACACCCACCACCCTCTGTGTGGAAAAGTTGCCCCTCAGATTCCTATTAAATCTTTCCCCCCCCCCCCCTCACCTGAAACCTATGTCCTCTGGTCCTCGATTCCCCTACTCTGGGCAAGAGACTCTGCCCGATCTATTCCTCTCATGATTTTGTACACCTCTATAAGGTCACCCCTCATCCTCCTGCGCTCCAGGGAATAGAGACCCAGCCTGCTCAACCTCCCCCTGTGGCAATAAGATTCCAGTGGACAACTCACCGGTGTGGTTTCTCCTGTGGGTCAAGGTGAGGAAGGGTAGACTGGTGCAGAACTCACAGAGGGAGACAAGCTGGAACGGGATTCGCTTCTCCTGCAGATTGTCGCACTCTGGGATTGGAGGAGAGTGGAGTCAGAGCAAGGAATGTACCTCCATTGCACTGTACACGTGGCAGTTAATAAACCAATATCAGTTATATAAAGACCAAGACTCACCGTTGTATTTCAGAGCCACTTCTTCCAATGAAATCTAAAGGGAAGACGAAACGAACAAAATGACCAAAAGGCAAATAGTTAGAAGGTGGCAAACCTTGTCCCAGCCTACGCCACCCACAGGTCACGAGGTCAACGCCCGACCCCACCCACAGGTCACGAGGTCAACGCCCGACCCCACCCACAGGTCACAAGGTCAACGCCCGACCCCACCCACAGGTCACGAGGTGAACGCCCGACCCCACCAACAGGTCACAAGGTCAACGCCCGACCCCACCCACAGGTCACGAGGTCAACGCCCGACCCCACCCACAGGTCACAAGGTCAACGCCCGACCCCACCCACAGGTCACAAGGTCAACGCCCGACCCCACCCACAGGTCACGAGGTCAACGCCCGACCCCACCCACAGGTCACAAGGTCAACGCCCGACCCCACCCACAGGTCACGAGGTCAACGCCCAACCCCACCCACAGGTCACGAGGTCAACGCCCGCCCCCCACCCACAGGTCACGAGGTCAACGCCCGACCCCACCCACGGGTCACAAGATCAACGTCCGACCCCACCCACAGGTCACGAGGTCAATGCCCGGCCCCACCCATAGGTCAATGCTTGACCCCACCCACAGGTCACGAGGTCAACGACTGACTCCACCCACAGGTCACGAGGTCAACGACTGACCCCAACCACAGGTCACGAGGTCAACGACTGACCCCACCCACAGGTCACGAGGTCAACGACTGACCCCACCCACGGGTCACGAGGTCAATGCCCGACCTCACCCACAGGTCATGAGGTCAACCTCTGACCCCACCTACAGGTCACAGGGTCAACGACTGACCCCAACCACAGGTCACGAGGTTAGTGCCCGACTCCACCCACAGGTCAACGCTCGACCCCACCCACAGGTCAACACTCGACCCCACCTACAGGTCACAAGGTCAACGCTCGACCCCACCCACAGGTCGCAAGGTCAATGCCGGACCCCACCTACGGGTCACAAGGTCAATGCCCGACCCCACTCACAGGTCACAAGGTCAAACCGCTCGCAAGTTGAAAGGAAGTCATAGATCACCTGCACTCACAGGCAGAATGAGGCAAGATCGGGCAAAGTGAATATAATCAGTTGGGCAGACGGTTATAAAGGAGTAGGAGGGGCTGCAGATGCTGGTTTACACTGAAGATACACACACAGTGCTGGAGTAACTCAGCGGGACAGGCAGCGTCTCTGGAGAGAGGGGACAGGTGACGTTTCGGGTCCAGACCCTTCTTCAGTCTGATTCCAGTATGATAAGATTCGAGCGGGAGGAGGTGAAATCAGATGTGTCGGCATTACAGCTGAGCAAAGGGGACGGCAGGGGCATGAGGGAGGAGCTGGCCAAAGTTGACTGGAAAGAGGCTATAGTGGGAAGGGCGGTAGAGCAGCAATGGCAGGAATTCCTGGCGGATAATTCGGAAGGTGCAGGATCATTTCATTCCCGAGAGGAAGAAAGATTCCAGGGGGAGAAGAAGATGACCGTGGCTGACAAGGGAGGTCGAGGACAACAGAAAAGCAGAAGAGAACATTGCAAATATCAGTGGGAAGCCAGAGGATTGGGATGTCTTTTAAAGAACAACAGAAGGTAACTAAAAGGGCAAGACGGGGAGAAAAGGTGAAGTACGAAGGTAAGCTAGCCAATAATACAAAAGTGGATAGCAAGAGCTCCTATGGATATATATAAGAGTAGGAAAGAGGCAAGACTGAACGTTGGGTCGCTGGAGAATGATGCAGGAGAAATGTTAATGGGGAATAAACAAAATGGCAGCGGAGATGAACAACTTTTTTGCATCAGTCTTCACAGTGGGAGATGCCAGCAACCTGAAGTGCCTGAAGTTCAAGAGTGCCAGGGGTTGGAAGTTAATGGAGTGGCGATTACTAAGGAGAAGGTGCTGGGAAAACTGAAAGGGCCGGATGGACTGCACCCCAGGGTTCTGAAGGAGGAGGCCTCGCAGATTGTGGAGGCATTAGTTGTGATATTTCAAGAATCACTGGGAGTTAGGAGTGGTTCCTAAAGATGGGAAAAATTGCAAGCATCACCATGCTGTACAAGACAGGAGCAAAGCAGAACAGCAGATGTATTTAGATATAGAAACATAGACAATAGGTGCAGGAGGAGGCCATTTGGCCCTTCGAGCCAACACCGCCATTCATTGTGATCATGGCTGATCGTCCCCTATCAATAACCCGTGCCTGCCTTCTCCCCATATCCCTTGACTCCACTAGCCCCTAGAGCTCTATCTAACTCTCTCTTAAATCCATCCAGTGACTTGGCCTCCACTGCCCTCTGTGGCAGGGAATTCCACACATTCACAACTCTCTGGGTGAAAACTTTTCTCTCACCTCAGTCTTAAATGACCTCCCCTTTATTCTAAGACCGTGGCCCCTGGTTCTGGACTCACCCCACATTGGGAACAATTTTCCTGCATCTAGCTTGTCCAGTCCTTTTATAATTTTATATGTTTCTATAAGATCCCCCCCCTCACCCTTCTAAACTCCAGTGAATACAAGCCTAGTCTTTTCAATCTTTCCTCATATGACAGTCCCGCCATCCCAGGGATCAATCTCGCTTAAACTACGCTGCACTGCCTCAATCACAAGGATGTCCTTCCTCAAATTAGGGGACCAAAACTGTACGCAATGCTCCAGATGTGGTCCCACCAGAGCCCTGTACAACTGCAGAAGAACCTCTCTACTCCTATACTGAAATCCTCTTGTTATGAAGGCCAACATTGCATCACCTTTCTTCACTGCCTGCTGCACCTGCACGCCAACTTTCAGTGACTGGTGTACAAGGACGCCCAGGTCTTGCTGCAGATTTATTTGGGATAAAGTTGTCAGCATTACATTTCTGTTTTTGTACTCTGGTCCTCTCAAAATGAATGGTTTGTGATCGGGTCAAGGAGAATGGAAAGGAAGGAGTGCAGGCACCTCAACAGAGTGGGGCAGAGGGACGTGCATCTGCTGGATCTGCATTATCTTGACGTTGGCCACGAATCTCCCCATCTCCCGGAGCGGTGGCGTTCCCGACTCCGCCCGTCTCCTCAGGGTGGTGGTGGCGGCCGCGGGTTCCGGCTCCTTGTCCGCCTCCTCAATCTTGGGGAAGGTGAAGTCGATTTGGGATCGGTGGCACACGGCCTTCATCCTCCTGCAGATGGTCGCCAGCTCTAGAGAGAGGAGCAGTCACCACCTGTGATACAGTCAGACCCACACAGACCAGCACCACTGAGGGTGGATCAACAATAGACAATAGACAATAGTAGGCCATTCGGCCCTTTGAGCCAGCACCACCATTCAATGTGATCATGGCTGATCATCCCCAATCAGTACCCCGTTCCTGCCTTCTCCCCATATCCCCAGACTCTGCAATCTTTAAGAGCCCTATCTAGCTCTCTCTTGAAAGTATTCGGAGAACCGCCCTCTGAGGCAGAGAATTCCACAGACTCGCAACTCTCTGTGTGAAGAGAAAAACGCCTGGACAAACGCAAGGAAATTGGTCGGAAGGAACTGCAGGTGCAGGTTTACACCGAAGATAGACACAAAGTGCTGGAGTAACTCAACGGGACGGGCAGCATCTCCAGAGAGAAGGAATAGGCAACGTTTCGGGTGGAGACCTGTAGGATGGAACTGCAGATGCTGGTTGGGTCTGAGGAAGGGATCTCGACCCGAAACGTCACCCATTCCTTCTCTCCAGAGATGCTGCCTGTCCCGCTGAGTTACTCCAGCATTTTGTGTCTACCTTCAAGAACATCGGAGCAGGCGCAAACCAATTGTCCCTGCCTGCACGGTTGCATGTCTCGGTATATCGACACCTCTGCCCAAGGCACGTGGTGTGCTGCCCGACTCCAGGCATAGAGACACACAGCACGGAAACAGGCCCTTCGGCCCACCCAGTCCGCACCAACCAGCGATCACAGAAGCCAATTATCCTACAGCGCTGCACGTCTTTAGGATGTGGGAGGAAACCGGAGCACCCGGAGAAAACCCACGCAGTCACGGGGAGAACGTGCAAACTCCACACAGGCAAGCACTTCCCAGTCACGATCGAACCCAGGTCTCTGGCGCTGTAAGGCAGCAACTCTACTGCTGTGCCGCCACCAGAATAATACGGTTGAGGGTCACAGGGAGAACGTGCAAACGCCACACAGGCAGCACCCAAGGTCAGGATGGAAGCCGGGCCTCTGGCGCTGTGAGGCAGCAGCTCTATCCACCGCGCCACCGATGTCCTTGCTTGGGACATTGAAGAGCGGGATTAATAGATTGTAATCCGTGCGGGATTCAAGGGGGAAGCGCAGGAGCGGGGGACAGGGAACGCTGGATCAGCACGATCCTATTAAATGTAGAGGAGACGCGAGGGGTTATGTTCCGAGCTGTAATAGCTTTATGTAGGTATGTTACAAAACTTACCTTTAGCGGCGCTGCACTTCTGCCGCTCCCCGTGTGCGTGACTTTAGCACCTTTCAGAGGGGGGCGGGCTTAAAGTGCCGTTTTTCTGCAGACTGGGAAAATCGATCAATGTCGGGCGATTTCGTTGCGGAAGAAAAATCGCTCCGACATTTCATCAATGAAGGTATTTTTAAATTACGCTAGATTATTTATTATCTAGAGTAATTTAAAAATCACCTTCAAAAGCCGTGAGCGCCGACAACGGGAAGGATTTTGCGTAGGGGAGAAAAAAAGGTAAAGTTTATTTTTATATTAAAAGTTGTTTTTTATGGAGGCTTTAATCACATTTTCATGTTGCAAAATGGGGTCCCAAAAAATGTATGAACAAACAGTATTTTTCCCCCCGACTTCACCGCAAACCGCAACGTTCCAATCCACCGCGTTCCACTAAAACCCACTCGCTAGTTGATTTAAATGACCATTAATTTACAGGCATAAAACACTAAATTCCTTCCATTTGGCCCAGAAATTCATGAAAATGAGATTTAAAAATTATGTTATATTTTGGATTATTGTGTGAATGTTATTTGGACACTTAGGCAATTTAAAAAAAGTTTATCTTTTCTTAAGAAATGGATAGATGTTTAGATCTACTCATTGAATTTTGTAATTAGCTACAATTAGATAACTAATTATATGCTTTAATTTCAGGTCATCCAAGTAAGATTGTTTAATATTTGTTTCAGAATGCTTCAATCTATAATAACTGAAAATTTCATTGAGTTCTCTTAATTTTTAAGAAAGTTATGGGCTTTTGACTGTTCTAGATCACAGCTTTTGAGTTAAGTCAATTGAAAGGCAATGGGGAGCAAGATGTTAATTTCCGAGTATGAAAATGGCCATAACTTTCTTAATACTGAAGATATGAAAGTGAATTAGGTGTCAAATTAAACTTCTTTTTATGCTTTATCTGATGGGATAAATCTGATGACTGCTCCTCTCTCAAAATTTTGTAACATTGCTACTTTATGGGAGGAGTGAAGGAGGTGTTGGCAGGGGCGGATGGAGGGGAGCAAGATTGGGACCTCTGTGGATTGGAAACACCCTCAGATAGCCTGAGCAGTGCCGGGCTGGGTAGCACTCAAACATAGCTTTTCACTGTACCTCGGTACACGTGACAATAATCTAAACTGAACTGGACAAAATGACACAAAATGCTGGAGTAACTCAGCGGGACAGGCTGCGTCTCTGGAGAGAAGGAATGGATGAGAGGGGATCTTATTGGAACATGTAAGATTATCAGTCTGAAGAAGGGTTTCGGCCCGAAACGTTGCCTATTTCCTTCGCTCCATAGATGTTGCTGCACCCGCTGAGTTTCTCCAGCACTTTTGTCTACCTAAGATTATTATGAGATTTGAACACGCTAGAGGCAGGAAACAAGTTCCCGATGTTGGGGGAGTCCAGAACCAGGGGCCACAGTTTAAGAATAAGGAGTAAACCATTTAGAACGGAGACGAGGAAAAATCTTTTCAACCAGAGAGTGGTGAGTCTGTGGAATTCTCTGCCTCAGAGGGCGGTGGAGGCCGGTTCTCTGGATGCTTTCAAGAGAGAGCTAGATAGGGCTCTTAAAGATAGCGGAGTCAAGGGATATGGGGAGAAGGCAGGAACGGGGTACTGATTGTGGATGATCAGCCATGATCACATTGAATGGCGGTGCTGGCTCGAAGGGCCGAATGGCCTACTCCTGCACCTGTTGTCTAATGTTTCAGGTCGAGACCCTACTTCAGACGGGTTAGGGATAAGGGAGACGATAATGAAGAAAGATAAAAAACAATGAATGAAAGATATGCAAAAATGTAACGGATGATAAAGGAAACAGGCCATTGTCAGCTGTTTTGTAGCCAGTGAGAAGCTGGAGCAACATGGGTGGGGGAGGGATAGAGGGAGAGGGAATGCTGAGGTTACTTGAGGGCCAACTCACCTACAAACCCGCACGTCTCTGGGATGTGGGCAGATTCCAGGAATGAGTGGGTGAGCATATGATGAGCGTTTGACAGCACTGGGCCTGTACTCGCTGGGGTTTAGAAGGTTGAGGGGGGACCTCATTGAAACTTACAGAATAATGAAAGGCATTGATAGAGTGGATGTGGAGAGGATGTTTCCACTGGTGGGAGAGTGTAGGACCAGAGGTCACAGCCTCAGAATTAAAGGGAGCTCTTTTAGAAAGGTGAGGACGAACTTTAGTCAGAGGGTAGTTAATCGGTGGAACTCATTGCCGCAGAGGGCTGTGGAGGCCAAGTCAGTGGATATTTTTAAGGCAGAGAGATAGACAGATTCTTGATTAGAACGGGTGTCAAGGGTTATGGGGAGAAGGCAGGAAAATGGGGTTAGGAGGCAGAGATCAGCCATGAATGAATGGCGGAGTGGACTCAATGGGCCGAATGGCCTGATTCTATTCCTGTAACTTGTGAACTTGTGAAACCGGGGCAACGAGAGTCACAGGGAGGACGTGCAAACTCCGCGCAGGCAGCACCCGAGGTCAGGATGGAACCCGGGTCTCCGTGCCGCAGGGGTACAGAACGGCCTCCCACCGTCTCCCGTTCCCACTTGCTCGATGGCGGGCGTATTCTGTGACTTACTGGGGATGATCTCATCGATTATCTTCACTGGTTTCAGCAGCGGCTCAAACAGCACCAACAGCTCACTGCAGATTTCATCCAAAAACACCTTCAGGCGAGACTGGATCTCTTGCTGAAGAGTAACAAGGGCCATGATGGTAGGGTGAGGGAGGGGGAGAGAGGGAGAGGGACAGGGAGAGAGGCATGTGACAGAGGGAGGGGGAGAGGGAGAGAAAGGGAGAGAGAAAGGGAGAGGGAGAGAGAGAATGGGAGAGAGAGAAAGAGAGGGGGAGAGAGGGGGAGGAGAGAGAAGGAGGAGGGAGAGAGAGAAGGAGGGAAGGAGAGAGAGAAAGGGAGAGAGGGAGGGGGAGAGAGGGAGGGGGAGAGAGGGAGGGGGGAGAGAGAAAGGGAGAGGGAGAGAGGGAGGGGGAGAGAGAGAGGGGGAGAGAAAGGGAGAGGGTGAGAGAGAGGGAGGGAGGTTGGGAGGGAGGGAGGGGGAGAGAGAAAGGGAGAGGGAGAGCAGGGGAGAGAGGGAGGGGAGAGAGAAAGATGGAGAGAGAGAGGGAGAGAAAGGGAGAGAGGGAGGGGGAGAGAGAAAGGGAGAGGGAGGGAGAGAGGGAGGGGGGAGAGAAAGATGGAGAGGGGGAGGGGGAGAGAGGGAGAGAGAGAAAGAGAGGGGGAGAGAGAGAGGGAGAAGGAGGAGAGAGAGAAAGGGAGAGAGAGGGAGGGGGGAGAGAGAAAGGGAGAGGGAGAGAGTGAGAGGGAGAGAGTGAGAGGGAGGGAGGGAGGGAGAGATGAATGTTAACTCAGGGCGTGTACTATTTACCACCACACTGTGGCAGCGTTCACCATCACTTCAATTTGTTCAATTTGTGAACAGATCAAAAATTGTTTGAGGAACACTGTTGTACTGAAGGAGGCACAGACACCAACTGTGCACAGTGCACTCCTCCCCCTCCCTCCCTCCCCCTCCATGCATCCCACCTCACAACACCCTCTCCCTCCACCTCCCCTCTCACGCTCCCACCCACTCCCCCCGTCCCCCCGCTCCCCTCACCGTCAGGAGGCCGAGTTGGTCCTCCAGCCTGCGACAAGCCGCGTTGAAGAGCTCCTCTCTCCGTCGGTACATGTATATCTCCATGCAGCTCTTCATCCGGACAAAGCTGCCCGCTCCGGACAGCCCCGAGCACTCTGGGGGAAGTTACCGGGTCGGTCAAGTGGGTTTTAAATTAGACAGACACAAAGTGCTGGAGTAACTCCAGCGTGACGGGCAGCGTGACTGGAGAGAAGGGGTGGGAGGATGGGTGACGCTTCGGGTCCAGACCCTTCTTAATGCGGTTTAGTTTAGTTTAGAGGTACAGCGCGGGAACAGACCCTTCAGCCCACCGAGTCCGTGCCGACCAGCGATCCCCCGCACACTAGAGGGCCTGTCCCTCCTTGTTCAGCGACTGCGGAGCGTCAGTGACTGACGTCCATGAAACCGCCAAGTTGCACGCCATACACGCTGACGTATGCTGTCCTGCGGGTGGCGCCGGCTAGGGGGTTTGTTACGGTTAGGGTCAGGGTTAGGGGCCACAGATGGGCTGTCAAGTGTTCTTCCTTCACCGCATGGATTTTAAACATTAATATATTAAAATTAATACAGGGGAGAGAGGGGAGTTCAGTCTCCACTCACTGAATCCACCCCTGTGCAAAGTTAGAGACGGTGATCGGATCTGGAAGCGGACCAACACGTCTGTAGATAAAACTGGACGACTCGGACATCTTTTCATTTGCACCAATTGATGTTATTGTATTAATTTTAATATGTTATAATGTTTAAAAGAATTTTACAGCCCTCTCTGTGGTCCCTAGCCCTAACCAGGACCACCCGCAGGGCGGCGTACGTCAGCGTGTGATAGGGCGCATGGCATGATGACACACCCAGATGTCGCCGCAGATGGGGCGCCAGGGAGACACCGCGCGTCGCTACACGCGTCACGGCCCGACAACGGCGCCACAACCTAAAATGTCGCTCAAGTGGGACAGCCCTTAACACATTAGGGGCAATTTATCATTAAACCAAAGCCAATTAACCTACAAAACCTGCACGTCTTTGGAGTGTGGGAGGAAACCGGAGCGCCCGGAGAAAACCCACGCAGGTCACGGGGAGAAAACATACAAACTCCGTACGGACAGCACCCGTAGTCACTGGCGCTGTGAGGCAGCGACTCTACCCGCTGTGCCACCCTATGGGGCATCAGGCTGTTGCATTACAGCTCCGGAGACCCCGGTTCAATCCCGACCTCGGGTGCTGACTGCACGGAGTTTGCACGCTCCCCCCCCCCCCCCCCCCCCGTGACCTGTGTGGGTTTTCTCCGGGCGCTCCGGTTCCCTCCCACATCCCAAAGCGCGTGCAGGGCTGCAGGTGAACTGGCTTCCGTAAATTGTCACTGGTGTGCACGTCGTGTTTAGCGGGTGTAGTGTTCGGGGGGGGCGGTGTGTCAGCGCTTACCCACGTAGACGGGCACCATCCCGTCTTGGACGGCTGGAGTCAGGATCCTGGAGATGCTTCGCTGCCGGTCTGAGATGTCCTCCAGCAAACCCAGGGTAAAGTTCTCCAGCTGTGCACGAGAGTCAGGGAGAGAGAGAGAGAGAGAGAGAGACAGAGGGCTGAGAATTGTGGACACAAACCAACCTGCCTACTTGTGTTTGTGTTTGGTTTTTATATTACCGGCCTGTTGGCGTCAGAAGCCGCGGTCTCCAGCAAGGACGCGGCCGTTACACGCACCCCGAGCCGCTGAGAGGATTCTCCCGACGCCGGAGCACCATCACCCGGCGAAGAACGGCCTGGAACATCGGGCCCCATAGCGGCGACTGCGGAGGCCTCAATAGGCCCGACTCTGGGTGAACATGGATGGGGACTGGACTTTGTGCCTTCCCCCACAGTGGGAACCATTGTGGGGGGATGTTTCTATGTTTAATGTTAAATTCTTTAGTGTTGTGTCTTATCTTTATCTGTGTGCTGCATTGGCAAGACAAATTTCACTACACCAATTGGTGCATGTGACAATAAATGTCCTTTGTATCTTATTGAATACTGCGTTTAAAACCTAAGATGCTGGAGTAACTCAAGCAGCATCTCTGGAGGACATGGATAGGTGACGTTTTGGGTCGGGACTGTGTTTAAAACCTGTCATGTTGCTGCTGCAAGTAACAATGTCATCGTTCCGTTTCGGGACACATGGCGATAAACACACAGTTGAAGATCTCGATTGAAGTTCGGCATGTCTCAACAACCCTCGCTATCTTGTACTGATGCACCATAGAGAGCATTTTATCAGGAGAATGCATCACAGCATGGTTCAGTTCAGTTTAGTTTAGCGACACAGTGCGGAAACAGGCTCTTCAGCCCACCGGGTCCGCGCCGACCAGCGATCCCCGCAATTAACACTATCCTGCACACACAATGGATAATAGGTGTAGGAGCCAGCACCGCCATTCAATGTGATCATGGCTGATCATCCCCAATCAGTACCCCGTTCCTGCCTTCTCCCCATATCCCCGGACTCCGCTATCTTTAAGAGCCCTATCTAGCTCTCTCTTGAAAGCATCCAGAGAACCGGCCTCCACCGCCCTCTGAGGCAGAGAATTCCACAGACTCACCACTCTCGGTGAGAAAAAGTGTTTCCTCGTCTCCGTTCTAAATGGCTTACTCCTTATTCTTAAACTGTGGCCCCTGGTTCTGGACTCCCCCAACATCGGGAACATGTTTCCTGCCTCTAGTGTGTCCAAGCCCTTAACAATCTTATATGTCTCAATAAGATTCCCTCTCATCCTTCTAAACTCCAGAGTGTACAAGCCCAGCCGCTCCATTCTCTCAGCATATGGCAGTCCCGCCATCCCGGGAATTAACCTTGTGAACCTACGCTGCACTCCCTCAATAGCAAGAATGTCCTTCCTCAAATTAGGGGACCAAAACTACACACAATACTCCAGGTGTGGTCTCACTAGGGCTCTGTACAACTGCAGAAGGACCTCTTTGCTCCTATATTCAACTCCTCTTGTTATAAAGGCCAACATGCCGTTCGCTTTCTTCACTGCCTGCTGTACCTGCATGCTTACTTTCATAGACTGATGTACAAGGACCCCCAGATCGCGTTGTACTTTCCCCTTCCCCAACTTGACGCCATTTAGATAGTAATCTGCCTTCCTGTTTTTGCTACCAAAGTGGATAACCTCACATTTATCCGCATTAAACTTCATCTGCCATGCATCTGCCCACTCCCCCAACCTGTCCAAGTCACCCTGCATTCTCATAGCATCCTCCTCACAGTTCACACTGCCACCCAGCTTTGTGTCATCTGCAAATTTGCTGATGTTTCTTTGAATCCCTTCATCCAAATCATTGATGTATATTGTAGGGACTTGGGACAATTTTACATGTACACCAAGCCAATTAACCTGCAACCTGGACGTGTTTGGAGTGTGGGAGGAAACAGAAGACCTCGGAGAAAACCCACGCAGGTCACGGGGAGAACGTACAAACTCCGCACAGACTGCGCCCGTAGTCGGGATGGAACCCGGGTCTCTGGCGCTGCGAGGCAGCAACTCTACCGCTGCGCCACCATGCGATAGGTGGGGGAGAGGGATGGTGGAGGAACGAGGACAGGATGGGGAGAGGAATTGGGAAAGATGGGGTAGCGAGGGAGGGGGAATCAAAGATCCCATAGAGGGGGGTACAGAGAAGGTTCACCAGACTGATTCCTGGGATGTCAGGACTTTCATATGAGGAAAGACTGGATAGACTCGGCTTGTACTCGCTGGAATTTAGACGATTGAGGGGGGATCTTATAGAAACTTACAAAATTCTTAAGGGGTTGGACAGGCTAGATGCAGGAAGATTGTTCCCGATGTTGGGGGAGTCCAGAACAAGGGGTCACAGTCTAAGGATAAGGGGGAATTCCTTTAGGACCGAGATGAGGAAAACATTCTTTACACAGAGAGTGGTGAGTCTCTGGAATTCTCTGCCACAGAAGGTCGTTGAGGCCAGTTCATTGGCTATATTTAAGAGGGAGTTAGATGTGGCCCTTGTGGCTAAAGGGATCAGGGGGTATGGAGAGAAGGCAGGTACGGGATACTGAGTTGGATGATCAGCCATGATCACATTGAATGGCGGTGCAGGCTCGAAGGGCCGAATGGCCTACTCCTGCACCTATTGTCTATGATTCTATGTTTCTATCCCAGATCTCCAAAATCAGGACGAACGGAAAAATCCACCCCAATGAAGGGCCTGATCTGACCATCGAGGGGGACACTGCTGGCAGAGCTGACACCTCACATCACCAGTGCCACAAGTTTAATCCTGACCCCTGCTACTGTCTGTAGAGACCAGCACCAGCCTTTGCTGGTTTACCCAGGAAAGACACCAAGTACTAGAGTAAGACACAGAGTGCTGGAGTAACTCAGCGGGTCAGGCAGCATCTCTGGAGAAGGTGACGTTTCGGGCTGAGGCTCATCTTGAGGCCCCGACCCAAAATGTTCTCCAGAGATGCTGCCTGATCCCGCTGAGTTACTCCAGCACTCTGTGTCTTTCTCTAGTACTATCTACGTGGAGTTTGCACGTTCTCCGGGCCCAGGGTGCTATGATTTCCCACCACCTCCCAAATATACGGGTTGGGAGGTCAGTCGATGTGCAGGGAAACGGTGAAATCCGCTGACAGGAATGTGGGGAGAATTAAAAACGGGGACCTTTGATCTCAAGATTTGGACTCCCCTACCTTGGGTGAAAGAGCGTGCACCTTTTCTATGGCCCTCATGAGTCCCAGCCGATCCCTATACCTCATGCCCTCCCGTGCCAGTAACACTGGGTAAAGTGGATGTGGAGAGGGTGTGAGAGAGTCCAGAACCAGAGGGCGCAGCCTCAGAATTAAAGGACGCACCTTTGTAAAGGAGATGAGGAGGAATTTCTTCAGCCAGAGGGTGGTGAATCCGTGGACTTCATTGCCACAGAAGGCTGTCGAGGCCACCTAAGGCGCTGGTCGGGCCACATTTGGAATATTGTGAGCAGTTTTGGGCCCCATATCTGAGGAAGGATGTGCTGGCTCTGCACAGGGTCCAGAGGAGGTTTACGAGAATGATCCCAGGAATGAGTCGGTTAACTTATGATGAGCGTTTGTCGGCCACTGGGCCTGTACTCGCTGGAGTTTAGAAGAATGAGGGGGGGACCTCATTGAAACTTACCGAATAGTGAGAGGCTCGGATAGAGTGGATGTGGAGAGGATGTTTCCACTAGTGGGGGAGTCTAGGACTAGAGGTCAAAGCCTCAGAATTAAAGGACGTTCCTTTAGAAGGTAGATCACGGACATACTGTGGTCACTGGCCCACTGTGGGCCCCGGCGGTCACTGACCTTGGCACGCACGGAGGTGAGGTGGTGCTGGAGGATGTACTCGACGGCACTGGTGTCACTCTTTATACGCCGCAGTCTCTGGAGCAGCTCGCTGAAGAAGTTCTCCAGTTTCTCCACAACAGCAACCTGAAACCTCCGCAGGCATCGCGGCACCGACTCACTGCACAGGGAGGGGGGGGGGAGAGAGGGACATGAGGAGGAGAGGGGCAGACAGAGTGGAACGCAGAGGGAAGGAGGGGGGAGGGTGAAGTGGACTCAAGGGGTGGGGGGGTAGGAAGTGGTAGGTTGTGAGGGTGAGGGAGGGAGGAAGCAGATGGTTGTCGGAAATGAGGAGGGGGAGAGGGTGGGGGGAGAGAGAGGGGGAAGGGAGAGAGGGGGGAAGGGAGAGAGGGGGAAGGGAGAGAGGGGGAAGGGAGAGGGGGGAAGGGAGAGAGGAGGGAAGGGAGAGAGGGGGAAGGGAGAGGGGGGAAGGGAGAGGGGGGAAGGGAGAGAGGGGGAAGGGAGAGGGGGGGAAGTAGGAGAGGGGGAAGGGAGAGAGGGGGAAGGGAGAGAGGGGGAAGGGAGAGAGGGGGAAGGGAGAGAGGGGGAAGGGAGAGAGGGGGAAGGGAGAGAGGGGGAAGGGAGAGAGGGGAAGGGAGAGAGGGGAAGGGAGAGAGGGGAAGGGAGAGAGGGGGAAGGGAGAGGGGGAAGGGAGAGGGGGGAAGGGAGAGAGGGGGAAGGGAGAGAGGGGGAAGGGAGAGGGGGGGAAGGGAGAGAGGGGGAAGGGAGAGAGGGGGAAGGGAGAGGGGGGGAAGTAGGAGAGGGGGAAGGGAGAGAGGGGGAAGGGAGAGGGGGAAGGGAGAGAGGGGAAGGGAGAGAGGGGAAGGGAGAGAGGGGGAAGGGAGAGAGGGGGAAGGGAGAGAGGGGGAAGGGAGAGAGGGGGGAAGGGAGAGAGGGGGAAGGGAGAGAGGGGGAAGGGAGAGAGGGGGAAGTAGGAGAGGGGGAAGGGAGAGAGGGGGAAGGGAGAGGGGGAAGGGAGAGAGGGGAAGGGAGAGAGGGGAAGGGAGAGAGGGGGAAGGGAGAGAGGGGGAAGAGAGAGAGGGGGAAGGGAGAGAGGGGGAAGGGAGAGAGGGGGAAGGGAGAGAGGGGGAAGGGAGAGAGGGGGAAGTAGGAGAGGGGGAAGGGAGAGAGGGGGAAGGGAGAGAGGGGGTAGGGAGAGAGGGGGGAAGGGAGAGAGGGGGAAGGGAGAGGGGGGAAGGGAGAGGGGGGAAGGGAGAGAGGGGGAAGGGAGAGAGGGGGGAAGGGAGAGAGGGGGTAGGGAGAGAGGGGGGAAGGGAGAGAGGGGGAAGGGAGAGGGGGGAAGGGAGAGGGGGGAAGGGAGAGAGGGGGAAGGGAGAGAGGGGGGAAGGGAGAGAGGGGGAAGGGAGAGAGGGGGAAGGGAGAGAGGGGGAAGGGAGAGAGGGGAAGGGAGAGAGGGGGAAGGGAGAGAGGGGAAGGGAGAGAGGGGGAAGGGAGAGAGGGGGAAGGGAGAGGGGGGGAAGTAGGAGAGGGGGAAGGGAGAGAGGGGGAAGGGAGAGAGGGGGAAGGGAGAGGGGGGGAAGTAGGAGAGGGGGAAGGGAGAGAGGGGAAGGGAGAGAGGGGAAGGGAGAGAGGGGGAAGGGAGAGAGGGGGAAGGGAGAGAGGGGGAAGGGAGAGAGGGGGAAGGGAGAGAGGGGGAAGGGAGAGAGGGGGAAGTAGGAGAGGGGGAAGGGAGAGAGGGGGAAGGGAGAGAGGGGGAAGGGAGAGAGGGGGAAGAGAGAGAGGGGGAAGGGAGAGAGGGGGAAGGGAGAGAGGGGGAAGGGAGAGAGGGGGAAGGGAGAGAGGGGGAAGTAGGAGAGGGGGAAGGGAGAGAGGGGGAAGGGAGAGAGGGGGAAGGGAGAGAGGGGGGAAGGGAGAGAGGGGGTAGGGAGAGAGGGGGAAGGGAGAGAGGGGGAAGGGAGAGAGGGGAAGGGAGAGAGGGGGAAGGGAGAGAGGGGGGAAGGGAGAGAGGGGGAAGGGAGAGGGGGGAAGGGAGAGGGGGGAAGGGAGAGAGGGGGAAGGGAGAGAGGGGGGAAGGGAGAGAGGGGGAAGGGAGAGAGGGGGAAGGGAGAGAGGGGGAAGGGAGAGAGGGGGGAAGGGAGAGAGGGGGAAGGGAGAGGGGGGGAAGTAGGAGAGGGGGGGAAGTAGGAGAGGGGGAAGGGAGAGAGGGGGAAGGGAGAGAGGGGGAAGGGAGAGAGGGGGAAGGGAGAGGGGGGAAGGGAGAGAGGGGGGAAGGGAGAGAGGGGGAAGGGAGAGGGGGGAAGGGAGAGGGGGGAAGGGAGAGAGGGGGAAGGGAGAGAGGGGGAAGGGAGAGAGGGGGAAGGGAGAGAGGGGAAGGGAGAGAGGGGGAAGGGAGAGAGGGGGAAGGGAGAGAGGGGAAGTAGGAGAGGGGGAAGGGAGAGAGGGGGAAGGGAGAGAGGGGGAAGGGAGAGGGGGGGAAGTAGGAGAGGGGGAAGGGAGAGAGGGGGAAGGGAGAGAGGGGGAAGGGAGAGAGGGGGAAGGGAGAGAGGGGGAAGGGAGAGAGGGGGAAGGGAGAGAGGGGGAAGGGAGAGAGGGGAAGGGAGAGAGGGGGAAGGGAGAGAGGGGAAGGGAGAGAGGGGGAAGGGAGAGAGGGGGAAGGGAGAGGGGGGGAAGTAGGAGGGGGGGGAAGGGAGAGGGGGAAGGGAGAGAGGGGGAAGGGAGAGAGGGGGGAAGGGAGAGAGGGGGAAGGAGAGGGGGAAGGGAGAGGGGGAAGGGAGAGGGGGAAGAGAGAGGGGGAAGGGAGAGGGGGAAGGGAGAGGGGGAAGGGAGAGGGGGGAAGGGAGAGAGGGGGAAGGGAGAGAGGGGGAAGGGAGAGAGGGGGAAGAGAGAGAGGGGGAAGGGAGAGAGGGGGAAGGGAGAGAGGGGGAAGGGAGAGAGGGGGAAGGGAGAGAGGGGGAAGGGAGAGGGGGAAGGGAGAGAGGGGGAAGGGAGAGAGGGGGGAGAGAGGGGGGAAGGGAGAGAGGGGGAAGGGAGAGAGGGGGAAGGGAGAGAGGGGGAAGGGAGAGAGGGGGAAGGGAGAGAGGGGGAAGGGAGAGAGGGGGAAGTAGGAGAGGGGGAAGGGAGAGAGGGGGAAGGGAGAGAGGGGGAAGGGAGAGAGGGGGAAGAGAGAGAGGGGGAAGGGAGAGAGGGGGAAGGGAGAGAGGGGGAAGGGAGAGGGGGAAGGGAGAGAGGGGGAAGGGAGAGAGGGGGAAGGGAGAGGGGGGGAAGGGAGAGGGGGGAAGGGAGAGAGGGGGAAGGGAGAGGGGAGGGTAGGGAGAGAGGGGGAAGGGAGAGAGGGGGAAGGGAGAGGGGAGGGTAGGGAGAGAGGGGGAAGGGAGGGGGGAGGGTAGGGAGAGAGGGGGAAGGGAGAGGGGAGGGTAGGGAGAGAGGGGGAAGCCAGTTATCGGGACTGTTCATTCACCGGCCCTCTTTCTTCCACGCTCACTGCTCTACCCGTCCCCACTCTGGGCGTCACCCCTAAACAAGTGCTCTCATCCTCCCCCACACCCCCCCCCCCCTCCGCACACTCCCATCTCCTCCCTCCGCCCACACCATGTATTACACATCTGATCCGATTCCATTCCATGCAAAACACAGCGTCTCACTGTACATTCGTGTGTAGAACATCGAGCGGTTGAACACAAGGACTGGCCCTTCAGCCCAACATGCCTGTGCCGAACATCATGCAAAGACCATCTTAGTTTTGTTTCGAGACACGGGGCCCTTCTGCCCACCGAGTCCGTGCCGGCCCGCGATCCCGCACACTATCCTACACACACTAGGGACCATTCACACTTACACCAAACCAATTGACCTGCAAACCTGCACGTGTTTGGGGTGTGGGAGGAAACCAGAGCACCCGGAGACAACCCACGCAGGTCACGGGGGGAAGGTACAGACTCCGTACAGACAAGCGCCCGTAGTGGGGATGGAACCCGGGTCTCCGGCGCCGCGAGGCAGCAACTCTACCGCTGCGCCACCGCTGGGCGCCCGCTATCTCTTATTTATCTGCACCGCATCCAAAGGCGACAATAATAAACACCGCCCGAGAGCCGGACAGTTTTGTCCGCACTTTCCCCGTGACTAACGCTGGCGTGCGTAGGCGGTTTGACCGTGCGCATGTACAGTGTCATTTGAAGACCGACACAAAATGCTGGAGTAACAGGCGGCATCTCTGGAGGGCAGGAATGGGTCGAGTCCCATCTTCAGCCTCGAAACATCACTAATTCCTATCCTCTCTCCAGAGATGCTGCCTGACCCGCTGAGTTACTCCAGCATTTTGTGTCGATCTTCAGTGTAAACCAGCATCTGCAGTTCCTTCCTGCACATGAGCGTGTGATCGGACCGGATAGATGGCAGGCAAAGGTTTTCACTGTACGCCGGGAGACGTGACCGTAATCTACCGTTCCCAGTCCCCCCCCCCCCCCCCCCCCCCCGAATGCCATCACTTACCTGAACTCATTGGTCCAGACGGCCTGTAGCTGGGTGAGCAAGGGCGGCTGAGCTCCTCGTTGAAGTCGATGGTGCCGCAGGCGGGGGATGCGTAGGTGCCATTGCGGCTGCAGGTGGCCTTGTAGGTCGCGTACGGGAACCCACTAGGGGGCTGCTCGGGGAAAGGTACAGGGTCAGTGCCCTAAGCCACCCTGGAGACAACACTCTCACACAGCAAGGGTTTCACAGGAGATACACACAAAATAACTCAGCGGGTCAGGCAGCATCTCTGGAGAGGAGGAATGGGTGACCTTCAAGGTTCAAGAGAGTTTATTGTCATGTGTCCCTGACAGGACAATGACATTGTTGCCCCTAGTTACGGGCGCTCACCAACATGGCGCCCCTACGGACCATTGTCCTGAAGGCGGTGGCTCAAATACTCACACTCACTCATCCCCGGCCTATTGACAACCCCGATCCTGTCAGTGAAACCCAGACACAGAAGGTGCGCGGTCGTGCCGGCATCTTTGCGCAGGAAGCGGTACAGCCAGAGCTCGGTGCTGATTGGCGGCTCCGCCATTGCGGACTCCTTGCGTCACCACGCCTGGGCACCGCGGCCTTAGGCCCGGGAGACACCGGAGATGATGGAAGTCTGCGGGCCGGATAAGTACCGGGAAAAATACACGCCTGCTGGCCGGATGATTGTAGGTTACGGGGCGCAATCGGCCCGTAGGTTGCCGACCCCTGGTCTAGAGGGATATGGGCTAAATACAGGCAAATGGGGCTAGCACAGAATGGCAACTTGGCTGGCATGGACAGGATGGGCCGAAGGGCCAGTTTCGGCGCTGTACAGCTCGATGACCCTGTGGAGGCCGACATCGACCCGAAACGCCACCCATGCCTTCTCCCCAGAGACGCTGCCTGCCTGCCTGCCTGCCGTGCAGAGTTACTCCAGCACGAGAACATACAGACATACAGACGGACAGACGGACGGGGAGCTGACTGACCCGCGAGCCCCAGCGGTGCACGGTGTCCGCACTGCTTCTCAGCGCCGCCTTCCTCCCCATGTTGAGATGAGATTTGATGGCGGTAAAGGAGGCGTCAACGTTGCGGCTGCAGTCCTCCGCTACCTGCTGGAAGATTTCCTGGACACGGGACAGGCTGTCCTGCACAGCCCCTCGCACCTGGCCGGCCTGGCACGAGGCTGCCTACAGAGAGAGGGGGGAGGGGGAGAGAGGGAGGGAGAGAGGGAGAGTGTGAGAGAGGGAGAGGGAGAGTGAGAGAGAGGGAGAGTGAGAGAGAGAGAGTGTGAGAGTGAGTGAGTGAGAGAGAGAGAGAGAGTGATGGAGAGAGTGAGAGAGAGTGATAGAGAAAGTGTGAGAGAGAGAGAGGGAGAGAGAGTGAGAGAGTGAAAGAGAGAGTGTGAGAGAGAGAGAGTGTGAGAGTGTGTGTGTGAGAGAGAGAGAGAGAGAGAGAGAGAAAGAGTGAGAGAGAGAATGAAAGAGAGTGAGAGAGAGAGTGAAAGAGAGAGTGAAAGAGAGAGTGTGAGAGTGAGTGTGAGAGAGAGAGAGACTGTGAGCACCCAACGGATAAAACACACACCTCCACATTAAACAGCCATACAGTGCTTAAACAGGCCCCTCACCCCAGCTTGCCCACACGCCCAACATCCCCCCCAGCATCGCTAGTCCCACCTGCCTACCATTGGCCCATATCTCTCCAAACCTGTCCTATCCATGTACCTGGCCAAATGTTTCTTAAACATTGGGATAGTCCCTGCTCAACAAACCTCCTCTGGCAGCTCGTTCCATACCCCCACCACCCTTTGTGTGAAAAAGTTACCCCTCGGATTCCTATTAAATCTTTTCCCCCTTCACCTTAAACCCATGTCCTCTGGTCCTCGATTCCCCTACTCTGGGCAAGAGACTCTGTGACATCTACCCGATCTATTCCTCTCATGATTTTATACATTTCTATAAGATCTCCCCTTTCAGGGTGATGTTCCCCGATGGTCACGGGTAAACATTGGGGAACGTCGGTGCCGCTGTGGGGATGTTTGTGTTGTGGACCACTGTGTCCTCCTGTGTGTTTTGTGTGTGTTTTTAAATTATTTGTATGACTGTAAGGGAAATAGCATTTAGTTGTCTCTTAATTAAAGACAATGACAATAAATGGAATCAAATCAAATCAGAATGTATGGACAATTTCTTCCCAGGCAACTGAACCATCCCACCACAACCTGAGAGCAGTCGTGAACTACTATCTACCTCATTGGAGACCCTCGGACTATCGTTGATCGGAGTTTACTGGCATTAGCTTGTGCTAAATGTCATTCCCTTATCGTGTATCTATCTATACACTGTGAACGGCTCGATTGTAATCATGTGTTGTCTTTCCGCTGGCTGGTTAGCACGCAACAAAAGCTTTACACTGTACCTCGCTACACGTGACTATAAACTAAACTGTAACTGTACAGGAACATAAGACCATAACACATAGAAGCAGGTTTAGGCAATTCATTCTCTTGACATTGGAGATAGAGAGGGCAAACAGGTCCTTGGGCCAGCGACACTGTACACCAACACTACCTTACAAACAACAGGGACAAGTTACAATTTTACCGAAGCCAATTCACCATGAACATTTTGGAGTGTGGGAGGAAGCCAGAGCACTCGGAGAAAACCCACGCGGTGACGGGGAGAACGTACAGACAAGCACCCGTAGTCGGGATGGAACCCGGGTCGCTGGCGCTGTGAGGCAGCAGCTCTATCGCTGCGCCACTGTGACCACCCCGAACGCTGCATTCGACCCACCAGGTCCGCTCCATTCGATCATGGCTGATGTCAACTCCATTCTCCTGCCTTCTCGTCTAACCTTTGACTAATCAATTTCCGCTCTGAAGACACCCACTGACTTGGCCTCCACAGCCGTCTGTGGCAATGAATCCCACAGATTCACCACCCTCTGGGTGAAGACATTTCTCCTCATCCCCACTCCAAAGGTACGTCCTTTTATTATGTGGCTGCGTCTTCTGTTCCTAGGCTCTCCCACTAGTGGAAACATCTTCTCCACATCTGCACCTCGCGCTGCCTCGACAAGGCCAGCAGCATCATCAAGGACCAGTCTCACCCCCGGCCACTCCCTCTCTTCTCCCCTCTCCCACCGGGCAAGAGGTACAGAAGTGTGGAAACAAGCGCACACCTCCAGATTCAGGGACAGTTTCTTCCCCGCTGTCATCAGGCAACTGAACCATCCTCTCACCAACTAGAGAGTGGCCCTGCCCTACCATCGACCCCATTGGAGACCTTCGGACGATCTTTAATCTGACTTTATCTTATATTAAATGTTGCACCTTTACCTTTGTCAGGATAGCTCACAAACAAAAGCTTTTCACTGCACCTTGGTACATGTGACACTAATACACTAAATTAAACTAGTCTTTAGTCAGAGGGTGGTGAATCTGTGGAATTCATTGCCACAGAAGGCTGTGGAGGCCAAGTCAGTGGATATTTTTTAAGGCAGAGAGAGATAGATTCTTGATTAGTGCGGGTGTCAAGGGTTATGGAGAGAAGGCAGGAGAATGGGGTTAGGAGGGAGGGATAGATCAGCCATGATTGAATATCAGAGCAAACTTGATGGGCCAAATGGCCTAATTCAACATAGAGTTGTGAGTCTGTGGAATTCTCTGCCTCCCTCAGAGGGCGGTGGAGGCCGGTTCTCTGGATGCCTTCAAGAGAGAGCTGGATTGGGCGCTTAAAGATAGCGGAGTCAGGGTTATATGGGGAGAAGGCAGGAACGGGGTACTGATTGGAATGATCAGCCACGATCATATTGAATGGCGGTGCTGGCTCGAAGGGCCGAATGGCCTACTCCTGCAGGATGACCTATTGTCTATTCTGCCCCTATCACTTATGACCTTATGAATAGGTCCTTCAGTGTCGAACATGATGCCAACTTAAACTAATCTCATCTGCCTGCACTTGATCCATGTCCCTCATTGTACATATCCATGCCTATCTAAAGGCCCCTACCATATCTGCCTCCATCAGAACTTCACACAGTGCATTCTCCCCTTCCCCATCTCTCCCCTCCCCCCCCCACTGTGGCAAAAAACCTGTCCCACACATCTCATTTACTTTTTTTACTTCTCACCTTTAAAACTATTCCTGCTAGCCTTTCACATTTCCACCCTGGGGAAAGGTTCTGACTGTCTACCCTATCTACCCCTCGCTTCATTTGACACGCCTATCAGGTCTCCCCACACAGCCTCCGACACTCCAGAGATCAGAACCCGACCTTGCAGCTAATAACCTCCAATCCATGTCGCAGTCTGTTACTCCTCTTCTGCACCCTCTCATGAGATCATAAGTGATAGGAGCAGAATTAGGCCACTCGGCCCATCAAGTCTACTCTGCCATTCAATCATGGTTGATCCATCTCTCCCTGCTAACCCCATTCTCCTGCCGTCTCCCCATAACCCCTGACACCCGCACTAACCAAGAATCTGTCTATCTCTGCCGTAAAAATATCCACTGACTTGGCCTCCACAGCCTTCTGTGGCAATGAATTCCACAGATTCACCACCCTCTGACTAAAGAAATTCCTCCTCATCTCCTTCCCAAAAGAACGTCCTTTAATGGCCTCTGGTCCTAGACTCTCCCACGAGTGGAAACATCCTCTCCACATCCAGGCCGTTCACTATTTCATGGAGGTCCCCCCCCCCTCATCCTTCTAAACTCCAGCGAGTACAGGCTCAGTGCCGTCAGACGCTCACCATCAAACGTTAACCCTCTCATTCCTGGGACGATTCGCCTGTCTTCTCCCCATAACCCTTGCTAATCAAGAATCTCTGCCAAGCCTCCACACTTTTTCTGCAATGGGGTGACCACAGCTGCAAGCAACACTTTAAAATGTGGCTTCATTCGAGTTTTATAAAGCTGATGGAGAATTTACAGTGAGAGTAAGGAGGTAGCCACAGAAATAGTGGATGCATTAGTGATAATTTTTCAAAACTCTTTAGATTCTGGAGTAGTTCCTGAGGATTGGAGGGTTGCTAATGTAACCCCTCTTTTTAAAAAAGGAGGGAGAGAGAAAACGGGGAATTACAGACCAGTTTGTCTAACATCGGTAGTGGGGAAACTGCTAGAGTCAGTTATTAAAGATGGGATAGCAGCGCATTTGGAAAGCGGTGAAATCATTGGACAAAGTCAGCATGGATTTACGAAAGGTAAATCATGTCTGACGAATCTTATTGAATTTTTCGAGGATGTAACTAGTAGAGTGGATAGGGGAGAACCAGTGGATGTGGTGTATCTGGACTTCCAGAAGGCTTTCGACAAGGTCCCACACAAGAGATTAGCATACAAACTTAAAGCACACGGTATTGGGGGTTCAGTATTGATAGATTGTGGATAGAGAACTGGCTGGCAGACAGGAAGCAAAGAGTAGGAGTGAACGGGTCATTTTCAGAATGGCAGGCAGTGACTAGTGGGGTACCGCAAGGCTCAGTGCTGGGACCCCAGCTATTTACAATATATATTAATGATCTGGATGAGGGAATTGAATGCAACATCTCCAAGTTTGCGGATGACACGAAGCTGGGGGGCAGTGTTAGCTGTGAGGCGAATGCTAGGAGGCTGCAAGGTGACTTGGATAGGCTGGGTGAGTGGGCAAATGCATGGCAGATGCAGTATAATGTGGGTAAATGTGAGGTTATCCACTTTGGTGGCAAAAACAGGAAAGTAGACTATTATCTGAATGGTGGCCGATTAGGAAAAGGGAAGATGCAACAAGACCTGGGTGTCATGGTACACCAGTCATTGAAAGCAGACATGCAGGTGCAGCAGGCAGTGAAGAAAGCAAATGGTATGTTGGCATTCACAGCAAAAGGATTTAAGTACAAGAGCAGGGAGGTTCTACTGCAGTTGTTCAGGGTCTTGGTGAGACCACACCTGGAATATTGCGTACAATTTTGGTCTCCTAATCTGAGGAAAGACATTCTTGCCATAGAGGGGGTACAGAGAAGGTTCACCAGACTGATTCCTGGGATGTCAGGACTTTCATATGAAGAAAGACTGGATAGACTCGGCTTGTACTCGCTGGCATTTAGGAGATTGGGAGGATCTTATAGAGACTTACAAAATTCTTAACGGGTTGGACAGGCTAGATGCTGGAAGATTGTTCCCGATGTTGGGAAACTCCAGAACAAGGGGTCACAGTTTAAGGATAAGGGGGAAGTATTTTAGGACCGAGATGAGAAGATCATTTCTCACACAGAGAGTGGTGAATCTGTGGAACTCTCTGCCACAGAGGGTAGTTGAGGCCAGTTCATTGGCTATATTTAAGAGGGAGTTAGATGTGGCTCTTGTGGCTAAAGGGATCAGGGAGTATGGAGAGAAGGCAGGTACGGGATACTGAGTTGGATGATCAGCCATGATCATATTGAATGGCGGTGCAGGCTCGAAGGGCCGAATGGCCTACTCCTGCACCTAATTTCTATGTTTCTATGAAACACAGGCAGGCGCAGGTGAGGGCTGGGCCATTACAACACACAGTGGCTCTGGTCTCATTCCAACAGGTTCCTCCTGCCTCACCCCCCCTCCCCCCCTCTACCCCCTTCCCGCCATTCATTCCCTCTGGGGCGACACGGTGGAGCAGCGGCAGAGATGCAACCTTACCGCGCCAGAGTCCCGACTTCCACCCTGACTACGGTCGCTGCCTGTGTGGAGTTTGCACGTTCTCCGTCTATGATCGCGTGGGTTTCCTCCGGGTGCTCCGGTTTCCTCCCACGTCCCAAAGACGTGCGGGTTTGTAGATTAATTGGCCTTTGTAAATTGGCCCTGGTGTGTAGGAGAGCGTTAGTGTGCGGGGATCGCCGGTCGGCACGGACTCGGTGGGCCGAAGGGCCTGTTTAAGCGCTGTATCTCTAAACTGAACTGGACAAAAACAGGCCCTTTGGCCCATCTTATCCATGCCAACCAAGTTGGCATTGCGGGCTGGTCTGCATTTGGTCCTACTTGCCTCGTGAAACCCTTGCATACATCCACGCAAACGTCACAATTGTACCTGCGGTTGTGGTTCGTACCTGGGCTCTGCGGTTGGTCAGGTAGGTGACGATGTGGCTGATGAAGCTGGCCAGATCGCGGATCACCACCTCGGTGCTCAGCGCCTGCCTGGCCAGGGTGGTCCGATGGACGAACCTCTGCACCGCCGGGATCTCTGCAGGACACCAAGCATCAGTCTCCCCGCAGCAACCCTCCCCCGTCCCCTCCCCAGCCCAGCGCACCCCCACCGCTCACACCCCTTCACACCCCTTCTAGGAACAGCACCTCGTATTCCCCTTGGCTTAACTTTCAAACCGGAGTGTTGCCGGACCTCAGGCACCTCTGTAAAAAAAAGCCCAAATAAACAGCGGGGCATTTTGACTAGCGGGGAATTTAACAGCGGCTGCACAATCAATAAAGGGGGTTTTACGGAGGGGAAGGTTGCAGTAGGTAAGGTAATGCTTTGTGAGAAGATTCAACCTTCTTTAACTTCTTGTCCATCTGAAAACTAAAGGAGGAAACACAGGCCTCCTCTGGTTCAGTGGAATCCTGAGCTTCCCTCACATCATGGCCGTGGTGCCCCAGATCAGCAGCAGATGCCGGGACAAGAGTTGCTTCACACCCCCCCAAACACACATTACGCCCGACCCTTTATTGCCAAACCTCTCACTGGCGGCATTTGGTAAGTCGGTAATTACTTGTAAATGGGTGAATACGCGACCACCGTCTTTTTCTTTACTTGCTTGATAATTATATTTCATCATAATCGCGCCGGGGTGACAGCTGCCCTGCCGGCAGTCTGTTCGTCTTTTCACTCCTTTTTGTTATTTTTTTAGTCTGTTAAAAGTTTTAATGTTCTTCGGTTTGTTTTATGTGGGGGGGGGGGGGGGGGGGGGGAGGGGGGGCAGGGGATTCAGGTTCCTACCATCCCGGAGATGTGACCAATTTTCGGATCACATTCTCCGGGCTCTGCGGCCGACCGTCGCTGGAGCTGGAGGCCTCCACGGACTGTCGTGAGCCCCACCGCAGGGAGCGGAGTTAACATCGGAGCTGATCCCTCGCCTGGGGTCGCTCCCACCGCGGAACCAACACCAAGGGCTCGCGGTCTCGGGTGAGGCCGAGTCGGGAGCTCCAACGCCGCGGAAGGTTCGACCAGCCCCGACGCGAGGTTCGATCGCCCGGCCCGGGGGAGCTGACATCCCCCCCCCGATGCGGGAACTGAACGCTTCGACACGGAGGGCCCGAACATCGCCGGCTACGGGAGTGAAGATCATCCCGGCAACGGAGGCTCGAGGCCCACGACCGAGGAAGAACTAAGGGAAGGACTTGGAACTTTATTTTGCCTTCCATCACAGTGAGGAGTGTGGAGGAGTCACTGTGGTGGATGTTGATGTTAAAATGTGTTTTTGAGTGATCTGTTATTTTTAATTGTGTGACTGACCTGGCCAATGAAATTCCTCGTATGTTGCAAAACATACTTGGCGAATAAAGTGGGATTCTGATTCTGATGATAATTAGTGAGGATTAGAATTAGTTAAGGCAACATTTTGTCATATTATTAAATTAAGTGTCATATGTTTTATTGTACTAGTTATACACTGGGATGTTGTGATGGGCTATAATCTTGTTTGACCTCCCATGCACCTCATGGGAGACCTTCAGACTATCTTTAATTGGAGTTAATCTTGCATTAAATGTTATTCTCTTTAACCTGTGTCTATACAGGATTTGAGTACAAGAGCAGGGAGGTTCTACAGGGTCTTGGTGAGGCCACGCCAGTTGTACAGGGTCTTGGTGAGGCCACACCTGGAGTATTGCGTACAGTTCTGGTCTCCAAATCTGAGGAAAGACATTATTGCCATAGAGGGTGCAGAGAAGGTTCACCAGACTGATTCCTGGGATGTCAGGACTGTCTTATGAACAAAGACTGCATAGACTCGGCTTATACTCTCTAGAATTTAGGAGATTGAGAGGGGATCTTATAGAAACTTACAAAATTCTTAAGGGGTTGGACAGGCTAGATGCAGGAAGATTGTTCCCGATGTTGGGGAAGCCCAGGACAAGGGGTCACAGTTTAAGGATAAGGGGGAAGTCTTTTAGGACCGAGATGAGAAGATCTATTTTTCACACAGAGAGTGGTGAGTCTGTGGAATTCTCTGCCACAGAGGGTAGTTGAGGCCAGTTCGTTGGCTATATTTAAGAGGGAGTTAGATGTGGCCCTTGTGGCTAAAGGGATCAGAGGGTATGGAGAGAAGGCAGGTACAGGATACCTAGTTGGATGACCAGCCATGATCATATTGAATGGCGGTGCAGGCTCGAAGGGCCGAATGGCCTACTCCTGCACCTATTTTCTATGATTCTATGATACACTGTGGACAGCTTCATTGTAATTAATTGTATAGTATTTCTGCTGACTGGACAGCACGCAACGAAAGCTTTTCACCGTACATGTCTGGAGGATATGGATAGGTGATGTTTCAGGTCGGGACCCTTCAGACTCTGGATCCGGTACTTATGTTTAGTATTGCCTGATCTAAGTGGACAGTGTGTGAAACAAAGTTTACCTCAGTACGCGGGACAATAATAAACCTAACTCCCCCCAACACCCACCCGCCCGCCCGCTCGGTGGCCGGGGCGACGGACCAAGCGAGATCTGACCTGTGTCCTCGATGTTGTGGAACACTCGTGGAGGGCCGTCCCGTTGAAACATGTCCCTCAGCTTGAGGTACTCGGTGGAGCTGACAGTGAAGACGGGGAGGAGTGATCCCGCGTGGGAACATTCCTCCCGCGCGTCCTCGTCCTCATCCTCCTCGCCGCTCTCCCCCTGCTCCTCGTCGCTTTCCGTATCTTCATCCGTAGCCTGAGACTTCAGATCCTAAACACACCATGACAAACGGGCACTCGCACTAGTTCTTGCACTGTGGCGGGGGGGGCGCCATTTAATAATAATATTAAATATTAATTTATTAATACCCTGTTCAGGGGGAATTCAGATGTCACTTATAAAAATACAACATAACATTAGAGAAGAAATTTAACCACTGAAACATAAAAACATCCCCCCCCCCCCACACAATGGTTCCCACTGTGGGGGAAGGCACAAAGTCCAGTCCCCATCCACTTGTCCACCCATGGTCGGGCCTATTGAGGCCTCCACAGTCGCCGCTAGGTCGGGCCGATGTTCCAGGCCCTTTCTCCGGGTGATGCTCCGGCGTCGGGAGAACCCTCTCAGCGGCTTGGGGGGCCATTTAAATGGCGATCAGACCAAGGGCTGTGTTGAAGAAACCACGCACTCTATACTGTACTCTGCGACTCTCCCTCACCACTCCCCCTCCCCCCACCGCACAATGCGGCACTACCTCACCCCCCCCCCTCCACCCCCCCTCCCAGGCACGGAAATCGTTACCAAAACATGCGGGGCACACAATTTCCACACCACTGTCGGCCGCGTGGGCCCTGTGGACGGTAACATCGGGAGCTGACCTGGTTGGTGACGGACTCCGAACTCTGAACTCCAACAACAGCAGCTTCGTGTGCCCCGAATCGCGGGGCCTTTCATCGGCCCGCTCGCGGGGCCTTCAACATCGGGAGCCTCGATGCAGCAGTTTGATTTTAAGCCGCGCTGGTCGCTGAAAGGCCCCGTAACTGGGCCGATTCAGTCCTTAGATAAAGTCCGGATTACAAAACATGTGGGGTGGGGAGGGGTTCGTTCTCCTCCTCCTCTCACACCTGCCCCCCCCAGGATTTCCGCCCCCCCCCCCCCCCCCCCACAGTGCGGCGCTCCCTCACCCCCCCCCCCCCCTCCCTCCCCCCACAGTGTACAGGGAAGTCTGTTCTCCACTCACCTGCAGTCCCCTCTTGAAATTCAGGCGGATCTTTTGCTTGCAGAACGAATTCCGGGCCTCGATGGCATTCAGCGACAGCTCACTCTGCTTTGCACTCACTTCTCGATGGAATTCGGTCAACTGGGGGAGGGAGAGGGGGAGAAAAGTGACACACAGCCTTGCCCAACTTGAGTGGGAACCTGCCAACCACAAGAGCCCAAGAGGAAGATTCCTCCACCACTTAGCGATGACGGGCGGACCTCGACTGAGAGGAACGTATTTGACTTAATTAATATTTATCGGAACTGGCAGTATTTGGAGAGGGTGCAGAACCGGTTTACCAGGATGCTGCCTGGATTCGAGGGCACGGGCTGTAAGGAGAGGTTGGATAAACGCAGATTGTTTTCTCTGGAGTGCCGGAAGCTATGGGGAGATCTGACTGACGTGTATAGAATGATGTGAGGCCTATGTTGGGTAGGCAGCCAGAACATTGTTCCCCAGGGTGGAAATGTCAAGGACTAGAGGGCACAGCTTTCAGGTTCAAGGGGGTATGTTTGACAGGGTATGAGGGGGGCAGGTTTATTTAGAATGGTGGGGGCCTGGAACCCACTGCCAGGAAAGGTGGTGGAGGCAGATACGATAGTGTTTTTGAAGATGATTTTAGATAGACATGCCTGGATATTTGGATGTGGGGAGCATGTTTCCACTAGTGGGAGAGTCAAGAAACCAGGGGGGGGTCACAGCCTCAGAATTAAAGGACCTTCCTTAACGAAGCAGGTGGGGGAAGAATTTCTTTAGTCAGAGGGAGGTGAATCTGCGGTATTCATTGCCGCAGAATGCTGCGGAGGCTACGTCAATGGATATTTTTAAGGCAGAGAGTCATAGATTTCTGACTAGTTAGGGTGTCGGTGGTTGTGGTGAGATGGAGGGAGAGGTAGATCAGCCATGATTGAATGGCAGAGTAGACTTGATGGGCGGAATGGCCTAATTCTGCACTTATGGTCACTTATGACCTCCTGGATATGCAAGGAATGGAGGGATGTGGATCAAGTGTAGGCTGGGGAGTGTGAAAGAGTTAGATATTGGTCGGTTGTTGTCAGATTTTGAGTTTTCCTGTTGCATGATGGGATGCTTGGGTGGCCAGGTTCATCATGGCAAAGTTTATATTTTTAAGTTGCATAGTTTAATCAGGTAAGAAGGGGCCAGAGGATGCCATTGGGACGACTGGTGTTTGGCAAAGAGTGAAAAACAACTCCATATTTGGAGGTGGCTGATGGTTCCTGGTACATTACCTCATGCAATTGGTATTAAGTCTGAAGGTATATTAACCCCGGTTTTCTGGTATTTCTGTGTGTGTGCTGCTGGAGATTCAGACGTAAACCTGTTGCCTCTGGGTCCCCAGGTCCACACCCGTCAAGACGTTAAATTAAAGCTTTGTCTGGTCTTATGAATTTGTACTTTGTCTATCTTTAAAGTGACCTGTAACCCACCCTAAAGCCCTCTAAACGTCGCTAAATAATAATGCCCGGGAAACATCTCTGAACGGGCATAAACCCTTCCAAACCTCTCCAAACCCCTCTAAAACCCTTAAAACTACTGGAAACACACTCTAAGCCACTCTAAAACCATCCAAACCACTCCAAACTCGTTAAACCCCTCTAAACACATCCAAACCCTTCCAAACACCTCGAAACCACCCGAACCACTCCACACCCCTCCAAAACCTTTCTAAATCAATCGAAACGCATGTAAACACTAAACCCAAAATCCTTCTAGCTTCTAAACCACTCCATACCGCTCTACTTCCCGTAAAACCAGTCCATACACCTCTAAAGCCTACACCTCACTAAACATAGAAACATAGAAATTAGGTGCAGGAGTAGGCCATTCGGCCCTTCGAGCCTGCACCGCCATTCAATATGATCATGGCTGATCATCCAACTCAGTATCCCGTACCTGCCTTCTCTCCATACCCTCTGATCCCCTTAGCCACAAGGGCCACATCTAACTCCCTCTTAAATATAGCCAATGAACTGGCCTCAACTACCCTCTGTGGCAGAGAATTCCAGAGACCCACCACTCTCTGTGTGAAAAAAGTCCTTCTCATCTCGGTCCTAAAGGATTTCCCCCTTATCCTTAAGCTGTGACCCCTTGTCCTGGACCTCCCCAACATCGGGAACAATCTTCCTGCATTTAGCCTGTCCAACCCTTTAAGAATTTTGTAAGTTTCTATAAGATCCCCTCTCAATCTCCTAAATTCTAGAGAGTATAAACCGAGTCTATGCAGTCTTTGTTCATAAGACAGTCCCGACATCCCAGGAATCAGTCTGGTGAACCTTCTCTGCACTCCCTCTATGGCAATAATGTCCTTCCTCAGATTTGGAGACCAGAACTGTACGCAATACTCCAGGTGTGGTCTCACCAAGACCCTATACAACTGAAGTAGAACCTCCCTGCTCCTATACTCAAATCCTTTTGCTATGAAAGCTAACATACCATTCGCTTTCTTCACTGCCTGCTGCACCTGCATGCCTACTTTCAATGACTGGTGTACCATGACACCCAGGTCGCGCTGCATCTCCCCTTTTCCTAATCGGCCTCCATTTAGATAATAGTCTGTTTTCATATTTTTGCCAGCAAAGTGGATAACCTCACATTTATCCACATTATACTGCATCTGCCAAACAGCTCATCTAATCCCATCGTGATATACATCTAAATTTAGGGTTAGGGTTAGGGTTAGGGTTGTGGTGGTATAACCCTCTAAACCACTGTAAACCCCTCTAAACCACTGTACACACCTCAAAACACATTTACACCCCTGTAACCAACTCTAAAGCCCTCTGAACGCCACAAAATAAACCTCTAATGCCTAAACCTGTCTAAACAGCTGTCCCATTGAACTCCCTCAGATCGTTGGGAACTCGGACATACACGACTCCGGGACTGATCAGTCAAAATGTGGCGAACAAGTACTTTCAGGCTGGAGGGAAGAGAGCAGAATACTCGGGGGCAATTCTGGGCTGCTGCACCCTTTGGCGATACAGTGATCAGGGGATTCTCCCCACCTCACCTTCAGGCTTCAAAAGGCCCAGAGCTCACCAAAGTGGCCAGAGCTATGGAGGGGAGAAAACAAAGTGCTGGAGGAACTCAACAGGTCAGGCAGCCTCCATGGAGGATATTCCTCCAGCATAGAACAATAGATAATAGACTATAGGTGCAGGAGTAGGCCTGGGACAGTTTTCTTTGGAGCGTAGGAGGCTGAGGGGTGACCTTATTGAGGGGTAGATGATCATGGGGGGCACGGATAAAGTGAACACTCACACTGAATGGAGAAATAGACAGATAAGAGTTAGACATTAGACAACAGGTGCAGGAGGAGGCCATTCGGCCCTTCGAACCAGCACCGCCATTCATTGTGATCATGGCTGATCGTCCCCAATCAATAACCCGTGCCTGCCTTCTCCCCATATCCCTTGACTCCACTAGCCCCTAGAGCTCTATCTAACTCTCTCTTAAACCCATCCAGTGACTTGGCCTCCACTGCCCTCTGCGGCAGGGAATTCCACAAACTCACAACTCTCTGGGTGAAAATGTTTTTTTCTCACCTCAGTCTTAAATGGCCTCCCCTTTATTCTAAGACTGTGTGTGGCCCCTGGTTCTGGACTCGCCCCAACATTGGGAACTAGTTGGGCGAAGGGGAAAACTAGACAAGGATGAGGACAGAAACACTCACCTCCACCTCCAGCTGTTTGATAGCAAGTTGCACCTGCTTGGTCCTTTCTCCATTCTACAAAAGAGACCAAACAAACGGCAAACGTTACTGTGGGAATTCCTGCAGATCAATCAATGTTCTTAATGAGAGCGCGAGGGTCTGATACTGAGCAGGTCAGCGTCTCCCTGTTCCCAAGTGTTTAGTCTCCTTTAGAGAAATAGCTCGAAAACAGGCCCTTCGGCCCACCGAGTCGCACCCATCCCAGCACAAGAACGCGATCCTTGGGGTGGGAGATTGCAACCTTCACGTGGTCCACCCTGTTTCGACGAATGCAATCAACCCGGCGTGCAAAATCAAATAAGATCAAATAGAACAAGTTGTCCGACAACTTTAGGCTATGCACGCCCTACGCAAGAAGAAGGAGGACACAATCCTACACACACTAGGGACAATTTATACATGTACCACGTCAATTAACCTAAAAATCTGCACGTCTTTGGAGCGTGGGAGGAAACCGGAGCACCCGGAGAAAACCAACGCGGTTATGGGGAGAACGTACAAACTCCGTACAGACAGCACTGGTAGTCAGGATTGCGTCCAGTTTTGGTCTCCAAATCTGAGGAAAGACATTCTTGCCATAGAAGGGGTTCAGAGAAGGTTCACCAGACTGATTCCTGGGATGTCGGGACTTTCATATGAAGAAAGACTGGATAGACTCGCTGGAATTTAGAAGAATGAGGGGGGATCTTCGAGAAACTTACAACATTCTTAAAGGGTTGGACAAGCTAGATGCAGGAAGATTGTTCCCTATGTTGGGGAGGTCCAGAACAAGGGGTCACAGTCTGAGGATAAGGGGGAATTCCTTTAGGACCGAGATGAGGAAAACATTTTTTACACAGAGAGTGGTGGGTCTCTGGAACTCTCTGCCACAGAGGGTAGATACATAGATAGATACATAGAAATTAGGTGCAGGAGTAGGCCATTCGGCCCTTCGAGCCTGCACCGCCATTCAATATGATCATGGCTGATCATCCAACTCAGTATCCCGTACCTGCCTTCTCTCCATACCCTCTGATCCCCTTAGCCACAAGGGCCACATCTAACTTCCTCTTAAATATAGCCAATGAACTGGCCTCAACTACCCTCTGTGGCAGAGAGTTCCAGAGACCCACCACTCTCTGTGTGAAAAAATTCCTTCTCATCTCGGTCCTAAAGGATTTCCCCCTTATCCTTAAGCTGTGACCCCTTGTCCTGGACCTCCCCAACATCGGGAACAATCTTCCTGCATCTAGCCTGTCCAACCCCTTTAGAATTTGTAGTTGAGTTTGAATTTGGTAGTTGAGGCCAGTTCATTGGCTATATTCAAGAGGGAGTTAGATGTGGCCCTTGTGGCTAAAGGGACGAATGGCCTACTCCTGCACCTATGTTTCTCAACCTGGGTCTCTGGCGCCGTGAGGCAGCCACTCCACCGCTGCTCCTCCCTGCCGCCCACAAGGGCATGTTTATTCAAGGGTACACTGCAGACGCTGTGCTGTTTGTCAGAGTGTCATGGTTACCTGATTGCTGGCGGCTGCACGTTGCAGCTCTGATGTCCAGGCCTGATGGAGGCCTTGCCCCTGTTCAATCTGTTCCCTCAGCTTGGCAATGGCCGCCTCCAGAGAGGTGCAGCCAGCGGCCAGAGGAAGGGCGCTGGAAGAGAGGAGACCGTGTTACCCATCTTACCCACAGCCCGCAGTCCTGAGCCACGCCACGACCGTGTTGTAATGGGATATGAGTGCAGGAGCAAGGAGGTCCCACTGCAGTTGTGCAGGGCCCTGGTGAGACCACACCTGGAGTATTGTGTGCCGTTTTGGTCTCCTAATTTGAGTAAGGACATTCTTGCTATCAGGTTGGTTTACAAGGTTAAATCCAGAGATGGCGGGACTGTCATATGCTGAGAGAATGGAGCGGCTGGGCTTGTACACTTTTGGGGGTAGTGTTGACATGGATATAAACTTGGTGGCAGACAGGAAACAAAGAGTAGGGATTAACGGGTCCCTTTCAGAATGGCAGGCAGTGACTAGTGGGGTACCGCAAGGCCCGGTGCTGGGACCGCAGCTATTTACAATATACATCAATGATTTAGATGAATAGATTACAAGTAACATTAGCAAATTTGCAGATGACACAAAGCTGGGTGGCAGTGTGAACTGTGAGGAGGATGCTATGAGAATGCAGGGTGACTTGGACAGGTTGGGGGAGTGGGCAGATGCATGGCAGATGCAGTTTAATGTGGATAAATGTGAGGTTATCCACTTTGGTAGCAAAAACAGGAAGGCAGATTATTATCTAAATGGTGTCAAGTTGGGGAAAAGGGGAAGTACAACTGGATCTGGGGGTCCTTGTTCATCAGTCTATGAAAGTAAGCATGCAGGTACAGCAGGCGGTGAAGAAAGCAAATGGCATGTTGGCCTTTATAACAAGAGGAGTCAAGTATAGGAGCAAAGAGGTCCTTCTGCAGTTGTACAGAGCCCTAGTGAGACCACACCTGGAGTATTGTGTGCAGGTTTGGTCCCCTAATTTGAGGAAGGACATTCTTGCTATTGAGGGAGTGCAGCGTAGGTTCACAAGGTTAATTCCCGGGATGGCGGGACTGTCATATGCTAAGAGAATGGAGCAGCTGGGCTTGTATGTTCTGGAGTTTAGAAGGATGAGAGGGAATCTTATTGAAACATATAAGATTATTAAGGGTTTGGACACGCTAGAGGCTGGAAACATGTTCCCGATGTTGGGGGAATCCAGAACCAGGGGCCACAGTTTAAGAATAAGGAGTAAGCCATTTAGAACGGAGGTGAGGAAACACTTTTTCACACAGAGAATGGTGAGTCTGTGAAATTGTCTGCCTCAGAGGCCGGTTCTCTGGATACTTTCAAGAGAGAGCTAGATAGTGCTCTTAAAAATAGCGGAGTCAGGGGATGTGGGGAGAAGGCAGGACAGGGGTACTGATTGGGGATGATCAGCCGTGATCACATTGAATGGCGATGCTGGCTTGATGGGCCGAATGGCCTACTCCTGCACCTATTATCTATTGTCTAAGAGGGTTTTAGAAGTAGGGCCATATTGTGAGATGGAAGGGGAGAAATTTAACGACCACAGGGGAATTTTCACTCAGAGGGTAGTCCGTACGTGGAATGAGCTGCTGGAGGAAGTGTTTGAGGCAGGTGCAGTAACAACATTTAAGAGACATTTGGACGGGGACAAGGGCAGGGAAGGTCTAGAGAGATAGTCACAGAGTGATACAGTGTGGAAACAGGCCCTTCAGCCCAACTTGCCCATACCGGACAACACATCCCAACAACACCAGTCCCACCTGCCCGCACCTGGTCCATATCCCTCTACCTGTCTAACTGTTTCTTCAACTTTGCAATAGTCCCAGCCTCAACTACCTCCTCTGGCAGCTCGTTCCATACACCCACCACCCTTTGTGTGGCAATGTTACCCCTCAGATCCCTATTAAATCTTCCCCCCACCCCTCCCCCCACATCCACAATCAGCAACCCCGTTCCTGCCTTCTCCCCATATTCCCTGACTCCGCTATCTTTAAGAGCTCTGTCTAACTCTCTCTAGAAAGCATCCAGAGAACTGGCCTCCACTGCCTTCTGAGGGACAGAGAATTCCATAGATTCACAACTCTCTGGGTGAAAACGTGTTTCCTCGTCTCCGTTCCAAACGGCCAACCCCTTAAGGGCCTGTCCCACCAGCATGCAACTCTATGCGATGAACGCGATCAAACTAGAAGCGGGGGCCGCGCGGAGGTCGGGTGATCCCCTGTACAGGGCCGTTCCCACCAGCATGCATGCGCGACCAAACCGGCAGCGGGGGCCGCGCGGAGGTCGGGTGAGTGGCGCAACGCGGCGCAAAGTGAGGCGAACTTGGAGCGAAGTCTAAGGTAAGTTCGCCAGGACAGAGAGGGGCACACAGAGAGGGGCACAGAGGCACACACACACACAGAGGGCCACGGAGCCACACACATAGAGGGTCACGGAGGCACCTACAGATAGGTTCACGGAGGCACGACGTCGAGCCGGTGTGTAATGCGTCGAGGCGACTGCGAGCCGACAAGCCGTTGCCGCGCGGAATTTCTGAACAGTCAGTTTTTCGGAGCCCCGCGCGATGCGGGACGAACTCCGCACAATTCCGCACGGCTCCGGCGATCGAAGTGGGACCGGCCCCGCGACGCCGGACGGCTCAAGCGACCACGTTAGGTCGCGCTCATCGCATGGAGTTGCATGCTGGTGGGACTGGCCCTTTATTCTTAAACTGTGGCCAACTAAAGTTGAACTAGAGTACAGATGATCGCTGGTGGGTGCGGACACGTGGGCCGAAGGGCCTGTTTCCCGCTGTATCTCTGAACTAAACGGAACCTTCCGCCACATTCTTCCCCCGAGGGCCACAGACACGCTACCCCCCCCGGTGGCCGCCCCTGCCCACCCTCCAGGCACCGGCCGCCTCCAGATGGCACCGACCTCATGATCTCGGTGACGTTGTGCGAGTCGGTCTTGGTGCAGATGAAGGCGATGGAGCCGACCTGGCCGTCCATCAGCAGCTGCCGGCGTAGACTCTCGTCCAGCATCTCCTTGGCCGTCTTGTCATCCACCGCCCGTGTGACGTCAGCCACGATCCACACCGCGTCGCACCTCTTCAGGTACTGCCAGACACAACACACACAGGACATGGACACATCAACAAATAGGTGCGGGAGGACATCGAGCCAGCAACGCCATTCAATAGGATCGTGGCTGATCATTTAAAATCAGTACCCCCATTCCTGCCTTCACCCCATATCCCTTGATTCCTTTAGCTCTAAGAGCTAAATGTAACTGTCCCTTGAGATACAGCACAGAGATCATGAGATCACAGTGTTATTTTATGTAGTGTTTTAAAAGTTTGTGTTAATGTTCTCTGGTTTGTTTTATGTGGGTGGGCGGAGGGGGGGGGGGGGGATGGGTCGGGGGAAACTTTTTCCCATCGTTTACCTTGCCGGAGATGCGATTGTTTTCCGGGTCGTATCTCCGGTCGCCCTGCGGCCTAACATCGTGGATCTGGCTGCCTTGTTCGGGACTGACTTTGAGCCCCACCGCGGGGCCGTGGACTTACCATCGGAGCCTGCGATCCCTTGCCTGCGATCGACACTCCAATCGTGGCCTGCGGATTTGAGTATCGAGGAGCTCGCAGTCTCGGGTAGAGACCGGTGTCGGGAAGTTCCAAATTTGCAAGAGGTTTTGACCAGCCCCGACCCGGCGCGGGGAGCTGAGATCCCCCACAATGCGGGAGCTTGATCGCCCGACCGCCGGCTACGGGAGCCACGATCGTCCCGTCAACAAGGCCCTCGACCGCGGGAGGCCAAAGAAGGGACGAATTTGAACTTTTTTTTCGCCTTCCATCACAGTGAGGAATGCGGAGGAGTCACTGTGGTGGATGTTCATGTTAAAATGTATTTTGTGTGTTCTGTTGCTTATTATTGGTATGACTGTACGGCAAATCAAATTCCTCGTATGTTGCAAAACATACTTGGCTAATAAAGTAAGATTATGATTGTGAGATAGGAGCATTCGGCCCATCAAGTCTACTCCGCCATTCAATCACGGCTGATCTATCTCTCCCTCCTAACCCCAGTCTCCTGCCTTCTCCCCATAACCCGACACCTGTACTAATCAATAATTTATCTATCTCTGCCTTAAACATATCCACTGACTTGGCCTCCACAGCTTCCGTGGCAAAGAATTCCACAGATTCACCACCCCCTGACTAAAGAAATTCCTCCTCATCTCCATCCTAAAGGAACACCCTTTAATTCTGAGGCTGTGCCCTCTGGTCCTGCGAGTGGTAACATCCTCTCCACATCCACTCTACCCAAGCCTTTCACTATTCTGTACGAGAGGTCCCCCCTCATTCTTCTAAACTCCAGCGAATACCATATAACCATATAACAATTACAGCACAGAAACAGGCCCTCTCGGCCCTTCCAGTCCGTGCCGACCATTTATTTTCCCCTAGTCCCATCTACCTGCACTCAGACCATACCCCTCCATTCCCTTCCCGTCCATATACCTATCCACTTTAGTTTTAAATGTTAAAATCGATCCTGCCTCCACCACTTCTGCTGGAAGATCATTCCACACAGCCACCACTCTCTGAGTAAAGAAATTCCCCCTCATGTTACCCCTAAACCTCTGTCCCTTAATTCTAAAGTCATGCCCTCTTGTTTGAATCTTCCCTACCCTCAATGGGAAAAGCTTATCCACGTCAACTCTGTCTATCCCTTTCATCGTTTTAAAGACCTCAATCAAGTCCCCCCTTAACCTTCTGCGTTCCAAAGAATAAAGACCTAACTTGTTCAACCTTTCTCTGTAACTTAGTTGCTGGAACCCAGGCACCATTCTAGTAAATCTCCTCTGTACTCTCTCTATTTTGTTGACATCCTTCCTATAATTAGGCGACCATAATTGTACACCATACTCCAGAATTGGTCTCACCAATGCCTTGTACAATTTTAACATTACTTCCCTACTCCTGTATTCAATGCTCTGATTTATAAAGGCCAGCACACCAAAAGCTTTCTTTACCACCCTATCTACATGCGAATACAGGCCCAGTGCCGTCAAACGCTCGTCATAGGTTAGCCGACTCATTCCTGGGATCTTCCACAATATAATGTTTCAGTTGCTATATTCGATGCCCTGACTAGCATGTCAAATGCCTCCTTCACCACCCAGCCTGTAATACAACGGCTAACCAGCCATCGCAGCTTCGAGGGAGTTGTCCACGAACTGGGCCACATGTCAAGCAAAGGCAGGCTGTCGCAGTAAAACAATTCCACTTTTTGGGAAAAAGTTTGGGGCTCAGCGAAAAGAACGAGTAAACGTTCCCTGACAAATCGACTCTAAATCTGGTGGCATTCGGGTGGCACGACAGCAGAGTTGCTGCCTTACAGCGGCAGAGACCCAGGTTCCCATCCTGACCACGGGTGTCTTCAGCCCACCCCCAACCCCTGGCAGCACCTTCCAGGCACCCACCACTCTTTTTTTTTACAGTTAACTTTTATTAGAGTATTGCGTACAGTTCTGGTCTCCAAATCTGAGGAAGGACATTATTGCCATAGAGGGAGTGCAGAGAAGGTTCACCAGACTGATTCCTGAGATGTCAGGACTGTCTTATGAACAAAGACTGCATAGACTCGGTTTATACTCTCTAGAATTTAGGAGATTGAGAGGCGATCTCATAGAAACTTACAAGATTCTTAAGGGGTTGGACAGGCTAGATGCAGGAAGATTGTTCCCGATGTTGGGGAGGTCCAGGACAAGGGGTCACAGCTTAAGGATAAGGGGGAAATCCTTTAGGACCGAGATGAGAAGGAATTTTTTCACACAGAGAGTGGTGGGTCTCTGGAACTCTCTGCCACAGAGGGTAGTTGAGGCCAGTTCATTGGCTATATTTAAGAGGGAGTTAGATGTGGCCCTTGTGGCTAAGGGGATCAGAGGGTATGGAGAGAAGGCAGGTACGGGATACTGAGTTGGATGATCAGCCATGATCATATTGAATGGCGGTGCAGGCTCGAAGGGCCGAATGGCCTACTCCTGCACCTAATTTCTATGTTTCTATGTTTTTATGTTAGAGGCATGTACATATCCTAGTCCAAACCATTACAAACTTTGTTAAACGGTTCCATATTAAATATCCAGGATTCCAGGGACTCCGCCACCAATGTAGCTGGGGCCTTCATTTATCGGTTACATATTAACATTGACTCTAATTAATTTTTTTTTATAGATAGAAAAAATTAAGAAAAAGGAAAAAAAAAACTTAGAAACATAAAATAAACTATCCATAATACAACTTAGGAGATAGATCCGTAGGTAAGAAAACAAAACTATTCGTCTATTCCTGGGTTCAAGCTTCCATCAGGCCTCAGCGCCTGCCCATTCTACCCCTTCAAATAATCTATGAACAGAGACCATATTCTAATAAATAATTCTGGTTTGTCAATTAAGACAAATCTAATTTTTTCCAGATTTCAGGTCTCCGACATCTCCATAATCCACGTTTTAATTGTAGGGGGATGCAGGGTTTTTCCAAAATGTTAATATTAGTTTTTTTCCCAGTTATTACACTATAATCAAGGAAATTTCTTTGGTTTATTGTCAGTTTTAGGTATTTTTTTAGATATGCCCAATATTATTAATTTAGGATCGGGCTCCAGTTGAATATTAACCGCTACGGAAATAATTTAAAAAATATCCCCCCAAAATGTTTTAATTTTAATGCAATTTACAAAGGTATGGGTTAAATTAGCCTCAGAGTATTGGCATTTATCGCAGATAGGAGAGATAGTAGGAAAAATTCTATTTAATTTTGTTTTAGAATAATGCAATCTATGTAATATTTTAAATTGTATTAAAGAACGTCTGGCGTTTAACGAACATTGATGTTCATCCCAAATATCTTTCGCTATGGGTTGAACTAATTCATTTTCCCTGTGTAACAAAACAAGAGGGGTGTGTGTCTGGGGTGTTCCCCTCGCACACCTCCATTACACTTTGCCCCTCTCACAGCTATGATAAATGAATCTAGACAAACGGTACTAGTTAGAAATCTCAGCACTAGCTGGAAAGAAAAGCACGGGGCCTAAGTCAACTCAAAGGATGGAGGGACAAATCCAAAACAAATGATCCAGACAAGTACAATGATGTGTGTAACAAAAAATTAATACAATGGGAAAGCATTACAGAATAAACATGACGACTGCGGAACAAAACGTTAAGAGGAGAAATCTTAATCGGCAAGAGAGAGAGAGAGAGGTGGCAGAAAAGTGGATGGATAGGACGAGGCAGCACAATGAACAGGACAAACTGCGACAAAGGAAGTTCAAGAGAAGCAGGGGTGGGAGAAGGACAAGAACAAGGATAAACCCCAAAGGCCTTGAACAAGGCCGAAGGCTGATAAGAAGAGAGAGAATATAAAAACAGAGAAAATAGGTGCAGGAGTAGGCCATTCGGCTCTTTGAGCCGAATGGCCTACTCCTGCACCTATTTTCTATATTTAAGAGGGAGTTAGCCTTGCTCAAGGCCTTTGGGGTTTATCCTTCTGCCACCTCTGCTTCTCTTGATTATTTATTTGCCGCAGTTGTCATGTTTATTCTGTACAGTTGATCACATATCATGGCTGACCATCCAACTCAGTAACCCGTACCTGCCTTCTCTCCATACCCCCTGATCCCCTTTAGCCACAAGGGCCACATCTAACTCCCTCTTCAATATAGCCAACGAACTGGCCTCAACTACCCTTCTGTGGCAGAGAGTTCCACAGATTCACCACACTCTCTGTGTGTGAAGAATGTTTTTCTCTCGTCTCGGTCCTAAAAGACTTCCCCCCCTTTATCCTTAAACAGTGACCCCCTTGTTCAGGAGTTCCCCACCTATTTCTCTATAATGAAATGGCACTGCAGGAGAAGAAACACTCCCCTCCTGATGGAGTTGATGCACAGTCAGGGGGGGGGGGGGGGGACAGCAAAAGGACAAAGCCTCTGCCGTGCTAGGCCTGCTCCACCACGTCAAGCGCCTAATATTGCCGGAATGATTCCAGGGCCGTTTGTTGGAAAGTGAACCCAGAAACGTCACACACGTGACCAGACGGCATCACACCAAAGTAATGCTTTAAAAAAAAAAAAAAGATTTTTTTTAAAATCTTGATCGAGATCAATCCCATTCGTTGCTATTTCCCTACCTACAGAACTAGAATGCTAAAGCTATGAACATTCTGGCATTTCTTTAAATTCGCAGATGCAAGAGAAGACTGAGCTGCGGGAAAAAAAAGCTTCCCTGCCAGGTCACACACGTGACCAGTCGTGTTTGACCTCTGACCCAAAACAAACATGGTCGGCACAACACAACATTCACTTGATGAGCTTCGAGAACAAAAAATATGAACGGTATATACAGTACAAAACAAGATGCACGCAATGCTTTCAGAATTAGAAGGGATCTACGTCACAATTCTTCACATTGTTTGGTCACACACGTGACTAAGAATGGGGGGGAGGGGGGGGCCTTAGGTGTCGTGAGCAAGGCTTCTCCAATGAAAGCTGAAGCATTTAAAGGAGGCTGGGGTTACTGTACAGCAGTGTGAGAGGCGACTGACTGGCGCGGGCCAGAGGAAGTGGCAGAGGCAGTGTGGGGAGAGGGCTGCGAACAAACGGATGTGGACAGAGCGATAGGAAACTTTTTGGCATCCACGTTCCCTGCAGCTGCAAAGTACAAGCTGCGGCGTGAAGCTTGTGGACGTTTTGTTGGGAGCGGAAAGCTCCGAGCAGCCTCCAAGGACAGGCATGGAGGGAAAAAAATAAGCCTCAGCATTGACAATAGACAATAGACAATAGGTGCAGGAGGAGGCCATTCAGCCCTTCGAACCAGCACCGCCATTCAATGTGATCATGGCTGATCATCCCCAATCAGTACCCCGTTCCTGCCTTCTCCCCATATCCCCTGACTCCGCTATCTTTAAGAGCCCTATCTAGCTCCCTCTTGAAAGCATCCAGAGAACCGGCCTCCACCGCCCTCTGAGGCAGAGAATTCCACAGAGAATTCACAACTCTCGGTGAGAAAAAGTGTTTCCTCGTCTCCGTTCTAAATGGCTTCCCCCTTATTCTTAAACTGTGGCCCCTGGTTCTGGTCTCCCCCAACATCGGGAACATGTGTTAACCCTTAACAATCTTATATGTTTCAATGAGATCCCCTCTCATCTTTCTAAACTCCAGTGTGTACAAGCCCAGCCGCTCCAATCTCTCAGCACATGACAGGTCCATTCTCTCAGCATTATCAAACAGGCACAAACTTTCGATAAAGACAACTCTGCACAGTTGCCCGACGAGAGTTGTGAGCAAGAAAACTGAAAAAGCAAGGCCATTGCCGTACCCCATCAGCCACACAACAAGGAACGCCCCCGGCATCAATCTTTGATTCACTTCGTCCAAAGCACGTGTCCGCAAGACAGCAGGCCAAGTCCCAAGGATGCTTGTGTACCGAGCTAAGTACCATGGACATGTTGCTGGGTCATGCCTGTATGGTCGCCCAATTCCACAGACTCACCACTCTCTGTGAGAAAAAGAGTTTCCTCGTCTCCGTTCTGAATGGCTTACTCCTTATTCTTAAACTGTGGCCCCCGGTTCTGGACTCCCCCAACATCGGGAACATGTCTCCTGCCTTTAGCGTGTCCAAACCATTAAATAATCCTATATGTTTCAATAAGATCCCCTCTCATCCTTCTGGGGAAATGGACAAGCATGCAACAAGCTCCATGACGACAGGGTTATATTTATGGTCAATCTTTGACCAGCTGCGGCCTACACCATGGCCACCCTTGGCCAGGCCGACCCTGCAAGGCCACCAGAACAACGGGCCTTCATGGTCAGATCGCGATCCCTGCACTTACAAAAATGGCAACTCTGTACCCTGTCTCAGTGTGCTACTGCTGTTCACTTGTATCTGAGATGTATCTGAGTACTTATGCAGAGTGCTACTTGAACGACATTCCACTGTAGCTTGGGACAAGTGACGATAAATCACCATTGCATTAGTGAACTATAAACTCAGCCTTTTGTTCCCAATGTGAACGGATGCTTCTGTTACAACAGATATTGTCCGCTTTAACCAAAATCTGTTATAAAGATCAGCATCACCATCGTTGAAGACATCAAAGGGCACGGTGTGAAGCTCTTCTTCCCGCCCCCCACCCCCCACCCTCACATCAGTCTGAAGAAGGGTTTCGGCCCGAAACGTCGCCTATTTCCTTCGCTCCATAGATGCTGCTGCACCCGTTGAGTTTCTCCGGCACTTTTGTCAACCTACGGTGCCTTATAATGCCGCGTACGACAGTGATCGCAACTTCTACTGAAGCGCGGGTGGCCCTTGGCTCGCTACGAGCTCATCCGCCCTTTGACGGGTCTTGTTTTTGGTCCTGCTGGGGGTCCACAGCCCCCCTCCTCACCCGGCAAACCAGGTGGGGGAGACGGCTTAGTCGACGACTATCCGACCATGGAGCGGGAAGCACGGGATTACATGGTACCCGTGGCGGGAGGGGGACGACTCCTCCCCCGACCTGGCCTAAAGAGGTCTGTAATAACACGGATAGACACAAAATGCTGGAGTAACTCAGCGGGACAGGCGGCATCTCTGGAGAATCGGAATAGGTGAGGTTTCGGGTCGAGACCCTGCTTCAGACGGATAGTCGGGGAAAACGGATACGAGAGATACAGTAAGTAAGTAAGTTTATTGGCCAAGTATTCACATACAAGGAATTTGCCTTGGTGCTCCGCCCACAAGTAACAACATGACATACAGTGACAGTTACGAATAACTCAGAAAACACTAAACATTAATAATAATAGAACATTAACGATAAAACACCATTGATCAAGCACGTGAACCAACAAAATACCAGATCGAAGGGAGGCTACAGATTTTTGGCTGTTGAGTGGAGCAACTACTCGTGGATAAAAGCTGTTTTTATGTCTGGCTGTGGCATATAGGCAGTGATCCAGAGAGATATAGAAGAAATTAATGAAAGATTTGCAAAAAGATATGCACAACAGGCCATTGTTAGCCGTCGTTAGCGGTGGCCTAGGTGAAAATGAGTTACAGACAATGAGACTGAACAAGAGGACTTTGAAGTTGGGACAACAACTTTGGTGTGGTAGGGGGGGAATAACAAGGGCAGACAGTATCTTGGTACGTGTGACAACACTCATACACTCTGACCATCAGTAGAATCGACAGTCGGAGGCTTCAGCCACTCACCTCTTTGGCCACAGAGTTCCTCGCAGCGTTGGAATCCCTGACCCCGGGCAGGTCGACCAGAACCGCGCCGGTCTGTAGCACGGCAGAACGTGGCACTTGGACGCGCACCCTCTTCACAATCGGCCAGAACTCACCGCCCTTGCTGCCCGAAGAGTCATTGCGGGAATCGATGAAACGCACCACTTTGGAGCGGAATTCATTTGCCTGAATGTTCAGGGGGACAAGGTAGATTTAGTTTAGTTCAGAGATGCAGCAGGGAAACAGGCCCTTTGGCCCAGCGAGTCCGCACCGACCAGCGATCCCCGCACACTCTAACAGTATCCTACACACACTAGGTGGCAATTTACATTTATACCAAGCACCGGGTGGCGGCAGCAATGGCTGCCTCGCCAACAGTCTGTCTGTCCTGTCTCCGTTGTTTCTTTACTGTGTGTTAAATGTTTGTTTTTAATGTTCTTTAGCTTGTTTTATGTGGGGAGCGTGGGGGGGGGGGGGGACTTTTTCTAATGTCTTACCTCGACGGAGATGCGATTTTTTCCGTATCATATCTTCGTCCCCACTGCGGGCTTAACATCGTGGAGCTGGCGGTCTCTGGTTAGAGACCGACTTCAGGAGCTCCGGGCCGCAGGAGCTTCCACCGCCCCGACGCGGGGGCTTTGACCTCCCTTACTTGGTACACGTGACAATCAACGACCTTTGAAATTAACCTACAAACCTGCACGTCTTGGCAGTGTGGGAGGAAGATCTCGGAGAAAACCCACGCAGGCCACGGGGGAACGGACAAACTCCGCACAGACAGCGCCCGTGGTCGGGATCGAACTTGGGTCTGTGGCACTGAAAAGCTATTGTTAAAAAACAATTAGATAGGCTAGATAGTCGCCACAGGAGTGCAGTCCTGAGCTACCATCTACCTCTTTGGAGATCCTTGGACGATCTTTGATCAGATCTTACTGGCTTCATCTTGCACTAAACGTTATTCACAGAGTCACAGATAGAGTCACAGAGTGATACAGTGTGGAAACAGGCCCTTCGGCCCAACACGTCCCAGCTACACTAGTCCCAACTGCCTGCGCTTGGTCCATATCCCTCCAACCCTGTCCTATCCATGTACCTGTCCAACTGTTTCTTAAACGTTGGGATAGTCCCAGCCTCAACTACCTCCTCTGGCAGCTCGTTCCATACACCCACCACCCTTTGTGTGAAAAAGTTACCCCTCTGATTCCTATTAAATATTTTCCCCTTCACTTCGAACCTATGTCCTCTGGTCCTCGATTCCCCTACTCTGGGTAAGAAACTCTGTGCATCTACCTGATCTATTCCTCTCATGATTTTGTACACCTCTATAAGATCACCCCTCATCCTCCTGCGCTCCAATGGAATAGAGACCCAGCCTACTCAACCTCTCCCCGTAGCTCACACCCTCTAGTCCTGGCAACATCCTCGTAAATCGTTTCTGAACCCTTTCAAGCTTGACAACATCTTTCCTATAACATGGTGCCCAGAGCTGAACACAATATTCTAAATGCGGTCTCACCAACGTCTTATACAACTGCAACATGACCTCCCAACTTCTATACTCAATACTCTGACTGATGAAGGCCAATGTGCCAAAAGCCTTTTTGACCACCTTATCTACCTGTGACTCGACCCTCAAGGAACCATGCACCTGTACTCCTAGATCCCTCTGCTCTACAACACTCCCCAGAGCCCGACCGTTCACTGTTTAGGTCCTGCCCTTGTTAGACTTCCCAAAATGCAACACCTCACACTTCTCTGTATTAAATTCCATCATCCATTCCTCAGCCCACCTGGCCAATCGATCCAGATCCTGCTGCAATCGTTCACAACCATCTTCACCATCTGCAAAACCACCCACTTTTGTATCATCAGCACACTCGCTAATCTTGCCCTGTATGTTCTCATCCAAATCATTGTTGTAGATGACAAACAGTAACGGGCCCAGCACCGAACCCTGAGGCCCACCACTAGTCACAGGATTTGTTAATCCCTTTACCTGTATCTGTAAACTGTGGGTGACTTGATTGGAATCATATATTCCGCTGACAGGTTAGCACGCAACCAAACACGTGACAATAAACTAAACTCAACCTTTCTCCCAGGGTGGAAATATTACGACAAAGGGGTCACAGCTTTTGGGTCAGAGCAGGAACGATTAAAGGAGATGTGCAGGGCAGGGTTGTTTGTTTACAAGCCGATGTTTTATCCGTGAAGTTACAGCAAGTAAAGCCCCTGTCCCACTGAGGCAATTGTTTAGGCGACTACAGGCGACTAGGCTGTCGCCTGTACGGTCGTGAGCAGTCTCTCTCCTCAGTCGCCCAAAGAGTCGTAGCGTCTTTCTGGTCGCCGCTGGAGTTTGAAATGTTCAAAGCTTTTTTGACGACGGTGGGCTTGATGCCAATGAGCGTAGCTTGACTTTGCCCGATGTCGGTGGTGTCGTTGGTTGCCCCGGGTGCTGACAGGAACGGGGTACTGATTGGGGATGATCAGCCATGATCACATTGACTGGCGGTGCTGGCTCATTTGTGTTTGAGACAATAGACAATAGGTGCAGGAGGCCATTCGGCCCTTCGAGCCAGCACCTCCATTCAATGTGATCATGGCTGATCATCCCCAATCAGTACCCCGTTCCTGCCTTCTCCCCATATCCCCTGACTCCGCTATCTTTAAGAGCCCTATCTAGCCCTCTCTTGAAAGCATCCAGAGAACCAGCCTCCACCTCCCTCTGAGGCAGAGAATTATTCTGTTCCTGGTTCTTGACAGTGGAACGTCTGCCCTCCCGCTGGGCAGGAGCAGAGGCAGGCGGGTGCGTACGTACCTGCTCCTCGCTGATGGTGGTGGTTGTCCCGAGGTACTGCGTCACCTCCCGCATCTCCTGCAGCTCCTGGTACGACCGGATCTGTCCATAGACCGCCTTGAGGCGGCTGTGCGCCACACTGGCCTCGGAGCCGGGGTCCGGTCTCCTCTTCCTCCGCCGCCCGGAACTTTTAGTCATGTCGCTGAGCAGCGAGGTCAGTTCCTTGTTCCACTCCTGTGGGCAAGAGGTGCGTGACTATCGCAAACAGGCGAAGTCCAGCAACATCACGCACGCACGCACACAATTCTGGAGTCACTCAGAGGGACAGGCAGCATCTCTGGAGAGAGTGAATGGGTGACATTTCAGGGGGTCGGGACACTTCGTCAGACTTTTATTCAAGTCTCGACCCGGAACGTCACCCATTCCTTCTCGCCAGAGATGCTGCGAGCCCCGCTGAGTTACTCCAGCTTTTTGTGTCTATCTTCCCTCTGAACCCTTGCCTTTCGTATATCTGTCCAAATGCCTTTTGCAAATCTGTTCCTGCTAGCTTCCTGTGGCAGCCCACTCCAGATATGGACCCACGTCCGACTGGAAAACGTTTCCCCCGAGGTCCCTCCTAATGGGCCTGTCCCACCTACGCGACTTTCTCTGCGACTGCCGGCGCCCGTCATAGGTCGTTGCTGAAAGTGTTCAACGTGTTGAAAATCCAGCGGCGACCAGAAAGACGCTACGACTCTTTGGGCGACTGAGGAGACGACTCACGACCATACAGGCGACATGTCGCGGGGTGAAGCCCGTACGGTCGTGAGTATTCGCCCAAAGAGTCGTACCTTGTTCTGGTCGCCGCTGGATTTTCAACATGTTGAAGATTTTCGTCGATTTATACCAAACCACTGTTATCAGACTTCATCAGTCTGCTAACAGCACCTCTCCCTCAGCCCTCGGGCCCTGGCATTCCTTCTCTCTCTATCTCTCCACGGCCAGAGTGAGCAACACCGCAAGTTGGAGGAACAGCACCTCATATTCCGCTTGGGGAGTCTGCATCCTCTGGGCTTAAACATTGAATTTTCTCAATTCTGTTAACCCTTGCTGTCTCCTCCCCTTCCCACCTCTCCCTCAGTCCTCGGGCCCTGGCATTCCTTCTCTCTCTATCTCTCCCCCACCCAAGTCGCACTAGCTTCTCATTTTCACACTACAAACAGCTTACAATGGCCTGTTTCCTTTACCATCGATACATTTTTTTCATATCTTTCATTCATTGTTCTTTATCTCTCCACATCACTGTCTATATCTCTCGTTTCCCTGATCCCTGACCAGTCTGAAGAAGGGTCTCGACCCGAAACGTCGCCTATCTCCTTCGCTCCTTAGACGCTGCTGCACCCGCTGAGTTTCTCCAGCCTTTTGTGTAGCCGGGGAAATAAACAACATTGCTATGTGCTATTAAAGTTGCCAGAGGTAAACGGGACAAAAACAAGGTTAGGAACCCCCTGTGCTAGACTCTCCACAGCATAAGGAGGGTCACACACACACACGACGGACAAGGTACCTCCTCAGAGAAGAACTCGATGTCAGCGGTGTAGTGTTGAGAGGTGGCGTTGTGCGAGATCTCCACCACCACGGCGGTGCAGGCCCTCATGGCCGAGGTGGGCAGCACCCCTTCCTCATCCAGCAGAGCGTTCAGCAGGCTGCTCTTCCCCGAGCCCGTGTCGCCCACCACGGCCACGTGGGTCACCACGGGCACCGTCTGCTTCTCCAGCTCGGACACCTTCTCCCTGTGGGCCGGAGGAAGCAGCAAGTGAGAGCGGGGACCGGCACTCCGGGAGGGAGAGTCGCATGAGAAGCACAGACGTGGTCGACAGGGAGGACATTCTTGCTATTGACATTCTTGCTATAGGACATTTCACCACCAACTTCCATCCGGCACTCAAATATACTTGGACCATTTCCGACATTGCCCTACCATTCCTTGACCTCACCATCTCTATTGCAGGTGATACACTCCTGACTGACATCCACTACAAACCAACTGACTCCCACAGCTACCTGGACTACTCTTCCTCCCACCCTGCTTCCTGTAAGGACTCCATCCCCTATTCCCAATTCCTCCGTCTACGCCGCATCTGCTCCCAGGATGACGTGTTCCACACCAGGTCATCGCAAATGTCCTCGTTCTTCAGAGAACGGGGTTTCCCCTCCCCCACTATAGATGAGGCTCGCACCAGGGTCTCCTCCATACCCCGCAACATTGCCCTCTCTCCCCATTCCCCCACTCACAACAAGGGCCGAGTCCCCCTGGTCCTCACCTTTCACTCCACCAGCCAGCGCATACATCAGATAGTCCTCCGCCAGTTTCGCCACCTCCAACGTGACCCCTCCACTCACCACATCTTCCCATCTCCCCCCCTGTCTGCCTTCCGCAAAGACCGCTCCCTCCGCAACTCCCTCGTCAATTCTTCCCTTCCCTCCCGCTCCACCCCTTCCCCGGGCACTTTCCCTTGCAACCGCAAGAGATGCTACACTTGTCCCTTCACCTCCCCCATCCACTCCATTCAGGGACCCAAGCAGTCCTTCCAAGTCCGACAGAGGTTCACCTGCACCTCCTCCAATCTCATCTACTGCATCCGTTGCTCCAGATGCCAGCTGATCTACATCGGTGAGACCAAGCGGAGGCTTGGCGATCGTTTCGCCGAACACCTCCGCTCGGTCCGCAATAACCAACCCGACCTCCCGGTGGCTCAGCACTTCAACTCCCCCTCCCATTCCGTATCCGACCTCTCGGTCCTGGGCCTCCTCCACGGCCAGAGTGAGCAACACCGCAAGTTGGAGGAACAGCACCTCATATTCCGCTTGGGGAGTCTGCATCCTCTGGGCTTAAACATTGAATTTTCTCAATTCTGTTAACCCAGACTGCCTCCCCCCCACCTCTCACTCAGCCCTCGGGCCCTGACATTCCTTCTCCATCTCCCCCCCCCCCCCACCCCAGTCGCACTAGCTTCTCATTTTCACACCACAAACAGCTTACAATGGCCTGTTTCCTTTATCATCGATACTTTTTTGCATATCTTTCATTCATTGTTCCTTATCTCTCCACATCACTGTTTATATCTCTCGTTTCCCTGATCCCTGACCAGTCTGAAGAAGGGTCTCGACCCGAAACGTCGCCTATCTCCTTCGCTCCTTAGATGCTGCTGCACCCGCTGAGTTTCTCCAGCTTTTTGTGTAACCCTCGATTCTCCAGCATCTGCAGTTTCTTCTTTAACAAGATTAGTAAGGGATTGGAGACGCTAGAAGCAGGAAACATGTTTCAGCTGTTAGGGGAATCCAAGACTAGGGTCCACAGTATAAGAATAAGGGTTAGGCCATTTAGAACGGGGATAAGGAAATGCTTTTTCCACCCAGAGAGTTGTGAGTCTGTGGAATTCTCTGCCTCAGAGGGCGGTGGAGGCCGGTTCTCTGGATACTTTCAAGAGAGAGCTAGATAGGGCTCTTAAAGATAGCAGAGTCAGGGGATATGGGGAGAAGGCAGGAACGGGGTACTGATTGGGGATGATGATCACATTGAATGGCGGTGCTGGCTCGAAGGGCCGAATGGCCTCCTCCTGCACCTATTGTCAGTTGACCTGCGTGGGTTTTCTCCCACACTCCAAAGACGTGCAGGCTTGCAGGTTAATGGGCTTTGGTGAGATCGTACATTGTCTCTTGTGTGTAGGATAGCGTTGGTGTACGTGGTGATCGCTGGTGGGCACGGACTCACGGGCCGAAGGGTCTGTTTCCACGCCGCGTCTCTAAGCTGACGTAAAAGCACAGTTTTAAGGTGAGAGGGGCGATGTTTTAGATGATGTGCAGGGCAGATTAATTTGACCCAGGTGGAACACGGTGCCATGGAGGCAGATACGATAGTGGTGTCCAGATATCACATTTAAAATGATGAAAGGGATAGACAGAGTTGACGTGGATAAGCTTTTCCCATTGAGGGTAGGGAAGATTCAAACAAGAGGGCATGACATGAGAATTAAGGGACAGAAGTTTAGGGGTAACATGAGGGGGAACTTCTTTACTCAGAGAGTGGTGGCTGTGTGGAATGATCTTCCTGCAGAAGTGGTGGAGGCAGGATCGATTTTAACATTTACAAGTAAAGTGGATAGGTATGTGGACGGGAAGGGAATGGAGGGGTATGGTCTGAGTGCAGGTAGATGGGACTAGGGGAAAATAAATGTTCGGCACGGACTGGAAGGGCCGAGAAGGCCTGTTTCCGTGCTGTAATTGTTATATGGTTATATCATTTGAGCTCCACACAGAGGGTGGTGGGTGCATGGATCGAGGTGCCAGAGGAGGGAGTTGAGACAGGTACGATGACAACTTTTTACTCGTAAGGAGGGCATCGAAATAGTCGTGGGAATTCGTAGACATACTCGACGGAGTTCGAGAACATAGTCGTGGATGGTCGTAGGAGTTCGTAGATTTCCACGATCTTGATTTTTTTTTTTTAGGTCCTTTAAACTCAGCAGAGGTTTTGAATTAAGTCGTGAAAGTGGGACAGGCCCTTTAGATGGGGCAGTGTAGGAAGGAACTGCAGATGCTGGTTCAAACTGAAGATAAGACACAAAGAGCTGGAGTAACTCAGCGGGACAGGCAGCGTCTCTGGAGAGAAGGAATTGGTGACGTTTCGGGTCGAGGGTCTGAAGGAGGAACCTATTCCTTTTCTGCAGAGCCGCTGAGTCACTCCAGGTTTTTGTGTCGATCTTCAGCTTAGATGGGAAATGTTGGCTGGCGTGAGCCAGTTGAGCTGAAGGGCCTGTTTCCGTGTCCCATGACAATCGCAATGTTGGGAATGTGTTGTGGTGATGTGGGGAGCCTGGTTCCGTACCATATGACTCATTAACTCTCCAACACAAGCGGGAACAGGTGCAGCGGAGATTCAAGCTGGAAAGGTTGCAGAGTACCCTGGGTTACACAAAAAGCTGGAGAAACTCAGCGGGTGCAGCAGCATCTAAGGAGCGAAGGAGATTGGCGACGTTTCGGGCCGAGACCCTTCTTCAGACTGGTCAGGGATCAGGGGAACGAGAGATATAGACAGTGATGTGGAGAGATAAAGATCAATGAATGAAAGATATGCAAAAAAGTATCGATGATAAAGGAAACAGGCCATTGTAAGCTGTTTGTGGTGTGAAAATGAGAAGCTAGTGCGACTTGGGTGGGGGAGAGATAGAGAGAGAAGGAATGCCGAGGGCTGAGGGAGAGGTGGGGAAGGGGAGGAGGCAGCAAGGGTTAACAGAATTGAGAAAATTCAATGTTTAAGCCCAGAGGATGCAGACTCCCCAAGCGGAATATGAGGTGCTGTTCCTCCAACTTGCGGTGTTGCTCACTCTGGCCGTGGAGGAGGCCCAGGACCGAGAGGTCGGATACGGAGTGGGAGGGGGAGTTGAAGTGCTGAGCCACCGGGAGGTCGGGGTTGGTTATTGCGGACCGAGCGGAGGTGTTCGGCGAAACGATCGCCCAGCCTCCGCTTGGTCTCCCCGATGTAGATCAGCTGGCATCTGGAGCAACGGATGCAGTAGATGAGGTTGGAGGAGGTGCAGGTGAACCTCTGTCGGACTTGGAAGGACTGCTTGGGTCCCTGAAAGGAGTGGAGGGGGGAGGTGAAGGGACAAGTGTAGCATCTCTTGCGGTTGCAAGGGAAAGTGCCCGGGGAAGGAGTGGAGCGGGAGGGAAGGGAAGAATTGACGAGGGAGTTGCAGAGGGAGCGGTCTTTGCGGAAGGCAGACAGGGGGGGAGATGGGAAGATGTGGCGAGTGGAGGGGTCACGTTGGAAGAGTACCCTTTTGGAGTAGTACAAACTCATGAGAGGAACGGTTAGCACAGTGGTGCAGCGGTAGAATAGCTGCCCCACAGCGCCAGACACACCGGTTCGATCCTCACTGCGGGTGCTGTCTGTACGGAGTTTGCACGTTCTCCTCCTGACCTGCGTGGGTTTTCTCTGGGTGCTCCAGTTTCCTCCCACACTCTAATTGCACACTCAAATTGTACAGGTGTGTTGGCTAATTGGCTTAGTATCATTGTAAATTGTTCCTAATGTGTGTGTGTGTGTGTGTGTGTGTGTGTGTGTGCGCAGGATAGTGTTAGTGTGCGAGGGTTGCGGGTCAGCACGGACTCAGTGGGCCGAAGGGCCTGTTTCAGTGTTATATCTCTAAATTAAAGAGGAATAGATCGGGTAGACGCACATAGCCTCTTGCCCAGGGCAGGGGAACAGAGAACCAGTGGATATGGACGCGGGGAGGGTGGGGGGTGGGGGGGGGGGGGGGGGAGGGGGTGCGACGGGGGCAGGGGGGTGGGTGTGGGGCCGATGAGTTTCTCCCCCAGCCACCACCCCACCCCGATCGGCCCTCCCCACTCCCTGCCTTGTGCCCAAACACCAGGATCCAGGGACCAAAATGCAACCGGAACTTGACGAGCAGCCCCTTCAGATATTGGTAGAGGGGCAGCAACCTCGTTACCAAGTTCCCCCTCATGTTACCCCTAACGTCCCATTGTGATGTCACTGCAACAGCTTGAGAGCCCATTGTGATTGGTGCACTGTGAGAGCCCATTGTGACTTCATCACTGTGAGAAGGCTGGGAGCTGTCCGTGAGAAGGCGGATTTGGCTGTTTTTTTAAATTTCAACAATTAATAACTTAGGAAATACAGGTGGAAATGCGACCGGAAGATGTTTGTTGCCACCAGGGGGAAAATGTGAGTAGGGTGTGTGAAAATGGGAAGGCTGTGGCCTAGCGTCTGGAAGAAGATAGGAATTAACCGGATTGACACACACACACAAGACTTTTAGTTGTATAGAGATGGACAAAATACATGAGGGACTTGTGTAGATGTCAAGGGTTATTGGGAGAATGCCAGGAGAATGGAGTTGGGAGATTAGCCATGATTGAATGGCAGAGTAGACCTGACGGGCCGAATGGCCTAATTCTGCTCCTATTATTTATGACCCTACGTTTGTTGGTGTGGACAAGGTGGGCCGCTGGGGTTGTTTCCAGGTTGAATGAGGCTACAAATGGACACCGAGTGCTGTGTGCGTCTACCTCCGTGGTGTGAGTGAGTGAGTGAGTGATGTTTGGAGTCTGTTTCCGCTCTGTGTGACTGTGACTCCCTGGCCCAGTCGTGCAAGCCACCACCTCCGGGCACTCACCTCCACTCCGTGACGTGCTCCTCCGCCACACCCTGGGCCTGCAGAGCCTCGGAGATGCCCTGCAGTATGAGTTGGCACTCGCTCAGCTGGCTCTGAATGTCCTGGTCTGACGAAGCCCAGAGGTGCTCCAGTGACTCTGAGAGGACAGCTGCTTTGGCCACTGGCAAAAGAGCAACAAAAAAAAAAAATGCATCACAAACATCGCATTCCCGCAGCTTAGATTAGATCGAAGATCGACACAAAATGCTGGGGTAACATAGAAACATGGAACATAGGTGCAGGAGTAGGCCATTCGGCCCTTCGAGCCTGCACCGCCATTCAATATGATCATGGCTGATCATCCAACTCAGTATCCCGTACCTGCAGGGTTACACAAAAAGCTGGAGAAACTCAGCGGGTGCAGCAGCATCTAAGGAGCGAAGGAGATGGGCGACGTTTCGGGTCGAGACCCTTCTTCCTGTACCTGCCTTCTCTCCATACCCCCTGATCCCTTTAGCCACAAGGGCCACATCTAACTCCCTCTTAAATATAGCCAATTAACTGGCCTCAACTACCCTCTGTGGCAGAGAATTCCACTCTCGGTGTGAAAAATGTTTTTCTCATCTCGGCCCTAAAAGACTTCACCCTTATCCTTAAACTGTGACCCCTTGTCCTGGACTTTCCCCAACATCGGGAACGATCTTCCTGCATCTAGCCTGTCCAACCCCTTGAGAATTTTGTACGTTTCTACAACTCAGCGGGACAGGCAGCATCTCTGGAGAGAAGGAATGGGTGACGTTTTGGGTCGAGGCCCTTCTTCAGAATACTCAGTTTAGTTCAGTCTAGTTTAAGTCAGTAAGTAAGTTTATTGGCCAAGGAGTGTGCCTCGGAGTCGCCAACGTGTCACGTGTACCGAGGTACAGTGAGAAGCCTTTGCTGCGTGCTAACCAGTCAGCGGAAACACAACATGTCGTTACAGTCGAGCTGTCCACAGTGTACAGATACATGGTGAAGGAATAACGTTTTTCGTGCAAGATAGTCCAAGGGCCAGCAAAGAGTTAGATGGTAGTTCAGGACTGCTCCCTAGTTGTGGCAGGATGAATCATTTGCTTGATAGTAGCTGGGAAGAAACTGTCCCCGACTCTGGAGGTACTTGTTCCGTTCAAACAAGTGCAAGAACGGCTTGGCGGTGGCACAGGGGTAGAGCTACTCCCCACGGGTGCTTGTCTGTACGGAGTTTATACGTTTCACCCCTGGCCTGCGTGGGTTTTCTCAGAGGAGGAGAGAGCGAGAGAGAGAGGGAGAGGGAGAGCGAGTGAGAGAAAGAGAGGGGGAGAGGGGGAGAGGGAGAGAAGGAGAGAGAGGGGGAGGGAGAGGGAAAGAGAGAGAGGGGGAGAGGGAGTGGGAGAGGGAGAGAGGGAAAGGGAGATGGAGAGGGAGGGAGAGCGAGAGAGCGAGAGAGGGAGAGAGAGAGAGAGGGAGAGAGAGAGTTGAAGAGAGAGAGAGAGAGAGAGGGAGAGAGAGAGAGAGAAAGAGGGAGAGAGAGAGAGAGAGGGAGGGAGAGAGAGGGAGAGGGGGAGAGGGAGGGAGAGGGAGGCAGAGAGGGACAGAGAGAGAGAAAGAGGGAGAGAGGGAGAGAGAGAGAGAGGGAGGGAGAGAGAGGGAGAGAGGGGAGAGGGAGGGAGAGGGAGGGGGAGAGGGAGAGAGGGAGAGAGGGGGGAGAGAGGCAGAGAGAGAGAGAGAGAGAGAGAAAGAGAGGGAGAGAGAGAGGGAGGGAGAGGGAGAGAGGGGGGAGAGGGAGGGAGGGGGAGAGAGAGGGAGAGAGGGAGAGGGAGAGAGGGAGGGAGGGAGGGAGGGGGAGTGTATGTGTGTGCGCAAAGTAGGACTCAGGCAGTTTGTAGTTTAGTTGGTGTTTGTAGTGTTCCAGAGCCTGGTGATTGTGGGGCAGAAGCTGCTGTTGAACGTGAACATGGGTGTTACAGATGGTAGAGGGTTATTCACCATTCTGTGAAGCCCACAGCTCTGCCCCAGCTCCTGGGTAAGATATTACCCCGATAGGGAAACCCAGTGGCCATGAAGGAGTCGGCCATCGCTCTTACCCGCAGCCTCCTTGCTTTCGGCCTGTAGCTCCGGAAAAGCCGGCCACCGCAGATCTTCACCGCTTCCCTCCGAGCCGCACCTGGATGCCACCGTCGTGCCCTGCCTTGGAGGACGGCAGGGATGGTATTCCGTCTGGGACGGGTGGGATTCCGTCCGGTCTCCCCCCTGGCCATGCCTGGGGTGCGGCGAGGTTGTGTTGATAGTCGTGTCTGGGCATGGAGAGCTAGACGGGAGCTTGGAGACGGTCTCCTGGTCCGCATTCCCATTGGACACATCCGGGACACATTCCACCTTGGCCAGCGGGGAAGACATCCCGCGGTCAGAGCCATGGGGAAGGTGTCCTTCAGGAAGCCCGACACCAAAGGGGCCTGCGTGAGAAGGCGGATACGGGGATGGGGCGTGATCCCGGGATGGGCTGGGGTCCCGGGATGGGCTGGGGTCCCGGGATAGGCTGGGGTCCCGGGATGGACTGGGATCCCGGGATGCACTGGGATCCCGGGATGGACTGGGATCCCGGGATGGGCTGGGATCCCGGGATGGACTGGGATCCCTGGATGCACTGGGATCCCGGGATGGACTGGGATCCTGGGATGGACTGGGATCCCGGAATGGACAGGGATCCTGGGATGCACTGGGATCCCGGGATGGGCTGGAGTCCCGGGATGTGGAGCAACCCTGGGATGGGACGGGTTCCCAGGACGTGGCGGCATTCCGGGATGGACTGGGATCCCGCGATGGACTGGGATCCCGGGATGTGGAGCAACCCTGGGATGAGACGGGATCCCGGGATGGGACGGGTTCCCAGGACGTGGCGGCATTCCGGGATGGGCTGGGGTCCCGGGATGGGCTGGGATCCCGGGATGTGGCCCAACCCTGGGATGGGACGTGTTCCCGGGATAGGACGGGTTCCCAGGACGTGGCGGCATCCCGGGATGGACTGGGATCCCGGGATGTGGCCCAACCCTGGGATGGGACGTGTTCCCGGGATTGGGCGGGCGATGTCGGACCCCGCGTGCCGGAGGGTGGGGACCCGACCCTGGCCCCAGGGGGGGTGGAGGAGCTCCGGGTGGGCTGGGGAGGGTGGGCCTCAGCAGCAAGGGAGATGGAATTCCTCAAGGACGGAAAACCGAGCGGAGGACGGAGGAGTGGCGTAGGTGCGGGGGGAACGATCCGGGGAAGCCAACGGCAGCGCGGGGCTGTGCTCGGCTGTGGGGGTTGCCCCGGGATGGTGGGCAGCTTCAGCACCACAGCCCCCTGGGCTGGCATTGGAGGTGGGACTGCCAACCTTGGCCAAGGAGAGGGCAGGACCAAACCACCCAGAGACACCATCCCCAGCCTGCTGGTCACTCTCACCGGCCGGTGAAGCTACACCCGTCCCACGACCACCGTCCCATGCACCAGACGGCAGCACCGGGCTGCCAGAGGCTGGCGGAGGGGTGGGGGGGCCTGCCGTATTTGGGCTGTTGGGTGCAGAAGGCCGGCGGTGGAGGCCAACCTCCTCCCTGTCCCCAACGTCACCCCCGGGACCCTCCACAGCTTCCCTTCCCACGGAAGCAGGCTCCGTCAGCATGGGCGAGGCACAGTGGAGATCCTTGCACAGGATCCGACAGAGGTGCCTCGGCTGCAGGGTCGGGGAATCCCCGGCTCCCGGCGGGGAAGGGGAAGGGGAAGGGGAAGGGGAAGGGGAAGGGGAAGGGGAAGGGGAAGGGGAGGGACGGCCACTCTCTGCCCCGTCATCCTCACAGTCACTCCCCATCGTTGCATCTTCAGCAAACTGAGCTGTGAAGAAATAAGAGTGGAAACTGGGTTAGTGGAACATCGTAAATTCATCAGTCACAGGAGCAGAACGAGGCCATTCAGCCCATCGAGTCTACTCCGCCATTCAATGATGGCCGATCTATCCCTCCCCCCTCAGCCCCATTCTTCTGCCTTCTCCCCGTAACCCCCAGACATCGAGGATCTATCAATATCCACCGACTTGGCCTCCACAGCCTTCTGCGGCAATGAATTCCACGGATTCACCACCCTCTGGCCAAAGAAATTCCACCTGGGCTCCTTGCTAAAGGAACCTCCTTTTATTCGGAGGGGAAGGGAAAAGCAAACAAAAACATTCCAGAGGCTGGGAAACTGAAATATAAATACAATGCGAAAAAATGGAAAACAGATTATTAACTGAGGAAAGTCCTGCCCTGGTTGGTCATCAAAGTGTATAGGATTTTGATCGGACAAAACCCAAATTAAACCATCAGTTTGACCCATCGATTAAAATCCTGCTGTGATCGGATCAACTGTAGAGTCATCCGCAAACGTACTAACCGAGCCAGGGTGGGGGGCCCGGGTCCGATCCTGACTACCGTTGCTGCCCGTGCGGAGTTTGCACGTTCTCCCCGTGGCCGGGTGCTCCGGTTTTTCTTCCCACACTCCCTTCCCCTCCGATTTGTTGGCTTTGGTTAAAAATTGTAAGTTGTCCCTAATGTGTGGGATAGCGCGAGTGTGCGGGGAGATCGCTGGTCGGCGCGGACTCGGTGGGTCGAAGAACCGGTTTCCGCCTCTATCTCGAAAGGATTTACATTCAAACCATTAATATAAATACCAGCCAGCATCCGCAGTTCTTTCCTGCCCAATATAAATAAAGGACCCAGCTCCCATTCCTGCCACACACTTTTTATTTAGTTTACAGATACAGCGCGGAAACAGGCCCGTCTGCCCACCGGGTCCGCGCCGAACAGGGATCCCCGCACACTAACACCATCTTACACCCACTAGGGACATTTTTTATACATTTACCAAGCCAGTTAACCTGCACGTCTTAGGACTGTGGGAGAAAACTGAAAATCCCGGGGAAAACCCACGCAGGTCACGGGGGAGAACGTGCAAACTCCGTACCGACGGCGCCCGTAGTCGGGATCGAACCCGGGTCTCCGGCGCTGCATTCGCTGTCAGGCAGCAACTTGTTGCAACCTGTCTTCGATAAGGTGTAAACATGAAGTTCTGATGGGTGGTAGACCCAGCCCTTTGCCAGTCACCTGAACGTTAGCGACGGCCACATACCTCAAACAACCGAAAAAGTTAAGACCAAAGTTGGACCCTTGAAGACCGAAAAGGGTGAATTTATTATGGGGAACAAGGAAATGGCAGACGAGTTGAACAGGTGCCTTGGTTCCGTCTTCACTAAGGAGGACACAAACAATCTTCCCGATGTACTAGTGGCCAGAGGATCTGGGGTGACGGAGGAACTGAAGGAAATCCACATTAGGCAGGAAATGGTGTTGGGTAGACTGATGGGACTGAAGGCTGATAAATCCCCAGGGCCTGATGGTCTGCATCCCAGGGTACTTAAGGAAGTGGCTCTAGAAATCGTGGATGCATTGGTGATCATTTTCCTGTTCTATAAACTCAGGATCAGTTCCTGTGGATTGGAGGGTAGCTAATGTTATCCCACTTTTTAAGAAAGGCGGGAGAGAGAAAACAGGGAATTATAGACCAGTTAGCCCGACATCGGTGGTGGGGAAGATGCTGGAGTCAATTATAAAAGATGAAATAGCCTCACATTTGGATAGCAGTAACAGGATCGGTCCGAGTCAGCATGGATTTACGAAGGGGAAATCATGCTTGACTAATCTTCTGGAATTTTTTGAAGCTGTAACTAGGACAATGGACAAGGGAGAGCCAGTGGATGTAGTGTACCTGGGCTTTCAGAAAGCATTTGATAAGGTCCCCCAAAGTGGGCAAAATTAGGGCACATGGTATTGGGGGTAGAGTGCTGACATGGATAGAGAAGTGGTTGGCAGACAGGAAACAAAGAGTAGGGATTAACGGGTCCCTTTCAGAATGGCAGGCAGTGACTAGTGGGGTACCGCAAGGCTCGGTGCTGGGACCACAGCTATTTACAATATACATCAATGATTTAGATGAAGGGATTCAAAGTAACATTAGCAAATTTGCAGATGACACAAAGCTGGGTGGCAGTGTGCACTGTGAGGAGGATGCTATGAGAATGCAGGGTGACTTGGACAGGTTGGGTGAGTGGGCAGATGCATGGCAGATGAAGTTTAATGTGGATAAATGTGAGGTTATCCACTTTGGTAGCAAAAACAGGAAGGCAGATTACTATCTAAATGGTGTCAAGTTGGGAAAAGGGGAAGTACAACGGGATCTGGGGGTCCTTGTACATCAGTCTATGAAAGTAAGCATGCAGGTACAGCAGGCAGTGAAGAAAGCGAATGGCATGTTGACCTTTATAACAAGAGGAATCGAATATAGGAGCAAAGAGGTCATTCTGCAGTTGTACAGAGCCCAAATGAGACCACACCTGGAGTATTGTGTGTAGTTTTGGTCCCCTAATTTGAGGAAGGACATTCTTGCTATTAAGGGAGTGCAGCATAGGTTCACAAGGTTAATTCCCGGGATGGCGGGACTGTCATATGCTGAGAGAATGGAGCGGCTGGGCTTGTACACTCTGGAATTTAGAAGGATGAGAGGGGATTTCATTGAAACATATAAGATTGTTAAAGGTTTGGACACGCTAGAGGCAGGAAACATGTTCCCGATGTTGGGAGAGTCCAGAACCAGGGGCCACAGTTTAAGAATAAGGAGTAAGTCATTTAGAACGGAGACGAGGAAACACTTTATCTCACAGAGAGTGGTGAGTCTGTGGAATTCTCTGCCTCAGAGGGCGGTGGAGGCCGATTCTCTGGATGCTTTCAAGAGAAAGCTAGATAGGGCTCTTAAAGATAGTGGAGTCAGGGGATATGGGGAGAAGGCAGGAACGGGGTACTGATTGGGGATGATCAGCCATGATCACATTGAATGGCGGTGCTGGCTCGAAGGGCCGAATGGCCTACTCCTGCGTCTATTGTCTGTTGTATTTGTGACCCTTCATCCCACCATTCCCAGACCCTTCCTCACCTGAGCTTACTCCCCCACTGGCGAGGCTCTCTCCCGCGCTGTCCAAGACTCCCTGGGGGAATTCGCCGCCTTCTCTCCTATCCATCCGGTGGACCATGGAATCTCTGGATGTCTCCAGCTGCAGGTCCTCCTGTGAGCTGGTCCTACTGGAACAGAGAGTGCTCCCCCACGCCAGCTGGGACGGGCTCTCACTCCGGTCGGGATGCTGCGTGCCAGCATTCCGGGATGCCGGTCCGGATAAGCAGCTGCTTGGTGGTTCCCGATGGTCTTCCCTCCCACTGCAGCCCACGCCTCCGGCCATCCCGCCAAAGTCTCCCCACTCTCCGGGGCGGGGAGAGGCTGGGAGCTCACGGCTCCGGCTCCCCGCAAGACCCTGTCCCTGGTCCATACCATCGCTGGGGGCCCACTGTGGTGTAGCATGCGGCAGGAGGCCGGGGAAACGCTCCCGGTCCACCCAGTGTCCAACTACAGCCCCGACACCACTCGGAGCTCCCGGGTCAAGGGTTGGCGGTTGTGGTGCGTTAACGTGTTCAGCGCCACGCCCATCGCAATCCATGCCACTGCAGTCAGGAGCTGCGCCTGCACCTCGAATCGCACGGCCGCTGTGACTCGGGCTACCCCCGTCGGGAAGAGGTCGTTCAACGTTGTCAAGAGCTGCTCCGACAGGCCCAACCTCATGGTCAACATGACCCTGGTCATGGTGGTCAGGGGCGGAGGACGGCTCCACATTGGTGACGGGTTGAGTCTGGCGGCCCAGACCATCGTCGTCGAGGGCCGGTGCTTCTGAAACGTCAACAGGTCCACCACCCTCATCCCCACTGCAACCCGGAGAGCTGTCGTGAAGAGCTGGCGGTTCTGCAGCACCAACCGGTGGATTCTCTTCCTGAAAATCCCAGTCGCTGTCGCCAGGAGCCGATGGCTCTGCTCGGCTGAGGCCAATCTTGCCGCCTCTGTGATCTCGCTGTTTGTGCTGGAGGGCTAACGGATCCATGACATTAACAGGTCCAATGTTAGTGCTGGTGCAAGTGGGAGCGACGGAACTAAGGGCTGATGGATTGGCCGACTCAACAGGTCCAGCCTCCTCGTTGCTCCAAGCGAGGCGTGCTCCATGAAGACCATCCACGCCACTGCTGCGATCCAGTTTACCGCAGCCGAGTGCTGATGGCTGCAACTCACAGAGACCATGCCTGCCTCCGCAGCTCTGATCGAGGTGGTCATGGCTAGAAGGGGGCAGTTCTGTTGCGTGCTCAGGGGGGTGATTATCAGGATGACGCTGGGCGGGTAAATGACCGATTGCATCTGGGCTGCTTCCTCTGCCATTCTGAAGCCATTCGACTGGAGCATTCGCAGCCAAGCCAGCGGTCTGTTGGGCAGGTTGGGATGAGTCTTCCCGATCCGTGCTGGCGTCTCCGACACATTCCACCAGGGCAGAGCCGCGGGGTTGCAGAGGTGCGTCGGGCCGTCCCCTTCCATCGCAAGACATCTCCTCCGTCCCACCAGCACCGCAGGAGGTCCCACTCAGTCCCAGGTCATCCCTCGGCCTCCCGAAGGGGTCAGCGGTGGAAGAACACTGAAGACGGGACAGAGACCCTCTTTCGTGGGGGCTGGGACCCCCGGCCTTCTCCGCGTAAACCCTGGCATCCTGAGTAAAGTTGAAGGCATGACCAGAACACCCAACTGCAGAGCGCACTGCGACCTGGACTCCTCCTGGGCCAATGTGAGGTGGGTTTAGGCTGATGGGCGGGGAGCTTCTGACAACGGCTGAGGTCGTGCCCTTGCAATTAGTTTCTGACTGATCAGGAAACATTTCCGATTCACCAACAACCCCACCATGCAAACCTATCTCAGGCAGGCAGGGTTCTGTGGCCTTCGAGAGACGAGTGCCGCTAGTCGCGGGGATGAGGTCCAGTTCTTGGTTGAACAAGCAAGACCCCTCAAGTTGCCCTTCCGTCTCCCGGGATACATCCGGTTGGGAGGAGTCACAGTGCTCCTCTGGCCCCTGGGCTGGTTCTGAGCCCGGGCAGGCGGGTGGCTGAGCAGCAGTGGAGGATATTGTAGTTGGCTGCGACGTGTCGATGGCCTCGGCTGCTTCAGGCTGGCTGCTTCGGGCTTGGAAGAAGTCTTTCACCATCCTTGCCACCTCATCTGGCCTGGCCGCCAGTGCCAGCTTGGGAAGCTCGTGCCCCCGAGACGTTCTGTAACCCGCGAAGAACTGGCGAACCAGCCGGCCGATGTAGTCGCCTCGATGATGCGGAGACTGTCTGGAGGCAGACTGTCCACCCACCCGCTTCCCCTCTGCTGGCCTCGGCACTCCGGCCCCTGTCTGTTGAGGAGCGCACGCCCTTTTGCTGGGTCCCGCGGCTATGGAATCCAAAGCCGCGTCCGCGCCGGCACGGGGTCTCTTGAGCGCTCGGTGCCCCGCGCCGTCCCGTCTCCAGCTGCCGGCAGCTTCCCGCTCCTCTGACGTCGGCTCGGGTAGCCCAAGGCTCGAGTTGTCACCCGTTGAGTCGGCTACCAGGCCCAACTGCACGCCCTCACCAGTTTCGACCTGGCCTCGGCCCACTGTTCCGATCTCCACGTCGGGCCATTCACCATCTCCAGATCTAGACGTGGTCTTGCCCCGAAAGACCTCGGGGGTTGATACCCCAGGGGGCAACGCTTCTTGTCCTTCACTGGGCGAGTTGGGCTGAATGGCTTCGGCCTGTTCAAGCTCACCACTGCTCCCAATCTCTGAGTTGGAGTTGGGCTGCCCCCCTGCATCTGGAAGCCCGCACTTTTCCACAGTGTCTTCAATTGGACTTGCTTGTATCAGCTGCCGCTGCGAGCCTTTGTCCGTGTCCCCTGAGCGAGGGGCAAGGCGAGGGTCGCACAACGGTGTCATGAGAGCTCCAACGCTGTCCTTCAAACTTTGGGAGGTAAACTGACTCAACACGTACACTTCCGTGGCTCCTGCGCCCAGTTCCACCTCCGTCCCAAACTCCCCGCCACTGTCCTCTTCGGCAGTGCCGAGCCCATCCGCTCCGGCCTCTCTGCGGAATCCCAGATGCTCCTCAAGGAGGCTGGACTCCCGCTGCGGGACGGGGGCTGGAGTTGAGTTGCAGTCGTCCTCCGACTGGTCCCCTCGAGCTGGCTCTTCCACGGAGGCCTCCACTGCTTCGGCGAACTCCGAACTTTGGGGGCGCGCAACTGGCGGGAGGTCCTTGTCCACCAGGTCTTGTCCGTTGGGTTCCACGGCGGCCAGTGTCGGGCTGCTGGCCGGTTCAGTACGAGCGGAGATGGCCGTCCCTGGGGCAATCTGATCGCAAGACGGGGGCAGATCGGGGTGAGCGCTGGAGCCGTTTGTGTCATCCACCAGGCTGGAACCCTCTTCCTGCTCGGACCCCGTGGCTTCACTCCACGAGTCGTTCGGCACCTGGGAGCTGGGGAGCCAAGCCTCTGCAAGGTCGTCCGTCGTGCTGTCACTCTCGATGGATCCCTGTGCCCGTGGTCCTGACTTCCACTCCGGACTTTTCTTCGTGTCGTCTCCCTCAAATCTCTGGTTGTCCGGATCTCCGGCGATGGGCTTCTCTCCAGCAAAGGCCAACGTCCCGCAGAGGTTTCCCGCACCACCGGCCTCCTGCACGTTGGTCGGCGAGGTGGGAAAGGAGGTATCTGGGGAACGAGCCGCCTGCTCCTCGCGAGAATCCGGATCCGCGGGGCAGGGACGACGTAACTCTGGCCCCAACACGCTCCCAGGCCGGCTGGAGCCATCAAACGGGTGGCCGCTTCCATCGCGTTCTCCTTCTTCCCGCTCCGCCCCAGCGGACGCACCCGCTTGTTCCACCGCAGGCGTGGAAGGTGTTGCCACCTGGTCCTTGCCCTGCAACAGGCTGAGATGTTCCTGGTGGCCAAAGGCAGCATCCGCAGATCCCGGCTCCGACTCTGCACACGGGGATGAGCCTGGCACTGCATCCTGGTGGATCTCAGTCCTCTGGGAATGGAGGTCACCGGGCCAGCCCCCTGCCGAGTCCGCCGTTTCCAAGCGGTCCGATGAGAATGACGAGCTCCCGGAGAGCTGGGCCTCGCCCGCTCCGCCAATCCTGCCCGCGCTCCGCTTCGAGCAGTCGGCGTTCCCGTCTCCATCCACCGCGGCATCCGATGGCAACTGCGTCTCCGACGCCAGGAGCCACTCGTCAGGAACGCTCCATTCGGGACCGGGGTCCCCGCCTCCCATCGTTGCCCTCGCCTCCACCGTGGCGGACCCGCCGGGCGATGGACCTTCTTCATTCGGGGGCGTCCCACCTCCCAGCCAGGCCTGCTCCCGGCCAGGACCGCCGTGGTCACCAGCGGCCGCAGCTCCACCCTCCATCTTGGCCTCAGGACCCTGCCGCGCTGAGATGTTTGCTGCTCCTTCTCCCGCCACGCCGGGGAGAGCTGGTGGCCACGTTGCGGTGAGGCCGGAGACGTTGGAATCCTGCAGCATGGGGGAGGAGACTGCTGCTCTCCCAAGAGCGACGGTGGGGCCACAGCTAGCGAGGGTCTCGGCTCCCCCCCGAGCAACGGCATCCGGTGATGAGAGGGGGCCGTCTCGCAGGTCACGGATAGCGGGAGCCCGTGGCGTGGGGATAGTGGTGGCTTCACCCGGAGATTCCGCGGGGGCCTGTGGAACATGGCTGTCAGATCCCCCCTCAGAATCGGAGGGAGGGCTATCGGCTCTCTCTTCAGAATCAGTGGAAAGTGGTGACATGGGTGTGTTGGCTTCCCCCTCAGAGATGGTGGGACCTCGTGGAACAAGGTTGTCACAGATGATGGGACATTGGGCAGCAAGACTGGTCAAATCTCCATCCGAGCCGGTGGGACCCTCCAACCTGGGGGTGCTGGATCCCCCCGGAGACACAGCGGGACCCTCCAATCTAGGGGTACAGGGATGACCAGAGATGACGGGACCCCCCAATTTGGGGGTGGCAGCTCCCATTTGAGAATCAGTGGCACCCACCTGCTGGGTCGAGGAGTCAGCCCCCTCTTCAGTAAGGGTGGAGCCCAGTGATATCAGGGTACAGGAGGACCCCCCCATGGGACTCGGCAATGTCGGGGTGTCGGAGGCGAAGGCGGAGGGGCCCTCGTCGTTGCAGGTTTCTCCTCCTCCTCCTCCCTCCATCTTGTCACGGGCGGGGACCATTTCCGGGGACTTGGGGGTCCCCAGATGACGCGGCCCACCCTGCCGGCACCCCGATGGGACAGTGCCGACTGCAGTCCCGGGGTCTCCTTCAGCCTCTAGCGGCCCGGTTTGATCCAGGGGTGGAGGGGGTAGGCCGAGGCCTCTGGTGCCCGGCAGACCCAGGGCCCCGTGAGGCTCCCGCGGCGGGCCCTGGCCTCCCACCGTGCTCTCGCTCTCACCCGCACTCCCCACCTCAACATCCTCAAGGGTATTAGCGCCCGGTTCTGCGGGACCAGCGTTCGTGAAGTCCTCACTGTGCGCTGGCAGCTGTGCGCTGGTGGCTCCAGACTCAGTCCTGGTGGTGACGTTCTCAGAGGCCAGGCATCCTTCCGATGCCGGCCGGTCCAGGCTCTCCCCGGCTTTAGGCCCGTTGCCCCCGTTCTGCTCCACCGGGGTCACTTCTGCCCGGGCCGCACCTGGACCCTCGCCCGCTGAGCCCTCGTGCTCCTGCGCGGTGCTGAGGGTGACCGTGGAGGCAGGGCAATCCGGCAACGGCCCCCCATCCACTCCACGGCACACAGGCTCAGCGCCGTCGCTCGTCACCGCGGCCGGGGTCAAAGCATCAGTGGCCTCCCCCTCAGAGGGTGGCTCCACTTCCCCTTGTATCTCCAAATCTTCACCGGCGGGGCCAGAAGGTGCTGGTGACACGGGCTCATAGATAACAGCACACGTGTCCATCTCCGCGTCCCGTGACCCATCCGTCTCCATCTCCAGTGAGCTGTCCGCCAACAATTCCCGTGACACGCCTATCTCCGTGTCCCGTGATGCTCCCATGTCCAGTTCCCGTGATATTCCCATGTCCAAGTCCCTTGACACGCCTATCTCCGTGTCCCGTGATGTTCCCATGTCCAAGTCCCATGACACGCCTATCTCCGTGTCCCGTGATGTTCCCATGTCCAATTTCCGTGATATTGCCATGTCCAAGTCCCGTGACACGCCTATCTCCGTGTCCCGTGATGTTCCCATGTCCAGTTCCCGTGATGTTCCCATGTCCAAGTCCCGTGACACGCCTTTCCCCGTGTCCCGTGATGTTCCCATGTCCAATTCCAGTGACACTCCTGTCTGCATGTGCCGTGATGTTTCCATGTCCAAGTCCCGTGACATTCCCATGTTCAGTTCCCGTGATGTTCCCATTTCCAAATCCCGTGACATGCCTATCCCCGTGTCCCGTGATGTTCCCATGTCCAGTTCCCGTGATGTTTCCAAGTCCAAGTCCCGTGACACGCCTATCCCCGTGTCCCGTGATGTTCCCATGTCCAGTTCCCGTGATGTTTCCAAGTCCAAGTCCCGTGACACGCCTATCTCCGTGTCCCGTGATGTTCCCATGTCCAGTTCCCGTGATGTTTCCAAGTCCAAGTCCCGTGACACGCCTATCTCCGTGTCCCGTGATGTTCCCATGTCCAGTTCTGGTGATGTTTCCATGTCCAAGTCCCTTGACACGCCTATCCCCGTGTCCCGTGATGTTCCCGTATGCATCTTCCGGTCAGTGGGCCCCACCTGCGTGTGTGTCTCCACTCTGTCGGGGGGAGATACTTCCCAATGTATCTCCCCGTCTTCACCGACAGGTGACACGGGCTCATAGACAAAGTCACACTGGGAGCAGATCGGCAGAGCACTGGTCCCCACGTCCGGCATGGTGACATTCCTTGCCACTGCCGCCGGTCTCACACCGGCCGCCTCCATTGTCCCCCCGACAGGGTTAACTCCACAACTCTTCTCCACGTCCAGGGAATCTCCAACCTCCTCGCCGTCACCTCTGGGAGAAGGGACCAGCCTCACAGAAGTCTCCTCCACACTGGAATCTGCGTCAGGCCCGTCAGGACCACACAGACCCTGGTCGACAGCGTGGGCGCTGCTCAGCCCGGTGTCCCGGGACCCTTCCACCGATACAATCCCAGGCTCCACACAAACGGGCGGGCACGCCGTCCCTTCCACGGGGAGCAGTTCACCGCCACCACCCAGCTCATCTCTCTGCGTGACCCGCTCCCGTGATGTGTCCATCGCCTCCCGTGAGGAGCGCGTGTCCAGTTCCCGTGACGAGTAGATCGTCTCCTGTGGCACGTTCAACACCAGTTCCTGACGCCGGTTTGTGTCCGGTTCCCGTGACACGTCCGTCTCCCGTGACCTACACGCGACCTGTTCCCGCGACACGTCCGTCTCCCGTGTACACGTGTCCGTCTCCAATTCCCGTGACACGTCTGTCTCTGTGTCCCGTGACTCATCTCTCTGTGCGTCTGCATTCAGCCCCACGGGTGCGTCCACCACCAGGACGCGCGTTACATCTGTCCCCGTCTCCTGTAACATTTCCATCTTTATCTCCCGTGACACATCTGGCTCCGGTGGCACGCCCGTCTCTGGTGACACGCCCGTCTCCGGCGGCACGCCCGTCTCCGGCAGCACGCCCGTCTCCGGCGACACGCCCGTCTCCGGTGACACGCCCGTCTCTGGTGACACGCCCGTCTCCGGTGACACGCCCGTCTCTGCCTCCTGTGGCGCAGGTTTGGTCCACGTGTCAGCTTTTGGGACCGAATCGTCCGACTCAGCCCGTTTTGCCAAGGCCGTGTCACAAGTCGGCTCGCCGCCTTCCTCTATCTTTAACCACTCAGAATGTCCCACAGCTCCCAGCTTGGCCCCAACGTGCCGCTCCATCAGGGACCCCAACCCTTCCCTGGTGTCCACGTTAATCAAACTCCCATCTCCTCCCCTCTGTGGCGAGCCCACGCATGAAACATGGTCAGGCCGAGAATTGGATGTCTCGGCGCTCACACCCACCGGGTTGCTGGTTTCCATCCTTGCGACGGCAATGGAAGGGCCAGGGGAGGCAGGTGGCATCAGTTCCCCACTGCCTGGCCTCGGGTGTGGATCACCGCCCGCAGTCCAAGTGTCATCACCGACCCCACCCTCAGAGGCCAGGGATTCAGTGAGGGGGTCACCGTCCAAGTTAGCATCTGCGGGTGGACCATTCAAAGAGGACAACCCTGCTGCCCCCACGGTGCTGCAGTTGCTCGAGGGGTGCAGCCGAGAGGTGCCTCCAGATCCGAGCCGGCCCCTCCCAGCAGCCGGCCCCTCTCGGAGCGCCGGAGTCTGGGAACCGAGGCAGGGGCCCCGGGTGGGGCGGGCGGCCACGGGGATGTGACGGGAAGGTATCTCCGGTGTCTGGGGCTCCTGTTCCATCGGCTGCGCGCCGGGAGCCCGCGCTGCTCCGGGCAAAACCGCCGCATACCGCTGCCGACCATCGCCGACTCTGGCCGGGCCCTCGGAGTCGTCCTCGGTGCTGGACCCTCCGGACTCCTCCCCGGGCCACTGCCGTGCTGCCGCCGCCGCCAATCCCGGTAACGACGGGGGAGCCGGAACATCTGGGAAACCCGGCCGCACGGACAGCCCCTTCCACATCTGGCGGGAGAGGAAAATAACACAAAAGATATGGATCACAGACCGTGCGCGGAAATGCAGGAGCAAGGAACTGCAGGTGCTGCTTCACAAATAAGGACACAAAGTGCCGGAGTAACTCAGCGGGACAGGCAGCATCTCTGGAGAACGTGGACAGGCAACGTTTCCGGTCGGGAACCCTTCTTCAGGGAAGTGTCACCTACCTGTCCATGTTCTCCAGAGATGCTGCCTGACCCTCTGAGTTACTCCAGCATTTTGTGTTCCTGTGTACGTGGAAGTGGCTTGTGCATTGTCAGCGACCCATAGACCAAGACAGCACCGAAACCTGCCCTTCGGCCCAACTCGTCTATGCTGGCCAACTTGTCTAAGCAAGTTCCACTGGACTACATTTGGCCCGGATTCCTCCCAACTTTACCTCTCTATCTCTCTCTCTCTCTCTCTAAATCACCATCTATATCTCTCGTTTCCCTCGCCCCTGACTCTCAGTCTGAAGAAGGGTCTTGACCTGAAACGTCACCCATTCCTTCTCTCCAGAGATGCTGCCTGTCCCGCTGAGTTACTCCAGCATCTTGTGTTTGCATGTCTGTCCCGATGTCACAGTTGTACCCAGTCTCTGCAACATTCGCCACTCTGACAGTACCAGCTTCTACACACTAGCCAGCTTGTGTGTGAGGATTTGCTGTACATAGTCTTGCTGCCCAGCTCTCTAAAGCCCCTGTCCCATTTCCACAACCTAATTCACCGTCCCCTGCCGAGTTTGCCCTTCACACAGAGAGTGGTGGGTCTCTGGAACTTTCACACAGAGAGTGGTGGGTCTCTGGAACTCTCTGCCACAGAGGGTAGTTGAGGCCAGTTCATTGGATATATTTAAGAGGGAGTTAGATGTGGCCCTTGTGGCTAAGGGGATTAGAGGGTATGGAGAGAAGGCAGGTACGGGATACTGAGTTGTATGATCAGCCATGATCATATTGAATGGCGGTGCAGGCTCGAAGGGCCGAATGGCCTACTCCTGCACCTAATTTCTATGTTTCTATGTCCTTGACTCGTACTCTCAGAATGGTCGTCACGAGGTCGTAGGTTGGCCGTGATGCTGGTCGTAGGCACTCGTGGCATCAAGTAGGCCGGGGCGTTTTTCTAGCCTGGTGAAAAATGTCCATGAGTAGAGGAGGTCGTGAATTAGGTCGTGAAAGTGGGACAGGCCCTGAACAGAGGTGGCACCATGTGCTTCACCGGATGTGAAGTTTGGGATGAATGCAGCTCACTTTGTTGCGCGTCATTAGTACTTTATTTTATTTTATTTTATTTTTTAAATATATTTGTATTAGAGGCCATACGTATTACAAATAACATGATAATTTTTTCAGATATACATATTACATCTTTCCAAAATGATATAAATATTACCAAGCCATGTATATAGGCCTCAATTTTTTTTTAATAGTGTGAAGAAGAAAAAAAAGAGGAAAGAATAGAGATTAATTTAAAGAGTGTGATTATAATGTTGATTAGAAGAGAAAAAGAGAGAGAAATAAAACATAACTAATAAACAATTATTGTACTTAAAGATTAAAAAAAACAGTATACATCTTAACAATGAATGGAACAATTTCTAATTATAATATATGGAGACAAGTATATAAATCTCAGATTAAACATTTTCGTTTGATTTTACCACCGGGTGCTTGTTGAGTTTCAATGCCGAGCCCAGCTACCCCTTCATATAATCAGTGAGTGGAGACCATATTTGTTCAAAAAGCTCGGGTTTATCCATTAGGATAAACCTAATTCTCTCCAGTGGCAACGTCTCCAACATTTCCACTGTCCACATTTTAATTTCTTTTATTTTTGATGTCATTTTATTTTATGTCATTTTAGTTTAGTGCATTTTTAATTTTATCTCAGTTCAGTTTAGGTGAGAGGCACAGCGCGGAAACAGGCCCTTCGGCCCACCGAGTCCGCGCCGACCAGCGATCCCCGCACACCAACACTGTCCTACGCACAGCATGGACAATTTTACATTTGCACCAAGCCAATTAACCTACAAACCGGCACGTCTTTGGGAGTGCGGGAGGAAACCGAAGATCTCGGAGAAAACAAACGCAATCACAGGAAGATCGCACAAACTCGGTACAGGCAGCACCTGTAGTCAGGATCGAACCCGGGTCTCTGGCGCTGTGAGGCAGCAACTAGCAAAATGCAGGTTAATTTGTTGCTTGTCATTAGCAGTCTATTTTATTTTATATTATATTTTAATCTAGTCTAGTCCAATCTAGTCTAGTCTAGGGATACAGCATGGAATCAGCCCCTTTGGCTCACCAAGTCCACACCGATCACCCATTCTATGTCATCCACATCCCACTTTCTACTACACGCAAGGGTCAATTTCCCAAGGGCTTTACACAAAAAGCTGGAGAAACTCAGCGGGTGCAGCAGCATCTAAGGAGCGAAGGAGATAGGCGACGTTTCGATATCATCCCTTAGTAGTTAGGTGGCAAAAGAATCAAAGGGGAGCTAGAGGATATTAGAAACAGCAAGTAGCAGGGGTGGAGGGATACATCTACACTTCCCGCTGCCTCGGGAAAGCAGCCACGGGATCCAGGACCGCTCATTCCCTCTTCTCCCTGCTACTTTCAGCATGAATATGCAAAATCGTGTAAGCACATGCCACCAGACTTAGGATCAGCTTAGAAACATAGAAAATACGTGCAAGAGTAGGCCATTCGGCCCTTCGAGCCTGCACCGCCATTCAATATGATCATGGCTGATCATCCAACTCAGTATCCCGTACCTGCCTTCTCTCCATACCCTCTGATCCCCTTAGCCACAAGGGCCACATCTAACTCCCTCTTAAATATAGACAATGAACTGGCCTCAACTACCCTCTGTGTTTCAGAGAGTTCCAGAGACCCACCACTCTCTGTGTGAAAAAAATCCTTCTCATCTCATAGAAACATAGAAATTAGGTGCAGGAGTAGGCCATTCGGCCCTTCAAGCCTGCACCGCCATTCAATGTGATCATGGCTGATCATCCAACTCAGTATCCCGTACCTGCCTTCTCTCCATACCCTCTGATCCCCTTAGCCACAAGGGCCACATCTAACTCCCTCTTAAATATAGCCAATGAACTGGCCTCAACTACCCTCTGTGGCAGAGAGTTCCAGAGACCCACCACTCTCTGTGTGAAAAAAGTCCTTCTCATCTCGGTCCTAAAGGATTTCCCCCTTATCCTTAAGCTGTGACCCCTTGTCCTGGACCTCCCCAACATCGGGAACAATCTTCCTGCATCTAGCCTGTTCAACCCCTTAAGAATTTTGTAAGTTTCTATAAGATCGCCTCTCAATCTCCTAAATTCTAGAGAGTATAAACCGAGTCTATCCAGCCTTTCTTCATAAGACAGTCCTGATATCCCAGGAATCAGTCTGGTGAACCTTCTCTGCACTCCCTCTATGGCAATAATGTCCTTCCTCAGATTTGGAGAAGAGAACTGTACGCAATACTCCAGCATCTTCCTCATTGTTACCAGAATCCTGAATGGCCCTCTCATAAGCTAGGGTGCAGCCCCCATCTTATAACCTACCTCTTGCCGGATACTGGACCTTTTTCTCTGCAACTCTAACGCTGTGACATTGCACTCGACACTCTAGATAGACACAAAGTGCTGGAGTAACTCAGCGGGACAGGCAGCATCTCTGGAGAGAAGGAATGGGTGACGTTTCGGGTCGACACCCTTCTTCAGACTTTGAGTCTGCCTATTCCTTTTCTCCAGACATGCTGCCTGTCCTGCTGAGTTACGCCAGCATTTTGTGTCTACAAAAGAATTTCATTGTTCAGTTTCGGGACAATAAAACCCTCTTGTCTCTCTCTCTCTCTCTCTCTCTCTCTCTGTGGAGATGAAATGGAACTGAGAGGATGGAACATTTGGATGGTGCATAAGATCATGAGAGGAATAGATCGGGTAGATGCACAGAGTCTCTTGCCCAGAGTAGGGGAATCGAGGACCAGAGGACATAGGTTCAAGGTGGCGGGGAAAAGATTTAATGGGAATCTGAGGGGTAACTTTTTCACACAAAGGGTGGTGGGTGTGTGGAACGAGCTGCCAGAGGAGGTAGTTGAGGCTGGGACTATCCCAACGTTTAAGAAACAGTTAGACAGGTACATGGATAGGACGGGGCGTGGGGAGATATGGACCAAATGCGGGACTAGTGTAGCTGGGACTAGTTGGCCGGTGTGGGCTGAAGGGCCTGTTTCCACACTGTATCACTCGATGACTAAGTGACCCGCATCAGAAGCAATAACTCAAGTGACGCTGGCTTCTTACCGGTGGTGCGGAGGAGATTCCTGGCGTCCCACCATCTTCTGTGCCTTGTCCCAGATCGCAATCACACAGCTCAAACTGAGGGAAAACAGAAAAAATGGCAGCATCTTCTTAAAATGGTTAAAATGCATCCGCTCTTAAAAATGTAACACTGGGCCACATCCTCCCCACCTGGCCTCCGATCCTAACTAGGGAGAGAAACTTTAGGTAGAGTGGCGTTGGTGCTAATGGCGTGGGACTAGCACCCACCGTTTTGAGCTGTGATACGTGGAGAGGATATTGTTGGGGGGGGGATCATCCGCTCTGAGCAGACAGTACCCGTAGTCAGGATTCAACCCGTGTCTCCAGGGTTGTAATGCAGCAACTGCACTGCTGCACACCATGGCGCCCACTGAATGCCTCGAGCTACCCACACCAACAGCACAGCATTGGACACACTATGTCAGGAATCTTTGCCTGCTTGATTGCCATAATGTAGCATTCCACCAAATCTAATTCCCCATTCTTGACCACCTATTTTAAAAGTTCTTCAATTTCAATCTGTTGTGGGCCTGTCCCACCTAGGTGATTTTTTTTTAGGCGACTGCTGAAAAATCTTCAACATGTTGACATTTTTTCGGCGACAGTGGCGACAATTTGGGCTGTCGTAGGTTATCGTAGGTCGGGCTGTTGTGGGTTGTCGCCTGCGCTGACTTTGGTGAATTCCATTGTCCTAGTCGCTGGCGGTCACCCGAGTGGGACAGGCCCATGACTCTAAATCTAAACTTACTCATTTCTCTTCCTATGACCTTTCTTGCATCTGGCTCCTCCTCTTCACCTCTCTGTCCTGGGCCTCCTCCACGGCCAGAGTGAGCACCACCGTAAATTGGAGGAGCAGCGCCTCATATTCCGCTTGGGCAGCCTGCACCCTAGTGGCATAAACATTGACTTCTCCAATTTCCGGTAGCCCTTGCTGTCGCCTCCCCTTCTCAGCTCTCCCTCAGCCCTCTGGCTCCTCCTCTTCCTTTCTCCTTTCTTCTTCCCGATGTTGGGGGAGAATTCCCGGGATGGCGGGACTGTCATATGCTGAGAGAATGGAGCAGCTGGGCTTGTACACTCTGGAGTTTAGAAGGATGAGAGGGGATCTCATTGAAACATATAAGATTGTTAAGGGTTTTGACATGCTAGAGGCAGGAAACATGTTCCCGATGTTGGGGGAGTCCAGAACCAGGGCCCACAGTTTAAGAATAAGGAGTAAGCTATTTAGAACGGAGACGAGGAAACAATTTTTCTCACAGAGAGTGGTGAGTCTGTGGAATTCTCTGCCTCAGAGGGCGGTGGAGGCCGGTTCTCTGGATGCTTACAAGAGAGACCTAGATAGGGCTCTTAAAGATAGCGGAGTCAGGGGATATGGGGAGAAGGCAGGAACGGGGTACTGATTGGGGATGATCAGCCATGATCATATTGAATGGCGGTGCTGGCTCGAAGGGCCGAATGGCCTACTCCTGCACCTATTGTCAAACTCTTATCTGTCTATCTATCTCTCCATTCAGTGTGAGTGTTCACTTTATCCGTGCCCCCCAAGATTATGTGCCCCTCAATAAGGTCACCCCTCAGCCGCCTACGTTCCAAAGAAAACAGTCCCAGCCTATCCAACCTGACCCTATAACCCAACCTCTCCCTATGACTCAGTCCCTATAACACAAGCCCAGGTAACATCCCAAATGCCTCTTACAGTTGCCACCAGCATATCTGCCTCCACCACCACCTCTGGTTCCAGGTGCCCGCCACCCTCTGCTCCCCACACATCACCTTTAAACTTTGCCCTCTCACCCTAAAGCCATGCCCGCCTGTCTATGAATGTTCCATCGCGGGGAGAAGGTTCTGGCTGTCTACCCTGTCTGTGATGAGCGGGTGAACTCTCAGCAATGTTTCCCAGTTTACCGGACTGCTTCAGGCTGTAGATCCGCTCCAAGCAAAAGCATCTGAATTACCATGTAGTGAAACTCTGAGTTGGGCTGGCGGACCCTGGCTCCGAGGTTCGCATGAGAGCTCTGGGGATGCCCGAATGTCACCGTGTCCCCTTCACTCAGTAGAACGTCACCTGGGAAAGGAAGACATTAGCCAAATTAAACTGTGCAGATGCCGGCTTAAACCGAAGATAAGACACAAAAAGCTGGAGTAACTCAGCGGGACAGACAGCATCTCTGGAGAGAAGGAATGGGTGACGTTTCGGGTCGAGACCGTCTGAAGAAGGGTCTCGACCCAAAACGTCACCCATTCCTTCTCTCCAGAGATGCTGCCTGTTCCGCTGAGTTACTCCACCTTTGTCTAACAAAATTAAACTTATACTTTTCAATTTCACCCCTTCCTCACGTGGATTTGTTTCATTTCAGTCTAGTTTGGAGACACAGCGCACAAACCGGCCCTTCGGCCCATGCTGACCCCCGCACGCTTACACTATCCCACACACACACACACACAAACACCAGGGACAGTTTACATTTATGCCAAGCCAGTTAACCTACAAACCAGCACGCCTTTGGAGTGCGGGAGGAAACCGGAGCTCCCGGAGAAAACTCACGCAGGTCACGGGGAAAAGGTGCAAACTCCGTACAGACAGCGCCCGCAGTCGGGATCGAACCCGGGTCTCTGGCGCTGTGATGCAGCAACTCTGCCGCTATCCCTTTGGTTTGTATTAAAAAACAGATGCGCGAGAATGAATCTCAGATCAGGGGGTTTATATAATGTATAATAGAATGTAGAACTGTCCAGGCTAGGAACAGGCCCTTCGGCCCACAATGGCCATGCTGAACATGAGGCCAAGTTAAACAAACCTCCTCTGCCTACACACGATCCATACCCCTCCATATACCATGTGCCAATTTAAAAGGCTTAATTGCCACTATCCTATCCTGACGAACAGAACCGCACACAATACTGGCCTAATTAAAGTTTAATAAAACTGCAACATAACTTCCTGACTCTTATACTCAAGGAGTCGAGGTTATACAGATGCTTGCAAAAGTTTTCAAACCCCTTGAACTTTTCCACATTTTGTCACGTTACAACCGCAAACGTAAATGTATTTTATTGGGATTTTATGCGATAGACCAACACAAAGTGGCGCATAATTGTGAAGTGGAAGGAAAATGATACATCGGTTTTCAAATTTTTTCACAAATAAAAAACTGAAAAGTGTGGCGTGCAAACCTATTCAGCCCCCTTTACTCTGATACCCCTAAATAAAATCCAGTGCAACCAATTGTCTTCAGAAGTCACCTAATTAGTAAATAGAGTCCACTTGTGTGTAATCTAATCTCAGTATAAATACCGCTGTTCTGTGAAGGCCTCAGAGGTTTGTTGGAGAACATTAGTGAACAAACAGCATCGTGAAGCCCAAGGAACACACCAGACAGGTCAGGGATAAAGTTGTGGAGAAGTTTAAAGCAGGGTTAGGTTATAAAAAAATATCCCAAGCTTTGAACATCTCACGGAGCACTGTTCAATCCATCATCCGAAAATGGAAAGAGTATGGCACAACTGCAAACCTACCAAGACATGGCCGTCCACCTAAACTGACAGGCCAGGCAAGGGGAGCATTGATCAGAGAAACAGCCAAGAGGCCCATGGTAACTCTGGAGGAGCTGCAGAGATCCACAGCTCAGGTGGGAGAATCTGTCCACAGGACAACTATTGGTCGTGCACTCCACAAATCGGGCCTTTATGGAAGGGTGGCAAGAAGAAAGCCATTGTTGAAACAAAGCCATAAGAAGTCCCGTTTGCAGTTTGCCACAAGCCATGTGGGGGACACAGCAAACATGTGGAGGAAGGTGCTCTGGTCTGATGAGACCAAAATTGAAGTTTTTGGCCTAAATGCAAAACGCTATGTGTGGCAGAAAACTAACACTACACATCACCCTGAACACACCATCCCCACTGTGAAACATGGTGGTGGCAGCATCATGCTGTGGGGATGCTTTTCTTCAGCAGGGACAGGGAAGCTGGTCAGAGTTGATGGGAAGATGGATGGAGCCAAATACAGGGCAATCTTGGAAGAAAACCTGTTAGAGTCTGCAAAAGACTTGAGACTGGGGCGGAGGTTCACCTTCCAGCAGGACAACGACCCTAAACATACAGCCAGAGCTACAATGGAATGGTTTAGATCAAAGCATATTCATGTGTTAGATTGGCCCAGTCAAAGTCCAGACCTAAATCCAATTGAGAATCTCTGGCAAGACTTGAAAATTGCTGTTCACAGACGCTCTCCATCCAATCTGACTGAGCTTGAGCTATTTTGCAAAGAAGAATGGGCAAACATTTCAGTCACCAGATGTGCAAAGCTGGTAGAGACATACCCCAAAAAACTTGCAGCTGTAATTGCAGCGAAAGGTGGTTCTACAAAGTATTGACTCAGGGGGGCTGAATACTTTTGCACGCCACACTTTTCAGTTTTTTATTTGTAAAAAATTTGGAAACCATGTATCATTTTCCTTCCACTTCACAATTATGCACCACTTTGTGTTGGTTTATCACATAAAATCCCAATAAAATACATTTACGTTTGTGGTTGTAACGTGACAAAATGTGGAAAAGTTCAAGGGGTATGAAAACTTTTGCAAGCCACTGTCCGTAAGTAAGTACGTTTATTGGCCAAGTATTCACATACAAGGAATTTGCTTTGGTGCTCCGCCCACAAGTTTAATTTAATTCAGTTGTTCACGGGGCTTACTTCAGCACAGCAGGCATTCATGAGCGGATGGACACAAAATGCTGGAGTAACTCAGCGGGACAGGCAACATCTCTGGAGAGAAGGAATGGGTGACGTTTCGGGTCGAGAGGGAGTCTAGAGACACAGAAGGGTGCGGTGTGAAAATGACAGATCAAAGCCGATGTTGATAAGGGAATGTCGAATGGTTGTTAGCTGTGGGGAAGGTGACAAGGAGGCAGATAATCAGTAAAATTAATCAGGACGACGGTGAAACTAGTCGGAGAACTAGGGTGGGTGAGGGACAGGGAGAGAGGGAGAGCAAGGGTTATTGCCAAAGATCCTATAGCGGAGCAAGATAGACCACTGCTTCTAAATGCAATGGGCTGACGTGTAGTACGCAACGGAGGGGAACGTGGACCTTTTGTTCACCCATTTCAATAACCCCGACCCGACCCGCAGTGTGATCAACGTTGCGGGGGAACAGTTTGTGTTAATAAATTATAATTCTGAAAATGAGAAGATTTTTACCAAAGAACTTTTATTTTTACGAGGATATTTCCGTAACCGGCTTCCGTCTCCGCACTAGTTATCTTTGCTCCGCTGCGGGATCTTTGGTGCCGAGACGGAAGCCGGTTACGGAAATGGGGCCGAAAATTACCCACGAATCTGCCCATGACCGTACGATGTCTTTTTCATCGAGTGAGTGATCTATCTTGCTCGATATAGGATCTTTGGTTATTACTTGAAGTTGGAGAAGTCAATATTCATACCACTGGGGTGGAAGCTTCCCAAACGAAATATGAGGTGCTGGTCCTCCAATTTGTGTTGGGCCTCACTCTGACAATGGAGGAGGCCCAGGATAGAAAGGTCTGTGTGGGAATGGGAGGGGGAGTTAAAGTGTTTGGTAACGGAGAGATCAGGTAGGGTTAGCGGAGGCGTCCTCTATGACGAGAATCATGGCCTGGAATCACATCAACCACAGAATTCGGGGAGTGGGTAAATTAATTTCCCTCTTGGGATAAATTAAGTTCTATTGTATCGTATCGTAATCGATGGAGCCATAATGGTAAGGTTTGTCGGGTGACAGAACAGAATAGCAGATGACCAGGAGTTAGTTCCTGCTGGAAACTTACTAAGAGGCGTATAAAATCATGAGAGGAATAGATCGGGTAGATGCACAGGCTCTCTTGCCCAGAGTAGATGGATCGAGGGCCAGAGGACAAAGGTTCAAGGTGAAATGATTTAACAGAGGGGTATTCAACCGAGGGGTAACTTTATCACACGGAGGGTGGTGGGTGTATGGAACAAGCTGCCAGAGGAGGTAGTCGAGGCTGGGACTTATCCCAATGTTTAAGAAAAGAGTTGGACAGGTACATGGATAGGACAGGTTTGGAGGGTTATGGACCAAACGCAGACAGGTGGGACTTGTGTAGCTGGGACATGTTGGCCGGTGTGGGCAGGTTGGGTGGAAGGGCCTGTTTCCACACCGGATCACTCTATGACTCCAGGCATTTGGGTATTAAGTTATTTGATCATTGCATTAATTAGGTATGTTTTGTGCATGATAATAAATGCTGGCATGGTCACTACCTGCTGCCACTGCCCCCGTACAGTACAACACCCCTTGCCAACTTCTACACCACGAGAAAAACATCCTAACAGAATGCCTAAGGTAGACACAAAAAACTGGAGTAACTTAGCTGGACAGGCAACAAGTCAAAAGTCAAAGTCAAACAAACTTTATTGTCATTTAGAAATACATCGATATATTTGATTTGATTTGATTTGATTTTATTATTTGTCATTCGAACCTCAGAGGCTCGAACGAAACTCCGTTTCTACATGCCATACACAATTCATAAAAAATAAAAAAAACAGACAATTCAATTCACACAAACATCCATCACAGTGAATCTCATCCTCACTGTGATGGAAGGCAAAGTCTTCTCTCTCCCCCGCACCATCTCTCTCCCGAGGTCCAAGCTGCAGGCGGGCGGTGTTAAATCCCACGGCCTTTGAGGTAGCGCCGGGCGATGTACGGCCCCGCTCTATGCCCAAAGGTCACAGTTGGAGCCCCCGGCGGGCGCTGGAATGTCCCGCGGCCATGAAAGCCGCGCCGGGCGATGTACGGCCCCGCTCCAGGTCGCTCCAACCCCGCAACATGGGCTGGATACGCTGTGTTGCGGGAGCTCCGGAGAGCGGTCTCTCACCCGGACCCGCGAGCTCCCGATAGTCCACTGGTCTGCAGCTGCAGCTGGAGCTGGAGCTCAGGGGTCGAGCCGCAGCGGCGAGCCACCACCGCTCCCCACGCTCGAGGCCAGCCAGCCCCATGACGGTGAGTCCGCAGCTCCGTGACTGGAGCCCCCAGGTCGTCCCGGTCGGAGGCCGCTCCACGGTGCTAGGCCCCAACGACAACGGAGACCCGACAGGGAAAAAGTCGGGTCTCCCGTGCAGGGAAGAGATTTTAAAGTTTCCCCCTCTTTCCCCCCCCCCCCCACCCCCCACGTATACACAGTTACAAACAATACAAAAAAAACACGAACAACTACATTTAACTAGACAAAAAATTTTTAAAAAGACAGACGCTGACGCTAGGGGCCGCTGACGATATATGCAGTTCATGCAGTTCCAAACGAAATTCCGTTGCATTTGGCTCCCTGTGCAACACGATAATTAACAGAAGGATAAACATGGATAAAAAGGATAAATAGACAATGGTGGCAGCCCATTACATGGCATTCAGGAGTCTGATGGCTCGTCACTGGAGAGAAGGAATGGGAAGCGATTCGGGTCAAGACCCTTCTACAGACCCCATCCCTTCTCTCCAGAGATGCTGCCTGGCCCGCTGAGTTACTCCAGCATGCTGTCTCTCTCTTCGGTTTAAACCAGCATCTGCAGTTCCTTCCTACACTATCAGAATGCTTCATTGCTTGGGCTGGCAACCGCTCTTCCCAAGACCACAAGCATTGTGGATGTAGCCCCAGTCCACCGCACGAAACATGACTCCCCACCATCGCATTGCTTCTCTGGTTTGAGGGGTGTTACCACCACACTCCCGTCTCCCGCAATGTGCCGCAGCGGGAGGAGAATGGTCTGTGGTCCTCCCCCACAGAGCCTTGGCCTTGACGAGGTTCAATGCGTCCCTCAACACGAACTCCTGCAGTGTGGAGCAATAGGACTTGAAACGTACAAAATAACACTAGAAACGCGACAACTCTTGTGTACTGCCTCAGTGTCATCTACTATTTTCCGACACTCTTTATACTTAAAGTTCAGTTCAGTTTTATTTGTCATATATAGGTTAACACAGGGTCAACGGTACAATGAAATGTGTTTGACAAGACAACGGGTCACCTCAGCAATGATATTACAAGGATAAAATTAAGGTTAAAGAAAGATAAGATAAAAGTGACATTGATAATATCCTAGTTAATAAAGGAATATTTTATGTATTTCATTAAGTAAAGATTAACTTGGGTTCAGAGTAAATGAAAGCTTTGAAATTTGGGTTCTGTAGAAGGGCTGGGTAATCAGGAAATTGGAGGCCAGCATTGAAACTGCATCCAAGCTGTATCCTGTTGTGCCCAAGCAAAGGATATTGACAATGGCGAGAGGGGATGTATTTCTTGTGAAGGTTCAGGCTTCTGCAAACACAAGCCTTGGGAAAGGACGAGCTTCTTGAGAAATTGGTATTCTCTACTGGCAGAACCTTCTGTGGGCAACTGAGAAGGATCCTTACATTGTTGAAGAAGGTACTGCAGACCTTTGACTAACTTCCTGGTATTTGGGGGGTTTCATAACTAAAGTTTGTGATCGATATAACCACAGCATGAGAAGTGTTGTATCAGTGACAAGCATGCTTTGAATGGGTAGAGCTGTGATTGATATGTTAGACGTCATTGCTGCAACTCTGTATGAACATGTGACTATGTTTCTGAAATACTATAAAAAGATGCTGTACGCCTTCATTCATTAGAGTGGTGGCCTGGGAGGAGTTAAGTATCTGCTGTATACTTGACTTTGTATCCCCTAGCACTCTCTAGCTAAACGATCATTACAGCTTGTATTGGTTTTACCTAACTTATTGTAAGTTGTCTGTTTTAAGAAACCTTAACATTGGCTTAGTCGGCAGGATTTCGCTCGGACCATCAACAGACGACTGAGTAAGAGGCCATAGTTTGTCCGGGGTCTGATGGGGAGGATAAAAAGTGCACTATTTGGACCCCTTGAGGCCGACCTCCCAAAGAACCTCCCGGGAAAACTTGCGTCCTTCGTATTGGGTTGATCTGGTGCCCTGCCGAAATCCTTGATACAGACAACAGTAAGACCAATTGTGTATGTATTTTTAAGAAGGGCTTGTGTATATTTTTAAGAAGGAATTGAGCGGTTTCTCTCTCTTTTTCTATCTCTATTCTTTTTCCTTTCTCTCTCTCTCTCTTTCTGTCTATCTCTCTCTTTGTTTTCTCTTTCTCTCTCTCTCTCTACAAAGGGCTCGTCGACCTTGTTGAGACACCCGCGGTTTGTCGGGCTGAGATACAGGGGGCGAGGTGTGCGCCTGGCTTGTTGAGACATCCGAGGTTGTCGGGTTGAGAAATAAGCGTTTTTTTGTTTTTGTTTTGTAAAGGTTTAAGAAGTTTGCCAAGTTGAGAAACTGGGGTCTCGATCAGCGGGTCTGCCTGGTTGAGATACTTGGGGCTCTTTTTTTTTTAAAGAGTTGAGAAGTCTGCTTTCTCTTTCTCTTTCTCTTTATCTCTATCTATCTGTGGGGAACAATCTGGATAAAAGAGATGGGGGAATGCCAGTCCAATATATGTGTTATTTGAATCCTAAAAGTAACAAAGACTATAGAATATTAAGTTATAAGCTAACCAAATGTTTGGCAGATGAATCTCAGCCGGTCGAAGGAACATGGAATGTAGAAACTGTTAAAAAAGGAAAAAAAAACGGAAAAGGCGCTGAAACGATATAACTCTGGGGACGAAGAAGGGTCTCGACCCGAAACGTCGCCTATCTCCTTCGCTCCTTAGATGCTGCTGCACCCGCTGAGTTTCTCCAGCTTTTTGTGTAACTCTGGGGACCCCTTGTCTGACATATGCAACCCTGTTTATAGAAGAGGGGGGGGTGAAGGAACAAATTTGATGGGGAAATGAGGAACAAAGTTGTGAATAGTGTAGACCACCTCCGCCATATAAGATCCTGTAGGGGTGGGGGGGGGGGGGGGCGAAGGCTCCAGCGCCCCTACTGGGAAGGGCACCCCCAGAAGAAACTGATACTGATAGCGACTTGGAGACTGAAAGGGCAGATGAGAAAGAGGAAGGGAAAGGGCTGAGGCGGAAGAGGAAGAAGAAACAGTAATTGAATTCAGCAGTGAGAGAGTTAAACAACGCAGATGACCAGAGAGAGAAAACAGCAGATAAATTAAAGGCGATTGGAAGAGAAAAAAAGCATGAGAATTGAGGCTGTTTAAAAACTTCAACTCACAAGCCAACAGCCTACACTGTTTAAAACAAACTTGCCTTGGAACTTTGAATCACTTTTTGGCAAAGAGCTCGTCTCTGCTGGAGGGAAAGACTGAGGGAGTTTGTGAGTGACCCAATGGTTGTGGGGTGTGGCGAGATCTTGATTGACAGGAGGTCCGACTAATGATAATCTGGATCAATGTCCAATCACAGTGGCCAGGATCCTGATTGACAGAGAATTGGACCATGCCGTTGTGAATCACACCAGCCTGCCCATTCCTTGCAGACGAAGGTTTTTGTGGGCTTGGTTAATTCTCATTCATTGTAACTCTCTTTCCAACAAGAGAAAGATTTTCACAACTTAAAGACAACGCTGACAACTACACTAGCCTCAGCCTTCCCAGTCCATCTAGCCATTATTAAGTGCAATACCCATATGAGTGGCCATGACAAAGTCTCCCAGGGGAATGCCAGAGTTAATGGCAACTTGTAAATTCTGGTCCAAAGAGAATTAAAGATTCTAATAAACAGAACGGACTTGTCAGACAAGGGAAGGTTTAGAAATTGCAATGGGACGCCTTTGAATAGGGAAACTAATTATGGAAACGAAAGGGCAGTGCCATTGATTCCACTACGGGACTCTGGATCACCCCCCTTTGGACAAATTTGTGTAATTGATGTTTTTCTGTCTGTTATTTTATTTAAATGCACTCCCCCTTACGCATGCTGGTAAGAAGGAAAAACAATAGAGTTACACCGTATAATTTAACAACCTAATTGTGATGCCCATTTTCCCCAGTGAAAATTCCATGCTAATTTAGTAAATGTGTGAAATGGGAGGCAAGCTTATGAACGTATTTGGGTGTGTCAACGTTTTAAGAGGTAGAATGATTTCCTCGAGGTGTGTATTACTGTGTTTTACTTTTGAGTGATAATTATATTGTTCAAAGTGTGAATGTCTGTGCGATGTAGCATATTGCACTGGGTGGCAACTTGTGAGTGAATGACACAGGAAAAAAAGGTAGGTTTAAAGATGGTTACGTGTTTGTGGAAGCGTTGGACGAATGCTGATTTAATCCTACGCTTCAGATGAAATCGGATTATCGTTGAATGAGCTTGCTCTTTTATGTAGTGTGTGTGTGTGTCGCTTTAAGAAGTCAGTTGTTGTGTGGAGGTGGAGGTGGTTATTTTCAATTCCTTCGCAAATGTGTTAGCAATCTATGACAATTAAGTTAATTCTTTATTTTCTCTTAACTTTCAATAGAGGAGAGATGAAAAATGTAGGTTAGTTGTTTTGTCTTATTGGTGTTTTAAGTGTTTTTTTCCAATTTTCTTATCTTTTAAATTCAGTTCAAAAGAAGACTTGGATGTCACACTCCATGTGTTGGATGAGATTGGATAGGCCAATATCTCAGTCCTAAATGGCCGATCCCTTAGTCTTAAAGGGACTGGTTTCACGTTTCCAGAATGCCACTTGTGCCAAAAGAGAGACGGCTAATATATCAGTTATTGATCATCCATGTAATTAATTTGGATTTTAAAAAAGAGCAAGACTTTTTTTAGTCAAATTGGTTAGTAAGTGGTCATGATATAACCATATAACAATTACAGCACGGAAACAGGCCCTCTCGGCCCTTCCAGTCCGTGCCGACCATTTATTTTCCCCTAGTCCCATCTACCTGCACTCAGACCATACCCCTCCATTCCCTTCCCGTCCATATACCTATCCACTTTACTTTTGAATGTTAAAATCGATCCTGCCTCCACCACCTCTGCTGGAAGATCATTCCACACAGCCACCACTCTCTGAGTAAAGAAGTTCCCCCTCATGTTACCCCTAAACTTCTGTCCCTTAATTCTCAAGTCATGCCATCTTGTTTGAATCTTCCCTACCCTCAGTGGGAAAAGCTTATCCGCGTCAACTCTGTCTATCCCTTTCATCATTTTAAAGACCTCAATCAAGTCCCCCCCTTAACCTTCTGCGCTCCAAAGAATAAATGATATAAAATTGCAGAGTGTAGGTTGACTGAGACAGAATTTGGCAGTTGGAGCATAATGTAGGAATATATATATTTTGATTTAGTGAATAGAAAATAAGAGTATTTAAACTTTGGAATGTAACTGTGCAAGGGGATGTGAGTGTCCTTGTAGTTGAACAATGAAGCTAACGTGCTGGCTTTAAAAAAGTGGATTATTTGGCTGAAGATAGCCAGGGGCAAAGTGCCTGTGACTGAAAAGTACAAAAGTACATAAATGTAAAAAGTACATTCAGAATATCTTAAATAACGTTCTTTTTAATGTGGTGAAAATAAAGATTTCTTGGCTCTTAGAATGCAAATGAGGAGCCAGGTTTCCTGTTTCCTGCCTTAAATGTGTGGAAGGAAGCCTGCATTTTGTGCTAGTTACCGTAGTTTGAGAGAAATCATTATGGGGAGTTAATGTTGAGAGATAGATTGGGGAAGGAGAAATATATTTGGACAATTGAAGAAAAAATGTATAAACTATCGCTGACCCCCTTCCCAGCACTGGGATTCTCATATTTGAACAAACTCTACCATTTGTGCTGTGGTAATGAAAGAAGGGTGCTTCAGTGGCAGTAACAGACTGCAAAGACAGAATGAGAACAGTTGTTTGCTGTTCCACGAGGCAAAGTCCAGTGTTAGCTTGGCTGCACTGGTATGCTTAACATAGAAACATAGAAAATAGGTGCAGGAGTAGGCCATTCGGCCCTTTGAGCCTGCACCGCCATTCAATGTGATCATGGCTGATCATCCAACTCAGTATCCTGTACCTGCCTTCTCTCCATACCCCCTGATCCCTTTAGCCACAAGGGCCACATCTAGCTCCCTCTTAAATATAGCCACTGAACTGGCCTCAACTACCTTCTGTGGTGGAGAATTCCACAGATTCACCACTCTCTGTGTGAAAAATGATCTTCTCATCTCGGTCCTAAAAGACTTCCCCCTTATCCTTAAACTGTGACCCCTTGTTCTGGACTTCCCCAACATTGGGGAACAATCTTCCTGCATCTAGCCTGTCCAACCCCTTAAGAATTTTGTAAGCCTCTATAAGATCTCCCCCCAAATCTCCTAAATTCCAGCGAGTACAAGTGCACGAACATGTAACATGGGCAGTGGAAATCTTGGTGCCCAACTCACTGAGGGGGATTATAATTTACACTCTCCCCATGGTATAGTGTGACTTGGAAGCAGGGGAAGTTAGGGGCAGTTTGAGATAATTGCAGTGCCAAATGAAAAATGAGTGTAGCCTGCAGATCAACATAGATAGATATACATTTCACAGGACCCTTCCTCTAGCCATAAAATAAAGGCTACTATTTAGCACTGATTGATTGCTTTACCTACTTGGTAGCGGTAATTATATACTAAGATTGAACAGCTAGAATTGTGATAAGAAATCAAAGAGATAATATTTTGGTAAGGGGTCCCTCTTTCGAGTGATCAGGGTAAATGTTTCACAGGAAAGGTGATGAAGGGGACTCTGCCTTGTCAGGAGTTAAAGAGTGATTTCATATCTTCCACTAATTGCAGAGTTTCGGATTAGTGGAGGGAATGAATAGGACACTAAACAGTTTCAGTGAAGTCTTGACTGAGACTGGACAGGAATGGGTTAAGGTATTCGGCTGTTTTGATGATTCCGAACAACCCCAGCTAGAGAGACAGGGTTAAAACCTTTTGAAATCGACAACAGGATAAGCTGGGAAATTGATGAATTAATTACGCATGCACAGCAATTAACCCATGCCTTGCCAGGTCTGCACTCCCAGGTATAAGAGACACAGAAGCCACTATCCGTTGAACACAGGGACGAGTCCCATACTATCAGACTACGTGCTAATATGGTACTGGGATCAGAAGAAATTGGGACTGCGTTGAAAGAGACTGTAGCAGGTGCTACAAACAATATCAACTGCAGTGAAGAGGATACATCCGATTGACTTTAAACAGTTCGGAGAGCCCAAGAAAGGACCCTCTTTTATATTCTGGGGATGGCCCATATGGACTGGACTTGGGGAAATAATCTATTTTTGTTTACGAGTTTTGAATTTGCCCTTCGTAATAATAAGTGTGTGCTGGTTGTGTACGCACATCCCATATAATGGTGGGGAAGGAATACCTCTCGTAACAATCCTCCTTAACCTTACTGACATTCTGGCCTTGCACTGTTTTTCGCAATAAAAAAGCAAACTAATGGCTTTTACAACCTTGTTAGCCCGGAGACTGATCTTGCTTAACTGGAGGCTTACCTGTCCCCCGACACACGCCCGCTGGATCAAGGAGGTGCTCTACAATTTAAAGCTTGAAATACTTAAGGGCCTGTCCCACCAGCATCCGACTCCATGCGATGAGCGCGATCAAACTAGAAGCGGGGGCCGTGCAGAGGTCGGGTGATCCTCTGTACAGGCCCGTTCCCACCAGCATGCGCCTGCATGCGGCAAGCGCGACCAAACCGGCAGCGGGGGCCGCGCGGAGGTCGGGTGAGTGGCGCAACGCGGCGCAAAGTGAGGCGAACTTGGAGCGAAGTCCTAAGGTAAGTTCGCCAGGACAGAGAGGGGCACACAGAGAGGGGCACAGAGGCATCTACAGAGAGGGTCACGGAGGCACGACGTCGAGGCGGTGTGTAATGCGTCGAGGCGACTGCGAGCCGACAAGCCGTTGCCGCGCGGAATTTTTGAACATAGTCAGTTTTTCGGAGCCCCGCGCGATGTCAGGACGAACTCCGCACGGCTCCGGCGACCGAAGTGGGACCGGCCCCGCGATGCCGGATGGCTCAAGTGACCACGTTAGGTCGCGCTCATCGCATAGAGTTGCATGCTGGTGGGACAGGTCCTTTAGGTTTTCTCTCAAAGGCTCTACCAAGACATTCCTAGATACATGGAACCCTTTGCTGAAACTTGTTAACTCTCTCAACTTGTTTCCGGACTCGGAAGAGGACTGAGTGCCTTCTATCACTGCTCTGTATTATTGCAGCTGCTCTCCCCTTAAACCCCCCCCCCCCCCAAAACACCTTTTTTTTTTGTTGTACATTTAGTTTATCTTATCATATTTGTGTGGATGTGTACGTATGTGAGTGTTGTTTGTCCCCTTTTGGTTCCGACCTGATTCGGGTGGATTGAGGGGGGGTAAGGGTAAGGGCTTTGAGGATCGCTTACATACTGTTGCACAATTATGTCCTGACTATCACTGTCTGTTATCATTGTATGTATGCAAATTGCTGCGAAATTCAAATAAAAAGGTTTAAAGAATAAAAAGCAACTAATGGGTGCCTTCAGAATGGCAAAGTCAAGGACCCATATTTAAAGAATGGTATGTGGCCTTGTTTAACCATATAACAATTACAGCACGGAAACAGGCCTTCTCGGCCCTTCCAGTCCATGCCGAACATTTATTTTCCCCTAGTCCCATCTACCTGCACTCAGACCATACCCCTCCATTCCCTTCCCGTCCATATACCTATCCACTTTACTTTTAAATGTTAAAATCGATCCTGCCTCCACCACTTCTGCTGGAAGCTCATTCCACACAGCCACCACTCTCTGAGTAAAGAAGTTCCCCCTCATGTTACCCCTAAACTTCTGTCCCTTAATTCTCATGTCATGCCCTCTTGTTTGAATCTTCCCTACCCTCAATGGGAAAAGCTTATCCACGTCAACTCTGTCTATCCCTTTCATCATTTTAAAGACCTCAATCAAGTCCCCCCTTAACCTTCTGTGCTCCAAAGAATAAAGACCTAACTTGTTCAACCTTTCTCTGTAACTTAGTTGCTGGAACCCAGGCAACATTCTAGTAAATCTCCTCTGTACTCTCTCTATTTTGTTGACATCCTTCCTATAATTAGGCGACCAAAATTGTACACCATACTCCAGAATTGGTCCCACCAATGCCTTGTACAATTTTAACATTACTTAGACAGGGAAGGATGGTAAATGAGACCAGGGTTTGGGAAATACCATGGTTTAAATTGGTGAATTGCCCCAGAGCCCAGTTAATTCTACCTGTTATTGTGACAGAAGAAGCAATGGAGTATACTTGAGGAACAGACCTGCACCGGTGGGACGTAGTGTGTATGTGAATTCCGGGCATACCCATGGTTACCTGGTATATACCTGGGGATGAGAAGAACTGGGAAAGGTTGATTAGGTCAACCTACAACTGAAGGGGATGTCGTTATTTGGCCTTTGTTGTCCCTCACGTGAGAACTGTGTGACATCTAACTGAATTGTATATTCCCGATGAGGGCTAAAGTGAAGCATATCAGAGTCAGAGCGATTCTGGATGTTGCTTTCCCACTGTATGGGACAGCCTGTCTATCACGGGAATGGATTAATATGTCCCCTGGATTGGAGAATTTTTTAATTACATGGTGGGCATCTTTACCTACAAGTAAAAGGCCCTTTCATCCATTGTGGCTGAAATGGATGCACTTTGTCGTATATCCCTAGAAGATAATAGGAGGGACGTGTGCTATTATAGGGTGTGAATGCTGCACTTACATTCTCGATGAATCCTCTAAGATTGCAGATGTAGCAGCACATAGCACCGGAGAAATAAAGAATATTGCAGAGGTTGGAGAAGAAATGCATAATGTTAATAAAGGTGGAGAATGGTGGCCATTTAGTATGTTTGGGGGAATATGGGGAATGGTAATTCACTATGGATCTGTTGTACTGTTGATTGTTGTGTTAATCTAAGTATTGAAATGTCTGAAGCCGTTATTATGTACTAACCAAGGACTGTAGTGTTATCATTCATATGATAAACAGGAGGGAATGATAATATCCTAGTTAATAATGGAATATTTTATGTATTTTATTAAGTAAAGATTAACTTGGGTTCAGAGTAAATGAAAGCTTTGAAATTTGGGTTCTGTAGAAGGGCTGGGTAATCAGGAAATTGGAGGCCAGCATTGAAACTGCATCCAAGCTGCTTCCTGTTGTGCCCAAGCAAAGGATATTGACAATGGTGAGAGGGGATGTACTTCTTGAGAAGGTTCAGGCTTCTGCAAACACAAGCCTTGGGAAAGGACGAGCTTCTTGAGAAATTGGTATTCTCTACTGGCAGAACCTTCTGTGGGCAACTGAGAAGGATCCTTACATTGTTGAAGAAGGTACTGCAGATGATAGACCTTTGACTAACTTCCTGTTATTTGGGGGGTTTCGTAACTAAAGTTTGTGATCAATATAACCATAGCATGAGAAGTGTTGTATTAGTGACAAGCATGCTTTGAATGGGTAGAGCTGCGATTGATATGTTAGACGTCATTGCTGCAACTCTGTATGAACATGTGACTATGTTTCTGAAATACTATAAAAAGATGCTGTATGTCTTCATTCATTAGAGTGGTGGCCTGGGAGGAGTTAAGTATCTGCTGTATACTTGACTTTGTATCCCCTAGCACTCTCTAGCTAAACGATCATTAAAGCTTGTATTGGTTTTACCTAACTTATTGTAAGTTGTCTGTTTTAAGAAAATGAACCTTAACAACATTGGTAGGCAAAAGATAATAACAAATAAAATAATCAAATTAAATGATGTGTTTAGGAGTTCAGAAGCCTGATGGCATGATGATAAAAACTGTTAAAGGGCCTGTCCCACTTTCACGACCTCTGCCGGGTTTGCCCTGGACTCATACTAGCAGAATGGTCGTCACGAGATCGTAGGTTGGTCGTGATGCTGGCCGTGGGTGCTCGTGGCATCAAGCAGGTCGGGGCTAATATTTTTCTAGCCTGATGAAAAAGGTCCACGAGTAAAACAGGTCGTGAATTAGGTCGTGAAAGTGGGACTGGGCCTTAAGTATGCTTGTAGTAGGATTTTACTGAATTATATGCAAAAATGTCATTTCACTCTACCTGGGTATGTGAGACAATAAAGTACTGTTGACTCTCCAGTTAAGTGCTAATTATGCCCCACAGTGTACCCACATAGCCTTTCAGTGGGTTAGCGATCGGGGGATCCCGTTTACTAGTACTTTGGCAATGCTGCATTGATCAGAGTGTCTTCAACATTGTGTGGATTTGTCATGAACATACAAGCCTGTATTAGACATATTTGCTGAATAAATTCACTTAAGGGGTTGGACAAGCTAGATGCTGGAAGATTGTTCCCGATGTTGGGGGAGTCCAGAACAAGGGGTCACAGTCTAAGGATAAGGGGGAATTCCTTTAGGACTGAGATGAGGAAAACATTCTTTACACAGAGAGTGGTGAGTCTCTGGAATTCTCTGCCACAGAAGGTAGTTGAGGCCAGTTCATTGGCTATATTTAAGAGGGCGTTAGATGTGGCACTTGGGGCTAAAGGGATCAGGGGGTATGGAGAGAAGGCAGGTACGGGATACTGAGTTGGATGATCAGCCATCATCACATTGAATGGCGGTGCAGGCTCGAAGGGCCGAATGGCCTACTCCTGCACCTATGTTTCTATATATACCGGTCCATTAAGTGAGTTTGTGGATTTTGTACTGCAGTGTTTGTCATTTCAACAGAGTTGGTGTGGATGCCAATGTGAATTCTTAGTCCCATGTTTGTTTAATGTTATTTTGTCTCTGAAGAAAATTCCCATTACATTTTGCCATCACCGTGAATAACTAAAATAAATCAGATTTGTTGATTTTCCTATCTGAACATTTTTTTGTATCTTCAGGGGAGCATTAACTTGCGTTTGTGAATGAGACAGCAAATTAATAGTTTAATCTGCTGGGTTGGAAGTCTTTTCTTCCCCACTTGCTAACAACCTCACTTTCCATTGTAAAATGACACTAGATGTTTCACTGACTCAATAATCAGGACAAATCAAAATAGGACGTACATGGTAAATGGTAGGGAATTGAGGAATGCTGTGGAACAGAGGGATCTAGGAATAACTGTGCATAGTTCCCTGAAAGTGGAATCGCATGTAGATAGGGTGGTAAAGAAAGCTTTTGGTGTGCTGGCCTTTATAAATCAGAGCATTGAATATAGGAGTCGGGAAGTAATGTTAAAATTGTACAAGGCATTGGTGAGACCAATTCTGAAGTATGGTGTACAATTTTGGTCGCCTAATTATAGGAAGGATGTCCACAAAATAGAGAGAGTACAGAGGAGATTTACTAGAATGGTGCCTGGGTTCCAGCAACTAAGTTACAGAGAAAGGTTGAACAAGTTAGGTCTTTATTCTTTGGAGCGCAGAAGGTTAAGGGGGGACTTGATTGAGGTCTTTAAAATGATGAAAGGGATAGACAGAGTTGACGTGGATAAGCTTTTCCCATTGAGGGTAGGGAAGATTCAAAGAAGAGGGCATGACATGGGAGTTAAGGGACAGAAGTTTTGGGGTAACATGAGGGGGAACTTCTTTACTCAGAGAGTGGTGGCTGTGTGGAATGATCTTCCTGCAGAAGTGGTGGAGGCAGGATCGATTTTAACATTCAAAAGTAAAGTGGATAGGTATATGGATGGGAAGGGAATGGAGGGGTATGGTCTGAGTGCAGGTGGATGGGACTAGGGGAAAATAAATGGTCGGCACGAGAAGGCCTGTTTCCGTGCTGTGATTGTTATATGGTTAAACCAAATACTCCCACCCAGCTATCCTTTCTAAACTAGAAACGTGATCTCCTCACGCCATTGTTTCACGGTCACCGACTGAGAACGTACTGTTCCTGCTTCGAAGGTCACAGATTTGCTGCCGCTTTACATCCTGCTCTATTTTGTTGCAAACATTTGCCACCTAACTTTAAAATGTAAGAGAACATGCAGGGCAAGATTAGCAAGTTTGCCGAGGATACAAAAGCGAGTGGCTTTGCAGATTGTCAACGATTGCAGCAGGACTTTGGTCCATTGGCCAGGTGGGCGGAGGAATGGTTGATGGAATTTAATACAGAGAAGTGCGAGGTGTTGCATTTTGGGAGGTCAAACAAGGGCAGGACCTACACAGTGAGCGGTGGAGCCCTGGGGAGTGTTGTAGAGCAGAGGGATCTAGGAGTGCAGGTGCATGGTATCTTGAAGGTGGAGTCGCAGGTAGATAAGGTGGTCAAAAAGGCTTTTGGCACTTTGGCCTTCATCAGTCAGAGTATTGAGTATAGAAGTTGGGAGGTCATGTTGCAGGTGTATAAGACGTTGGTGAGACGGCATTTAGAATATTGTGTTCAGTTCTGGGCACCGTGTTATAGGAAAGATATTGTCAAGCTTGAAAGGGTTCAGAGACGATTTATGAGGATGTTGCCAGGACTAGAGGGTGTGAGCTACGGGGAGAGGTTGAGTAGGCTGGGTCTCTATTCCCTGGAGCGCAGGAGGAAGAGGGGAGATTTTATAAAGGTGTATAAAATCATGAGAGGAATAGATCAGGTAGATGCACAGAGTCTTTTACCCAAAGGAAGGGAATCGAGGACCAGAGGACATAGGTTCAAGGTGAAGGGGAAAAGATTTAATAGGAATCCGAGAGATAACTTTTTTTTTTACGCAGAGGGTGGTGGGTGTATGGAACAAGCTGCCAGAGGAGGTTGTTGACGCTGGGACTATCCCCTTAAGAGACAGTTGGACAGGTACATGGATAGGACAGGTTTGGAGGGATATGGACCAAGCGCAGGCAAGTGGGACTAGTGTAGCTGGGACACGTTGGCCAGTGTGGGCGAGTTGGGCCGAAGGGCCTGTTTCCACACTGTCTCACTCTATGACTCTGTGACCACATCCACACTTCACGCTGCCTTCGGGAAAGCAGCCAACACAATCACGGACCACTCACACCCCGGTCATTCCCTATTCTCCTTGCTCCCGTCAGGCTGGGAAGCCTCAAAGCGTGTACCATCAGATGCAGGAACAGCTGAATCTCCCGTTATCAGACCACAGCAGAGGCACAGGTTCGATCCCGACTACAGGTGCTGCCTGTGTGGAGTTTGCACATTCTCTCTGTGACGGCGTGGGTGCTCAGTTTACCTCCCACACTCCAAAGACGTGCAGCTCTATTGGTTAATTGGCTTCTGTAATTCGTCCAAAATGTGTGGAACTAGTGTACAGGGATCGCCGGTCGGCATGGACTAGTGGCCCACAGGGTCTTTTTCCACGCTGTATCACTAAACTAAACCAAACACTGAACGGACCCCTCATAAACCAAGAGTGTAGATCTTCCAATCTACCTCGTTGTGGCCCTTGCACTTTAAAAAAAAAAAACATCTGCACTTTCTCTGAACATGTAATACTATATTCTATACTCAGTTTATTTTCTATTTCATACTACATTACGTTGATATGTTAAAGGAGCAGAATTAAACCCTTCGGCCCATCAAGTCTACTCCACCATTCAATCTTGGCTGATCTATCTCTTCCTCTCATCCCCATTCTCCTGCTTTTTCCTCGTGGCCCCCCGACACCCGGACCCGTCAATCCGCGCCTTAAAAATGTCCACTGACTTGGCCTCCACAGCGTTCTGTGGTAATGAATCCCACAGATTCACCGCCCTCTGACAAAAGGAGTTCCTCCTCCTCCTCCTCCTCCTCTCCTTTCCAAAGGAACATCCTTTTATTGAGGCTATGCCGTCTAGTCCTAGACTCTCCCACCAGTGGAAACATCCTCTCCACATCCACTCTATCCAAGGTTAGTATGGTTTGTCTGGGCAACACACGGAATAAAGCTTTTCGCTGAATCTCGGTACATGTGGCAATAAACCTTTTAGTTTTGGTTTATTGTCACGTGTACCGAGGTACAGTGAAAGGCTTCTGGTGCGTGCTGCCCTGTAGGCAGATGGACAATACACAAGTACAACTGATCCATGTACAGTTTACAGATACCCGATAAGGGAATAACGTTTCGGTAAAGAATGGAAGGAATGATGAAAGATAGTCCGAGGGTCACCAATGAGGTAGATAGTAGTTCGGCACTGCTCTCTAGTTGCTGAGATAGAGTGCCCTCCATAATGTCTGGGAATAAGACCCATATTTATTTATTTGCCTCTGTACTCCACAATTTGAGATTTGCAATGGAAAAAAAATCACATGCGGTTAAAGTGCACATTGTCAGATTTTAATAAAGGCCATTTTTATACATTTTGGTTTCACCATGTAGAAATTACAGCCGCGTTTATACATAGGGATACATAAGAATCAAGGGATTTCTGTCCAAAGAAGACACTGAAAAACTTGTTCATGCATATATAACTTCAGTAGGTTAGATTATTGTAATGGTATCTTTGCAGGTCTCAGTAAAAAATCAATTAAACAACTGCAGCTTATCCAGAATGCCGCTGCCAGAGTCCTGACCAACACCAAGAAAATGGACCACATTACACCTGTCCTTAAATCTCTGCACTGGCTCCCTGTGTGTAAAAGGATAGATTTTAAAATTTTGCTACCGGCCTACAAGGCTCTGAATGGTCTGGGTCCAAAATACATCTCTGACCTTCTTGTTGTTTATGAGGCACCTAGACTCCTCAGGTCATCGGGGACAGGTCTACTCCATGTTCCCAGGGCGAGAACAAAGAGGGCTGAAGCAGCGTTCAGTTTCTATGCTCCACACCTGTGGAACAGGCTCCCTGAACACCTGAGGTGTGCACAGTCCATAACCACATTTAAGTCAGGCCTAAAGACACTATTGTTTGATGTAGCTTTTTCATGGCCCTACATGCGGGTAATTTTAATCCTCTTTTTATGTGCTTTTAAAATCGCCTTAATATTTTAGTGATTTTGCTTTACTATTGATGCAATTGGCTCATTGGCTATTTTGTTGTCCTGTGTTGTATTGTGGTTCTGCAATGTTTTTAAACTATTTTATTCTCTTGTTTCTTTTGTAAAGCACTATGGATTGCAGCTTGTATGAATGGTGCTATATAAATAAACCTGCCTTGCCTTGCCTAGTCCCACCATAATACAAGATACATTTATTTGTCACAAGTGCCAATTGGTACAGTGAAATGTGTAGTCGCCATACAAATAATTCTTAAATAGCACAGAACATGATCTTTTTCTCTTTAACATAGACATCTCCACACAGTGGGATCAAATTCCCACGGTGAGGGAAGGCTCCAAAAATTCAGTCATCCTCCACTGTTGCCCTCCCTTGGTCGGGAGGGGCTCCCGAACCCCCCCGCTCCGGCCGGCCCGACGTTCAGGCCTGCTCACCGGGTTGATTGAAGTCCAACATCGGGACTGAAGGAGCTCCTCAGCGGCTTGGACATCCAAGTCGGGCACCCCCTACTGGAGACCGCGGCTCGCGAAGGCCCGCACTGGGCGGAGATGCAACGTTGGCGGCCCTCGGCAAAGGGCCCCAGGACTCTGCGATGTTGTACAGGTGCTGCCAGCCTCGGAAGCCTCTCCCGACCACAGCTCAGCGATGTTGGAGCAGGGGCCCAACGCTCCGGAGCTCCAAAACGGCGATCCGGGTAGGCATCGCCTGCTCCGAGGTGAATCCGGCGCCGCGCGGCCGCTGTTGCAGCTCTGGTCCGGTTCCCGATCCCCGGCAGGAAAGGCCGCTCTGATCCAGGTGTAGGCCGCAAGGAGGGGTGGGGGGCGAGGACACGACTCGGAGAATAGTCGCGTCCCCACCAGGAAGCGACTGGGAAGCAGTTTTCCCCCCTTACCCTGCCCCCCTCCCCCACATAGAAAAATGAAAGAGCCCTCCAAAAGATACTGTTAAAACAAACTAAAATTAAAAAAAGATAGAAAAAAACGGTCAGACTGTAGGCAGAGGCCGCCATCAATGCGGCGCCCCAGTGAGAACACCGCCACAGCTGAGGACAGAAGAATTCTCTCTATAATAAAGGATCCCCAAACACCTGTCCAACAGATCGGAAACACTCTTCAGGAGTCAAGTGTGGATTTGTCAAGGACCACTGTCCGCCGAAGGCTTCATGAACAGAAAAACAGAGCAGGGCTCGAAATTAGTGGTTGCCCGGGTGCCAATGACCACCCAAAGTGCCGCCGGGCAACCTAAACGCCGACTCATTTTGCCCGGCTTGGCAAGCAAATACTGGTTTATACCGATAGACACAAAAACTGGAGTAACTCCGCGGGTCAGGCAGCATCTCTGGCGAATAGGAGCGTGACGTTTCGTGTCGACGGCGGCGGCTGTATTCCTCTAGTATCTTTGATTGTGGGGCAAAGATACAAGGTGCGGGGTGACGAAGGGTCGGAGCGCATGACGGGCCCCCAACAGCGGCTCCACGGCCTCCTCCTCCCGCACCCTGCCCGGCGGAAGGAGACCTCCCTCTCCATTGCTCCCTCTCCCCCTCCCTCTTCCCGGCCTCGCCGTGCGAGAGGGGTTGTTTTGAAAGCGCAGTTGGTGGATTTGCAGCAGTAGCTTTTGATTTGCAGGCAGCGGCCGCTATCGCCCTGATAATGGCCGCTGCCTACAAATCCGTTAACGGCGCTTTCAATACAACCCCTCTCGCACGCCGAGGCCGGAGGGGGAGGGTGAGGCCTCCTTCCGCCGTCTGAAGCAGCTGCACCAAAGATCCTATCGCTATAGGATCTTTGAGGTGCACCGCTCGGCCCCGCACGTTCCTGACAGCTGGCAGAGGGGAGGCGGTGGAGACTCTCTCTCTTATCCTGGGACCCCTCCTCTCCATCCCGCACTGATCCCCATTCCCTCCTCTATTCAGTCCTCACTGACATCCTCTGTGCTCCCTTCCCCATCTACCACCCCCCCCCCCCCCCCCAAATCTATTCATCACCCTACCCACCTCGCATTGATTCTCCTGCCACCCCCCCATCCATCCTACACTGGTCCCTCAATTCATCCTGTACTGACCACCCTTCCCATCCATCCTGCACTTCTCCCCCCCATTCATACTACACTGATATTCCCATTCATACCGCACTGATCCACCTCCCCATTTACCCTGCACCAATCCCCCCCCATCCATCCTGTAGTGATCTCCCCATTCATCCTTTACCGATCCCCCATTCATCCTGCACTGATCCCCTCATGCATCCTCTACTGATCACCTCATTCATCCCGTACTGATCTCCCATTTATGCTGTTCAGACCCTCCGATCCACACTGTCCTGACCCCACCCCCCCCCCCCCCAATTCATTCAATGGCGGGGATCAGTCTGAAGAAGGGTCTCGGGATCCCATGTTTGGGATCATTCTGGCCACGCTGGCCATGTTTGGGATCATTCTACAGCAAGACAATGATCCCAAACACACTGCTGAAGCAACAAAGGAGTTTTTCAAAGCTAGAAAATGGACAATTCATGAGTGGCCAAGTCAATCACCCGATTGAGCATGCCTTTTATATGCTGAGGAGAAAACTGAAGGGGACTGGCCCCCAAAACAAGCAGAAGCTAAAGATGGCTGCAATACAGGCCTGGCAGAGCATCACCAGAGAAGACACCCAGCAACTGGTGATGTCCATGAATCGCAGACTTCAAGCAGTCATTGCATGCAAAGGATATGCAACAAAATACTAAACGTGACTACTTTCATTTACATGACATTGCTGTGTCCCAAACATTATGGTGCCCTGAAATGGGGGGACTATGTATAAACACTGCTGTAATCTCTACATGGTGAAACCAAAATGTATAAAAATGGCCTTAATGGATTATTAAAATCTGACGAAGTTCACTTTAACCACCTGTGATTTTTTTTCCATTACAAATCTCAAATTGTGGAGTACAGAGGCAAATAAATAAATGATGGGTCTTTGTCCCAGACATTATGGAGGGCACTGTATCTCAACAAACTAGAGAGCAGTCCTGAACTACTATTTGTAGTTGGTGAGATACTGTAGATAGTAGTTCAGGACTATCTCTCGTTGCCGGATACCCGTCGCATTCCCCGTGGGGAACTCACCGTGCTGGCGCTGGTCATTGATGTAGACGCCGGTGAGGCTGGAGTCCACCAGGCGGTGCTGGTTGGTTGAGGGGGAGCGGATGACCCGGGCGTGCGTGCGGGAGATGCTTCTCCTCCGTGACTGGTTGGAGGAACTCAGTACGTGGTCCACAACCTCGCTGTTCCGACCAATCAGGGTGACCCGCTTGTAGAAGCTTCCGGAGTCGGTGGGGTTTGGGGAGGTGGAGAGAAGAGAGAGAAGACAACGTCAGATTTTGGTGGAACACGAGTTGCTTGCTGCCTCACTGCGCCAGAGACCTGGGTTCGATCCTGACTACGGGTACTGCCTGTAGTGTTTGTACATTCTCCCCGCGGGCTTTCACCGGGTGCTCCGGTTTCCTCCCACACTCCAAAGACATACAGGTTTGTAGGTTAATTGGCTTGGTATAAATGCAAAAATTGTCCTCAGTGTGTGTAGGGTAATCTTAATGTGCAGAGATCGCTAGTCAGCACAGATTCGATGGGCCGAAGAGCCCGTTTCCACGCTGTACCTCTAAACTAAACAAGATCTCACGTCATCCACCTCAAAACCTCCGTGTCTGTGCTAATGGGTACCCTGACCAGCTAAACCAATCATACGCTAGCACAGGCAGCTCATCATATCCGATAAACATTGAAACATAGAAACATAGGTGCAGGAGTAGGCCATTCGGCCCTTCGAGCCTGCACTGCCATTCAATGGGATCGTGGCTGATCATCCAACTCAGTATCCCGTACCTGCCTTCTCTCCATACCCCCTGATCCCTTTAGCCACAAGTACCACATCGAATGCCCTCTTAAATATAGCCAATGAAATGGCCTCAACTACCTTCTGTGGCAGAGAATTCCACAGACTCACCACTCTCTGTGTAAAGAATGTTTTCCTCATCTCGGTCCTAAAGGAATTCCCCCTTATCCTTAGACTGTGACCCTTTGACAGCCTAATGCCCCTGTCCCACTTAGGAAACCTGGACGGAAACCTCTGGAGACTTTGCGCCCCACCCAAGGTTTCCGTGCGGTTCCCGGAGGTTTTTGTCCTCCGGCAACCACCTTCAACTAGCATCGCAACCGGCTTCGACTAAAAAAAATACTGATTTTTAAAACGGAAACTGCTTTCGACCATTAGGGAGACTGACAAAGACCTCCGGGAACCGCACGGGAACCTTGGGTGGGGCGCAAAGTCTCCAGAGATTTCCGTTCAGGTTTCCTAAGTGGGACAGGGGCATTATTCTCTGCCAACAACTCCAACAAGTTTTGTGTAAATTGCAAACTTACCACCCCATCAACATTTACATTCAATGCGTTAGTTATTCATTTAATCGTTTAGCATGGATACAGGCCCTTCAGCCCGCACTGACCATCGATCCCCGCACATTAACACTACCCTACACGCACTAGGAACAATTTACTATTAAACCAAGCCAACTACCCTACAAACAAACCTGCATGTCTTTGGAGTGTGGGAGGAAACCGGAACACCACGTGGTCAAAGGGAGAACGTACAAACTCTGCACAGACAGTCAAGTCAAAATCAAATCAAGTCAAACAAACTTTATTGTCATTTAGAAATACATTGATATATGCAGTTCCAAACGAAATTCCGTTGCATTTGGCTCCCCGTACAACACGATAATTAACAGAAGGATAAACATGGATAAAATGATAAATAGACAATGGTGCCAGCCCATTACATGGCATTCAGGAGTCTGATGGCTCGTGGGAAGAAGCTGTTGCAGAACCTTGATGTTCTGCTCCTTATGCTGCGATATCTTTTGCCCGAGGGCAGCAGAGTGAACAGACCGTGATGGAGATGTGTGGAGTATTTTATAATACTGCTGGCCTTAGACACGCAACGTTTGGTCGCAATATCCCCGATTGAGGGGAGAGAGGTCCCGATGATTTTTTCCACTGTCCTCACCACTCTCTGCACGGACTTCCAGTCAGAGGCTTTACAGTCCCCAAACCAGACAGAGATACAGCTGGTCAAAATACTCTCTATGGTGCCCCTGTAGAAAGTAGTGAGGATAGGATGGGGGAGGTGAGCTCTTCTCATCCGGCGCAGAAAGTGCAACCGCTGCTGCGCTCTCTTAACTGTTGATGAGATGTTATTCAACCAGGTCAGACTGTTAGTGATCTGCTCACCCCCAGGACAGCACCTAGAGTTCGGATCGCACCCGGGTCTCTGGCGCCGTGAGGCAGCAACACTACCGCTGCGCCACCGTGCTGTGTACATATATATCACAAACAACAGAGGTCCCGGCACCAATCCCCACAGAACTCCACTGGTCACAGGCCACCAGCCAGAACAACCTTCCACCACAACCCCCTGCATTCCCTCTCTCTCCATCCCTCCCCCACCCAAGTCACACCAGCTTTACCTTCTCACCTAGCAAACAGCTACCAGAAGAGTCTATTTCTCGCTTTTCCCTTTCCCGTGACTTTCGGTCAGAAGAAGGGTCTGGACCCAAAACCTCGCCCAATCCTTCTCTCCAGAGATGCTGCGCCGAGTTACTCCAGCTTTTTGGTGTCTATCTTCAGCTTAAACCAGCATCTGCTGTTCCTTCCTACGCCTTCTGAAGGTAAGCCAGTTCTGAATCCAAACCACACCATGGATCCCAAGCATCTTAATCTCTGGATCAAAGCCCACCATGAGGGACTTTATTAAATTGTTTACTAAAATACATGTGGACAACATCCACCACCCTAGCCTCATCGATGACCTTTGTCACTTCCTCAAAAAACTCAATAAAGTTACTAGGAGATTACATGTCACAGACAAAGTGATAGGTTCTAGATTCAAGTCTGCTCCGCCGTTCAATCATGGCTGATCTCGCTTTCCTTCTCGACCCAATTCTCCCGCCTTCTCCCTACAGGTCACTCTGATTGCCCCAAATTAGACCAGAGACCGGGAGGATGGATCTGGAGATCACGGCCTCAATGGAAGGGGAGAGAAGCGGGTAGGAGAGGGAGCCGGGGTCGGGTCTACTGCCCCCCACGAGGACCGCTGCAGGCGGCACCCCACGGGGAACAACGGTGGACGCGCAAGTCAGAGTGATCCAGCGTGGAAACAGGCCCTTCATAGTCATAGAGTGATACAGTGGAAACAGGCCCTTCATAGTCATAGAGTGATACAGTGGAAACAGGCCCTTCATAGTGATACAGTGGAAACAGGCCCTTCATAGAGTGATACAGTGGAAACAGGCCCTTCATAGTCATAGAGTGATACAGTGGAAACAGGCCCTTCATAGAGTGATACAGTGGAAACAGGCCCTTCATAGTCATAGAGTGATACAGTGGAAACAGGCCCTTCATAGAGTGATACAGTGGAAACAGGCCCTTCATAGAGTGATACAGTGGAAACAGGCCCTTCATAGTCATAGAGTGATACAGTGGAAACAGGCCCTTCATAGAGTGATACAGTGGAAACAGGCCCTTCATAGAGTGATACAGTGGAAACAGGCCCTTCATAGAGTGATACAGTGGAAACAGGCCCTTCATAGAGTGATACAGTGGAAACAGGCCCTTCATAGAGTGATACAGTGGAAACAGGCCCTTCATAGAGTGATACAGTGGAAACAGGCCCTTCATAGAGTGATACAGTGGAAACAGGCCCTTCATAGAGTGATACAGTGGAAACAGGCCCTTCATAGAGTGATACAGTGGAAACAGGCCCTTCATAGAGTGATACAGTGGAAACAGGCCCTTCATAGAGTGATACAGTGGAAACAGGCCCTTCATAGAGTGATACAGTGGAAACAGGCCCTTCATAGAGTGATACAGTGGAAACAGGCCCTTCATAGAGTTAAACAGCATAGAAACAGGCCCTTCATAGAGTGATACAGTGTGGAAACAGGGCCTTCATAGAGTGATACAGTGGAAACAGGCCCTTCATAGAGTGATACAGTGGAAACAGGCCCTTCATAGAGTTAAACAGCATAGAAACAGGCCCTTCATAGAGTGATACAGTGTGGAAACAGGGCCTTCATAGTTAAACAGCATGGAAACAGGCACTTCGTAGAATCATACAGTGTGGAAACAGGGCCTTCATAGTTAAACAGCATGGAAACAGGCACTTCGTAGAATCATACAGTGTGGAAACAGGGCCTTCATAGTCATAGTGATACAGTGTGGGAACAGGCCCGTCTAATTGTTTCCCAAACGTTGCGATGGTCCCAGCCTCAACTACCTCCTCTGGCAGCTTGTTCCATACACCCAGCACCCTTTGTGTGAAAATGTTACGCCTCCGATTCCTAGTAAATCTTTTCCCCTTCACCTTAAACCCATGTCCTCAGGTCCTCAATTCCCTTATTCTGTGCATCTACCCGATCTATTCCTCTCATGATTTCTACACCTCTATAAGATCACCCCTCATCATCCTGTACTGGCTTGCTCAACCCGTCCCTGCAGCTTAGATCCTTGAGTCCTGGCAACCGCCTCATAAATCTTCTCTGCACCCTTTCCAGCTTGACAACATTTTTCCTAATAACACGGTGCCCACAACTGAACGCAATACTAGCACGCAAACAAAGCTTTTCACTGTATCCCTGGTACAAGTGACAATAATCATAACGGTCACTGTATGCCATGTTGTTACTTGTGGGTGGAGCACCAAGGCAAATTCCTTGTATGTGAATACTTGGCCAATAAACTTACTCACTTAATAAAACAAAATCATTTTTCACCTCGTGCTGCAAGTTGTCGCTCGTTATAACCTGAAGGAGTACTTGCTCGCTTCTGATCTACTACCTCTGCTTTACTTACTGGATGTAGTTGGTCACATTGGGCAGTGAGGGTCTCCGTCCTATGCGCCGGAGATGATGCTGAGAAAGACCATCACTATTCACACGATGACACACCATGGTCCCACCTGCTCTTCACACTCGGGTTACAGCTAGACAAAAACAGAATGGAGAGGTTGGGAAATACAGCTCCTTCAGATTGATCCATCATTCAGTTAGATCACAGTCTACCCACACGTCACCTCATAAGTGATAGGTACAGAATTAGGCCATTCGGCCCATCAAGTCTACTACGCCATTCAATCACAGAAACATAGAAAATAGGCGCAGGAGGCGGCCATTCGGCCCTTGGAGCCAGCACCGCCATTCATTGTGATCATCCCCAATCAATAACCCGTGCCTGCCTTCTCCCCATATCCCTCGATTCCACCAGCCCCTAGAGCTCTATCTAACTCTCTCTTAAATCCATCCAGTGATTTGGCCTCCACTGCCCTCAGTGGCAGCGAATTCCACACATTCACAACTCTCTGGGTGAAAAAGTTTTTTCTCATCTCAGTCTTAAATGGCCGCCCCTTTATTCTAAGACGGTGGCCCCTGGTTCTGGACTCGCCCGACATTGGGAACATTTTTCCTGCATCTAGCTTGTCCAGTCCTTTTATAATTGTACATGTTTCTATAAGATCATGGCTGATCTATCTTTCCCTAGGTTTAACTCCATTCTCCTGCCTTCTCCAATACAAAGCTCTGAAAAAGAATTACTTTCAGCAGTGAGAGATGCAAAGCTTCAATAATATACCGATATTAACAACTATTCAAATTGTCTAAGTTATGGGTCTTACAGAGCAAATGTATCCAATCCATTCGTTGTTTAATATTCCTGCCGCATTTGAAGTTTAGGTGGTTACCTACGAGTAGGTGTCCAGAGTAGGGGAATCGAGGACCAGATGACATAGGTTTGAGGTGAAGGGGAAAAGATTTAATAGGAATCTGAGCGGAAACCTTTTCCACACAAAGGGTGGTGGATGTATGGAACAAGCTGTATGTGGAGGGAGTTGAAGCAGGGACTATCCCAACGTTTAAGAAACAGTTAGAAAGGTACATGGATAGGACGGATATGGACCAAATGCGGGCGGGTGTGACTAGTGTAGCTGGGACCTTGTTGGACGGTGTGGGCAAGTTGGGCCCAAGGGCCTGTTTCCGCACTGTATCACTCTATGCCTCCAGGCATTTGGGTATTAATTTATTTAATCATTAAGTCATTAATTAGGTATGTTTTGTATATGATAATAAATGCTGGCATGGTCGTGGTCCCCCCCCCCCCCCATATAATCAACAATCTATCTATCTCGGCCTTAAAATTGGAGTGGGCCTCCACAGCCTTCTCTGGCACCCTTCATGCCCGCCCCTTCACTCACATCCACCCTTTGACATCCTGACCCATTTGTAATGTACGGGTTGTGTCAGCGAAAGTGGAGTTGTCGGCTAAAGTAGCAGCACCACATTTCATACCCTGCTGAGGACGTAGGTGTTTTCGAAGAAGGCTTGATCTAATTCAAAGGGACCAGCAGACCATGAGGGCACACGCGAGGTCACCGAGATCAGCTTTGCTTTCCCAGGGACATCCGAGACTAGCTCAGAGTCTGAAAGGACACACAACTCACGCCATTGTGATATCAAAAATAACTAGATTGACACCACATGTAGTTCTTCTAGATTAAAAATATTATATAAATACATGCTTCTATCATGAGCTTTATCTTCAGGGATAGAAAAGAGCTTCAAGAGAGAGAGGGGGAGCCTACAATCACCATTCCATCTCTTCCTTCATTTCCCCTCCCCCTCCATCCCACCAGCCCCAATCTCCCTCTTCACCGCAGTCCGCTCCACCCCAGTCTCCCCCCCGACTTCCGTCCCCTTCAGTCTACCCCCCCTTTAATCTCAACCCCTTCACTATCCTCCCTCAATCTTCCCCCCTCCCCGTCTTTCTTTACTCCTTCACTCTCTCCCCCATTCCATCCCCTCAGCCTCCCCCCCCCCTCATTTTCATTCCCCTCAGTCTATCCCTCCTCAATCCCTCTCCGCCATCAATCTCATCCTCAGACTCTCTCTCCCCTCAATCCCGAGTTTCTCCCCCCTCAGTCTCCGTCTCCCCTCATTCACCCCCCCCCCCCCCTCCCTCATTCTCTCTCAGTCCCACCCCCCTCAACCCCTTCTCCCTCAATAACCTCCCTTGCAACCTCCTCTCCCTCAATCCCCCTCCCGGGGGGGTCAGGTGGAGGTGGGTCCTAGTGCCGGCCTCGGGGCTGGGGATTTGGCGGGTCCCACTGTTGGCGATAACTGCGGCCCAGAGTTACTTTGCCGCTAATTGAACAAAATCTTGCCCCACTTGTCACTTCTGGCGATTCGTCCATCCAATTTTTAAGCAGACTGTTCTTTTCAGAACAAGGATTTTGAAAACAGGATAAAACTTCGCACTTGCACCACAGATTTTCTCCCAACTCCAGACTGGGTTACCCCGAGGATTCCTTAAACCAGATAGAAGAATATCATCCTCTATACAAGAGCCTTCAGCTGGCTTGGTGCTGACAATAGACAATAGGTGCAGGAGGAGGCCATTCAGCCCTTCGAGCCAGCACCGCCATTCAATGTGATCGTGGCTGATCATCCCCAATCAGTACCCCGTTCCTGCCTCCTCCCCATATCCCCCGACTCCGCTATCTTTAAGAGCCCCATCTAGCTCTCTCTTGAAAGCATCCAGGGAACCGGCCTCCACCGCCCTCTGAGGCAGAGAATTCCACAGACTCACAACTCTCTGTGAGAAAAAGTGTTTGCTCGTCTCCGTTCTAAATGGCTTACTCCTTATTCTTAAACTGTGGCCCCTGGTTCTGGACTCGCCCAACATCGAGAACATGTTTCCTGCCACTAGTATGTCCAAGCCCTTAACAATCTCTCTGGCCTGGCCAACACAAGGTTGAAGAAGGGGCCTGACCCACGAGCAAGGTCAGTCACCCCAGAGAGAGGGGTGTTCCAGAGATGCCGTCTGACCCGTTGAGTTACTCCAGCACTTTATGTTTCGATTTTTTTGCAACAAGAGGTAACCCACGTAAACTGCCCCACTGCCCTGCTTGGAAAATATGGATTAAACGGGATAGATAAAGTCCACATCAAGACCATTGGGGAGGTCATAGTCATGGAGCTGAACAGGATGCAGAAAGACCTTCCGGCCCATCATATCCACCGTGGACTATCCCATCTGCCTGCAATTGGCCCAGCTCCCTCCAAAACCCTCCCTATCTAAGTGTAGGAAAGAACTGCAGATGCTAGTTTTAATCAAAGATATACACAAAATGCCTGGGTTCCTCAATGGGTCAAGCAGCATCTCTGGAGGAAAAGGGTGGGTGGCGTTTTAGGTGGGGACCCAACTTAAGACTCATAATCTGTCCAAATGTCCTTTAAGGGTCTATTCTATGTTTAGTTTTAATTTAAAGAGATATAATGTGGAAACAGGCTTTTCGGCCCACTGAGTCTGCACCGACCAGCGATCCCCGCACATTAACATTATCCCAAACACACCAGGGACAATTTATATTTATGCCAAGCCAATTAACCCACCTTGAACTTTGTTCCATCAAAAAGTCCACCAGGGACTACACTGGCAGTTGGGCATTTTTATGCTGTACAATTTTTACAATTGTACCAAGCCAATTCACCTGCAAACATGTACGTCTTTGGAGTGTGGGAGGAAACTGAAGGTCTTGGAGAAAACACACGCAGGTCACGGGGAGAGCGTACAAACTCCGTACAGAGTCGGGGTCGAACCGCACACTGCAACTCTACAGGGCCTGTCCCACTGACGCGACCTTTCAGCGACTGTCTTCGACCTTCAAGCTCGAGAGCACTCGCCTGGAAAACCTCGAGCTGGATCGACCGACCACACACACACACACACACATCACAAAGGCGGGGGCCAGGGAAAGCGGGGGAGCGCTGTCTGAGATTCACACCCGCGATGAACAGGAATGTACAAGGTGGCTGGACAGTGTACGGCAAGTCCTCTAGAGGGCGGGGAGGGGGGGGGGAAGAGAAGGTGTGAGGGGGGGGAGAGACTTTTAAGAAGCCAGACAACTTATAATGAAGTTTAGCGGGCATTTAACATTACCGGTCGGTTTTCCTTGGTCCTGAAAACTCCAATGAGCCAAATTAAATGCGAGGTCAGCGAAGGAGATTGCCTACGGCTGCCCTCGACTGCCTAGCGACCCCACTCCACTGCAGTACGAGTTCAACAGAACCATGCCGACCAATTTTTACTCACGGAAATTTTTTCAACGTGCCGAGGAGTAGGCGGGAACTTCGAGCAGGAAGGGGGTTGACACACCATGCTGTGAGTTGAGTCGAGGGCAAACTCTTCTAAACTTGCAGATTAGGTCACTGCCCTTAGTGGGACACCCCCTCACCGCTGCGGAGTATTGACGTCAATAACTCACTGTCTGACTGTCTCTCTGCACCAGTAACATTATTAAACACTGCAATCTATCGTTTCCAAATAGTCTTTCCATTATTTACCAGTCTTTTGCTTTTATTTGAAGATATGTGTACTGTTGGAGACTGGGCCAGTTTCTGGCCCTGAGTACTGTAGTGTGGCTTGCCTCAAATATACTAGCTCTTCTAGTATCATTGGTTTGCCTCCCCAACAGCTACTCACCCCCCCCCCCCCCCACCCCCCCAAAAAAAAAACTTGGTTTGCAGCCCAGTTCTGCTGCTAAAGATTCTGAATTGTGAGAAATGAAACTGAAAGCTTGCAGGATCTGCAAGAAACGTGCAAGAAAGGCACCTGGGGAATAGTCACGGGATACTTGCTCCTCGTCCATGGTGGACTGGCTGGCATAGATACTAGATACAAGCCCATGACCCAACTACAGATTTCCCGCCTAGTGGTCTATCTTGCACCTTTTGGTGGGCAGTTCTGGAAAAAAATAAAATAAAACGTGCAGCCTGATCCAACAACTTTGTTTTTAAATTCACAATTCCTGTTTAAATATTTTTTTCCCAATTTTTGTTATTTAAAACTGAAATTTCAAAATCCACTGGGTGGGTGGCTGTTGTTTGCAGTGCAAGGGGGGTTGCATGCCCAACCCCACCCCAACCCCAACCCCAGCAAGAAACCCACCTCTGTCCCACGTTAGTCTGCAAGGGTCTGGGGAAGCCAGGGTCCCAGACAGCGCTGGGCTGGGTTACTCCAGCACTTTGTGTCTATCCTTGCATTCATCCAGCAGCATCTGCAGTTTTCTTTTTTCTCTCTCTCTCTCATTCTCTTTCTCTCTATGCATATATTTTATTTTTTTACTGCGCCACACACACTCCCCGGGTCTTATCTTCACAACCATGTACGTGCATACTTACTCAAGCCCGCTGTCTAAACGCAGGAGGCACGAATGCTGAATGCTGAATGCTGAATGCTTTGCACACACACACAGAACACTGTGTCCATGGTCAACTCCTGGCAATGGGGGACCAAGCCTTTGGAGGGAGGGGAGTGGATTCTTCAACAGCAGCCGGTAAACCACTCACAATCCAGGAGAGGAGAGGAGAGGAGGTCACTGTCAAACACTCACTGTGTGTCTGCCTCTCTGCACCAGACACACACACACACACTGTGCAGCTCAACCTCGCCCCACCCACTTAAAGTAGCAATGTTACAACATTTTGAGATTTAAAAAAAATCAAGTCTGCAATTGATCCCATCAGATAAAGCATGCAAAGAAGTTTAATTTGACACCTAATTCACTTTCATATCCTCAGTATTAAGAAAATTATGGCCATTTTCATACTCGGAAATTAGCATCTTGCTCCCCATTGCCTTTCAATTGACTTAACTCAAAAGCTGTGATCGAGGACAGTCAGCAAAGCCCATACCTTTCTTAAAAATTAAGAGAACTCAATGAAATTTTCAGTTATTATAGATTGAAGCATTCTGAAACAAATATGAAACAATCTTACTTGGATGACCTGAAATTAAAGCATATAATTAGTTAGTTATCTAATTGTAGCTAATTACAAAATTCAATGAGTAGATCTAAACATCTATCCATTTCTTAAGAAAAGATAAACTTTTTTAAAATTGCCTAAGTGTCCAAATAACAGTCACACAATAATCCACAATATAACATAATTTTTAAATCTCATTTTCATGAATTTATAGGCCAAATGGAAGGAATTTAGTGTTTAATTCCTGTAAATTAATGGCCATTTAAATCAACTTGCGAGTGGGTTTTAGTGGAATGCGGTGGATTAGAACGTTGCGGTTTGCGGTGAAGTCGGTATGAGAAACACAGCCGGTTCATACATTTTTTTTTGTCCCCATTTTGCAACATGAAAATGTGATTAAAGGCTTCCTAAAAACCAAGTTTAATGTAAAAAAAAACTGTGCACTTTATTTTCTCCCCGAAGTAAAATCCTTCCCGTTGTCGGCGCTCACGGCTTTAGAAGATGATTTTTAAATTACTCTAGTTAATAAATAATCTAGCATAATTTAAAAATACCTTCATGAATGAAATGTCGGAGCGATTTTTCTTCAGCAACGAAATCCCCTGACATGGATCGATTTGGACTGCCTCGGGAAAAACATCATTTTAAACCCGCCCCCTTCTGAAAGGCGCCAAAGTCACGCACACGGGGAGCGGCAGAACTGCAGCGCTGCTAAAGGTGGGTATTGTAACATACCTACTTAAAGCAACCACACTCACTCACTTAGTGGAAAAAGGCGGGAGCTGGGCAGAGCAAGTGTTGGCTGTGATACACATGGCATGCAATCAAACATTCACAGCACACGCCCTCCTAACCAGGAACTGCAGATGCTGGTTTAAACCCAAGAGAGACACAAAATGGTACTGTTTTTTCCAAAATTGTTGTTTTTTTTCCTTTTTCCTTCCTCCCACAATATGTAATATTGTTTTATTCCCATGTGTTCCAGACATAACAATTAAATTCTTGCTTGCAACAGCACAACAGAATATGTAAACATAGTACACTGTAAAGTTCAGTGTGTATATATATGTGTATATATATACACACACACACACACGCACATATACACATACACGCACACACACACACACATAAAAGCAAACAAGCAATCAAACATAGTACTCTGTGATGGCTCCCGGAAAGCCGCGGAGAATCTAAGGCCGGTGCCTCGCCGATCGGTGGAGTCTCGCGGGTCGACGGAGTTGGCAGCCAACGGCCCCTGGGTCTATGGACCCCGTGGCTGGAGCCTGGGTCGGAGCCACTGACTGTACCTGGCAGCGATAGTGGAGAGGTCGGTGCGGCGGTCGATGATGGCGCTGACCGACGGAGGAACGCGGATCGCGTTGGAGTGAGGAACCGGTGTGGGGGGACCGCCGTGAGGGAGGGGGGGTGAGAACAGAGGACCTGGTGCGGACACTTTGTAACTTCGTCCGCGCCCTTTATGTGGCGACTATTAGCATACCTTGGGCATGCAAGCAAAGAATTTCACTGTGACCTGTCACATTTGACAATAAGGCATTAATTCAACAAGTGTGGCGAGTCAGGTGGACAGGGTGGTGAAGAAGGCGTTTGACACGCTTGCTTCATTGGGAAGGGTCTTGAATACAATGGTCCGCACATCAAGATGCAGTCGTTGTTGAGAACCCACTTGCGGTTCTGGCTGTTGGAAGGATATCATGAGGTTAGAAAGGGTGCTGAAGAGATTTACCAGGATGTCACCTGGTCCTCCAAATCTGAGGAAGGACATTATTGCCATAGAGGGAGTGCAGAGAAGGTTCACCAGACTGATTCCTGGGATGTCAGGACTGTCTTATGAAGAAAGACTGGATAGACTCGGTTTATACTCTCTAGAATTTAGGAGATTGAGAGGGGATCTTATAGAAACTTACAAAATTCTTAAGGGGTTGGACAGGCTAGATGCAGGAAGATTGTTCCCGATGTTGGGGAGGTCCAGGACAAGGGGTCACAGCTTAAGGATAAGGGGGAAATCCTTAGGACCGAGATGAGAAGGACTTTTTTCACACACAGAGTGTTGGGTCTCTGGAACTCTCTGCCACAGAGGGTAGTTGAGGCCAGTTCATTGGCTATATTTAAGAGGGAGTTAGATGTGGCCCTTGTGGCTAAGGGGATCAAAGGGTATGTAGAGAAGGCAGGTACAGGATACTGAGTTGGATGATCAGCCATGATCATATTGAATGGCGGTGCAGGCTCGAAGGGCCGAATGGCCTACTCCTGCACCTAATTTCTATGTTTCTATGTTTCTATGTCATTGGGCTTAAATTATTGGCAGAGGTTGGATAGGCTGAGGACAAAGCTTATTAAGGTGTACAAAATTATGAGCAGCATGGCTAAAAATTCTCACGGGGTAGAGGATTCTAAAACTAGAGGGCGTAGGGTTAAGGTGTTGGGAAGAGTTTGGAGGGATCTCAGGGGCAACTTTTTCCATGCAGAGGTAGGGTCCCAGTCTGGAATAAGCTTGCAGAGGAAGCTATAGTTATGACATTCAAGGGGCATTTGGACAGATATACAAACAGGAAGGGTTTAGAGGGAAGATAAACACAAAATGCTGGAGCAACTCAGCGGGACAGGCAGCACCTCTGGATAGAAGGAATGGGTGACGTTTCGAGTCGACCCGTAACGTCACCCATTCCTTCTCTCCAGAGATGCTGCCTGTCCCGCTGAGTTGCTCCAGCATTTTGTGTCTATCTTCAGTGTAAACCAGCATCTGCAGTTCCTTCCTACAGGGTTTGGAGGGATATGGGCGAAATGGAGGCGATTAGGATTAGCCTAGCACACCAACTTGTTGGCATGGGCAAGGTTGGCCAGAGGGCCGTCCCCCCCTACCCCCCTCCATGCTATAGAGGCCTATGACTCGGTGAACCACCTAGCTCTTGTTCCATGTACTGCGGATCATTGCTCCTCAAATACCCGCTTAGTTATTATAAATCATGTAGATACAACATATAACCATATAAACCATATAACAATCACAGCACGGAAACAGGCCTTCTCGGCCCTTCCAGTCCGTGCTGACCATTCATTTTCCCCTAGTCCCATCTACCTGCACTCAGACCATACCCCTCCATTCCCTTCCCGTCCATAAAACTATCCACTTTACTTTTAAATGTTAAAATCGATCCTGCCTCCACCACTTCTGCTGGAAGATCATTCCACACAGCCACCACTCTCTGAGTAAAGAAGTTCCCCCTCATGTTACCCCTAAACTTCTGTCCCTTAATTCTCATGTCATGCCCTCTTGTTTGAATCTTCAATGGGAAAAGCTTATCCACGTCAACTCTGTCTATCCCTTTCATCATTTTAAAGACCTCAATCAAGTCCCCCCTTAACCTTCTCTTAAACAGTATGTACTTTAAGATCATCTTACTCGCGGAGGAGTGCGGGATACGTGAGGAGTGTGGGACATGCGGGGGTCGGTAGAAGGTTCGGCAGCGAACGGCTGGAACTGAAGTGGTGGAGCACGGGGTCGGGCTGGTGACGGACGGGGTTCTCGCAGAGCAAGCAGATGTCGACGACTTCTGCGGTAGACTGCTCCCTCATAGTCCACAAGGTAAAGACCACAAGGTTCATCAGCTGGGCCAACAACAGTAGCCAGACGGGAATGTCCCCTGGTAGTTTGTAAACGAACAACCTGGCCCGGCAGTAGAGGCACGAGAGGTTTGCATGCTTTGTCACGCGACCGTTTCTGAATATGGTGTTTCTCCTGAATACGCGTTTGGATTGAAGCAGGCTTCAGCACCTGAGGTATCAGCTTCTGGGGGGCAATCGGAATTGGAGGTCTTGTTGTTGTGGACATCAGTCACTGGGCTGGTGATCCCAGGGTCCTGTCTCTGGCAATGTTTCTGAGATTGCCATTCGGTAATTATTAAGAAAGCTCATCAACGCCTCTACTTCCTGAGAAGATTACAGAGAGTCTGTCTGTCAAGGAGGACTCTCTCTAACCTCTACAGGTGCACAGTAGAGAGCTTGCTGACCGGTTGCATCGTGGCTTGGTTCGGTAACTCGAGCGCCCTGGAGAAGAAAAGACTACAAAAAGTAGTGACCACTGCCCAGTCCATCATCGGCTCTGACCTTCCTTCCATCGAGGGGATCTATCACAGTCGCTGCCTCAAAAAGGCTGGCAGCATCATCAAGGACCCACACCATCCTGGCCACACATTCATCTCCCTGCTACCTTCAGATAGAAGGTACAGGAGCCTGAAGACTGCAACAACCAGGTTCAGGAATAGCTACATCCCCACAGCCATCAGGCTATTAAACCTGGCTCGGACAAAACTCTGAACATTAATAGCCCAAAATCCTTTATTTGCACTTGATCAGTTTATTTATTCATGTGTGTATATATTTATATAATGGTGTATGGACACACTGATCTGTTTTGTAGTCAATGCCTACTATGTTGTGTTGTGCTGAAGCAAAGCAAGAATGTCATTGTCCTATCAGGGACACACGACAACAAAATCTCTTGAAATTGAACTTGAACCTGGTATCTACTCCGCCAGTGAGGTTTTCCAGAGGAACATGGAACAGCCGTTCGCAGACCTACCGTGCCCTCTCATTGTTGACGATATCCTGGTGTATGCCAAGGAGGCGACAGAGCACGACCAAAACCTAAGGCGCGTCTTAAGGGGTTGGACAGGCTAGATGCAGGAAGATTGTTCCCGATGTTGGGGAGGTCCAGGACAAGGGGTCACAGCTTAAGGATAAGGGGGAAATCCTTTAGGACCGAGATGAGAAGGACTTTTTTCACACAGAGAGTGGTGGGTCTCTGGAACTCTCTGCCACAGAGGGTAGTTGAGGCCAGTTCATTGGCTATATTTAAGAGGGAGTTAGATGTGGCCCTTGTGGCTAAGGGGATCAGAGGGGTATGGAGAGAAGGCAGGTACAGGATACTGATTGGGGATGATCAGCCATGATCATATTGAATGGCGGTGCAGGCTCGAAGGGCCGAATGGCCTACTCCTGCACCTATTTTCTATGTTTCTATGTTTCATGGAGCGGGCACGTCAGATCAACCTCAAGCTCGATCCCTGACAAGTGCAAGTTCAGGGTTTCAGAGGCCGCCTACGTCCGGCACGTATTCACTCCCGATGGCCTCAAGCCCGATGCGCAGAAACCTGCTGCCGTCACTGAGATGCCGGCCCCCACCCACGTGTTCGGCCTGCAGCCTTTCCTGGGTATGGTGAACTATCTTGGAAAATTCATACCAAGCCTCAGTGAACTAAGCTCACCCCCGCGACAGGACACTGCCTGGTCCTGGTTCCAACAACAGCATCAACAAGCATTCGACAATTTAAAATCCATTCTGGCCCGTGCACCAACTCTGATATTCTTCGATTTGAAACTACCACCTGTGATGCCTCGCAATTCGGGCTTGGTGCAGCCTGCCTACAACCATCTTGCTCCCTGGTCCATATGCCTCTTCTGACACCATGTAAATCATGTAATTACGACATACACACAGCATGTAATTTAAGATCATCTTTAATCCACATGCAGACTTAACAGCACGGTAGCATGCTGGTTGTCACTGCATCCTGCCTGCTACCCCAACTGCGTAGCATAGGAAGTGGGTGTTCCTATTAACGATACAGTAAGGTGGGGTTAGTGATGCTAATCTATATCTGACTGGTTGCATGCATCAGCCAATCTACAGTTATTAACCACCTCCTGTGTACTTTCAGCTGTGGACACACGGTGCTGGAGTAACCCTCCCCCTCTACATCGGGGACCTGGGGTGGAGAGTGTTGCACAGAGCCCTGGCGTGTAACCGACATTTAAGTCTTGCCAGCCGCCCGTCACTTCAGCGGCGAGGAAGAGATGGTGTTCCACGCCGCTGAAGTGTTTCAGTTTCCCTCCAACTGCTGACTGAATAATTAAAGGGCCTGTCCTACCAGCATCCGACTCCATGCGGTGAGCGCGATCAAACTAGAAGCGGGGGCCGCGCGGAGGTCGGGTGATCCCCTGTACAGGGCCGTTCCCACCAGCATGCACCTGCATGCGGCAAGCGCGACCAAACCGGCAATGAGGGCTGCGCGGAGGTTGGGTGAGTGGCGCAACGCGGCGCAAAGTGAGGCGAACTTGGAGCGAAGTCTAAGGTAAGTTCGCCAGGACACAGAGGGGCACAGAGGCACACACACAGAGGGACATGGATCCACACACAGAGAGGGTCACAGAGGCACGATGTCGAGACGGTGTGTAATGCGTCGAGGCGACTGCGAGCCGACAAGCCGTTGCCGCGTGGAATTTTTTGAGTTTTTCGGAGCCCCGCGCGATGTCGGGACGAACTCCGCACAATTTCGCACGGCTCCGGCGATCAAAGTGGGACCGGCCCCGCAATGCTGGACGGCTCAAGCGACCACGTTAGGTCGCGCTCATCGCATGGAGTTGCATGCTGGTGGGACAGGCCCTTAAGGGTGCAGTTTGCCTGTTCTGCCCTGGGACTGAACATAGAACGGTACATCACAAGAGACGCCCCTTCAGCCTACGATGTCCGTGCCGAACATTATAGCAGACTAAATTAATTCCTGCCGGCATGTGGTCTATATCCCTCCACATCCATAAGCCTCTTAAACACCGCTATCATACCTGGCTTCATCACAATACCCGGCAGCAGTCTCCAGGCACTATAGATGGGAGCAGAACATTAGAAGGATCAAAGTCTGGCAAGTGATAGGTGGAAGACGGTCACAAAATGCTGGAGTAACTCAGCGGGTCAGACAGCGTCTCTGGAGAGAAGGAATGGGTGAGAATCAAGAATAGAATAAAGGGGAGGTCATTTAAGACTGAGGCGAGAAAAAACGTTTTCACCCAGAGAGTTGTGAGTTTGTGGAACTCCCTGCCACAGTGGAGGACAAATCACTGGATGGATTGAAGAGAGAGTTGGATAGTGCTCTAGGGGCTGGTGGAGTCAAGGGATATGGGGAGAAGGCAGGCACGGGTTATTGATTGGGGACGATCAGCCATGATCACAATGAATGGCGGTGGTGGCTCGAAGGGCCGAATGGCCTCCTCCTGCAACTGTTTTCTATGTCCCTGTGTTTCTATGTGACGTTTCAGGTCGAGACCCTTCTTCGGATGACCAAAGGGTCTTACAGAATGCAGAGTTACTCCGGCTCTTTGTCTATCTTCAGTGTAAGCCGGCAGTAAATCTGCAGTTCCTTCCCACACGAATGATGGATGGATACGGGCGAGGGAAGGGGGTGAAATCGGTTTGACTGGCAGAGGGATGGACAAAAGCCAGCGATGAAGAGACTAACGGCTGTGAGATGAGGAAAGAGGGGTGGAATCTGACGCCAGAAGAAGGGCTATAGGTGGAAGGGAACGGGAAGGGGGGGAATGGGACGGGATTGTGGGAGCAATGGATGCACAGCTAGGTGGGGAAAGGGGACAAAAAAAAACTCTTCATCAGAAGCCGAGCAAAAACAGAAATGTTTAAGAAGGAACTGCAGATGCTGGAAAATCGAAGGTAGACAAAAGTGCTGGAGAAACTCAGCGGGTGAGGCAGCGTCTATGGAGCGAAGGAAATAGGCGACGTTTCGGGTCGAGACCCTTCTTCAGACTGAAGACTTCCCAAGTGGTACTTCCCTACCATCAAATACCTCCCACCCTGTGAATCCAACATTGTACCTGTACTATACTCATGCGCATGTAGAATGGTCTCGACCAGAAACGTCACCCATTCTTTCTATCCAGAGATGCTGCCTGTCCCTCGGAGTTACGCCAGCATTTTGTGTCTGCATTATCTTGAACCTAATTAGCTTCATCAGCCACCCCAGAAATCTCAGACCAAACAAGAAGCAAGTTTCCAAAATCCTCTGGGATGTTCACTCGACAGTGAACTAGCCTTTGGGTAGGTATGTTACAAAACTTGAGCAGCACTGCAGTTCTGCCGCTCCCCGTGTGCGCGACTTTGGCGCCTTTCAGAGGGGGGCGGGCTTAAAGTGCCGTTTTTCCACAGGCAGGGAAAATCGATCCATGTCGGGCGATTTCGTTGCGGAAGAAAAATCGCTCCGACATTTCATGAATGAAGGTATTTTTAAATTACTCTAAATTATTTATTAACTAGAGTAATTTAAAAATCACTTTCAAAAGCCGTGAGCGCCGGCAACCGGAAGGATTTTGCGTAGGGGAGAAAAAAAGGTAAATAGTTTATTTTTATATTAAAAGTTGGTTTTTCGAGAGGCTTTAATAATATTTTCATGTTGCGAAATGGGGTCCAAAAAAATGTATGAACAAACAGTATTTTTCCTCCCGACTTCACCGCTAACCGCAACGTTACAATCCACCGCATTCCACTAAAACCCACTCGCTAGTTGATTTAAATGGCCATTAATTTACAGGAATCAAACACTAAATTCCTTCCATTTGGCCCAGAAATTCATGATGTTTAGATCTACTCATTGAATTTTGTAATTAGCTACAATTAGATAACTAACTAATTATATGCTTTAATTTCAGGTCATCCAAGTAAGATTGAAGCATTCTGAAACAAATATGAAAATCTATAATAAATGAAAATTTCATTGAGTTCTCTTAATTTTTAAGGAAGTTATGGGCTTTTAACTGTTCTAGATCACAGCTTTTGAGTTAAGTCAATTGAAAGGCAATGGGGAGCAAGATGCCAATTTCCGAGTATGAAAATGGCCATAACTTTTTTAATACTGAAGATATGAAAGTTAATTAGGTGTCAAATTAAACTTCTTTTTATGCTTTATCTGATGGGATAAATTGCACACTTGATTTTTAAAATCTCAAAATTTTGTAACATTGCTACTTTGGGTGGTTCCCCATGTTAATTCTCCCGTAGGAAGAAAGCTCATTTAACGCCTCTAATTACTTAGACGAGTGAGGAGATTTGGTATGTCGCTGAATACGCCAGCAAACCTCTGCAGGTGTACGGTAGAAAACATGTTGACTGGTTGTAACACAGCCTGGTTCGGTAACTCAAATGCCCTGGAACGTGGGAGACTACAGGGTGGTGAAACACTGCCCGGAACATCGCGTGTATTGACCTCCCTGCCACCGAAGGGATCGACAGGAGGACCTGCCTCAAGAGGGTAGCCAGCATCATCAAAGACCCACACCACCCTGGCTGGCCACACTCTCATCCGGGACCACGCCACCATCCGGAAGAGGGCACCGTAGCTTGAAAACCACCACCTCTACGATCAAGTGCAGGGTCCTCCCTAGCTAACGCCAGCCTCTTCAACACTGCACACCACCAACCTCAACAACGATGGTCTCCTTTCCACTTTGCTTCTCGTTGCACTCCAGACGTTGGTTTTGGACTATTAATGGTCGGCTAAAATGACCAACTATTTATTTATTTGTTGCATTATTAATCATTGTAGATTATCTCCATGTTATTGAGCTAATGGGCTTGTTCAAGCTGCAGCAAGGAAGAATGCTACTGCTGGCAGGAAGGGACTGCAGGTGCTGGTTTACACCCGAAGATAGACACAAAAAGCTGGAGTAACTCAGCGGGACAGGCAGCATCTCTGGAGAGAAGGAATGGGCGACGTTTCGGGTCGAGACCCTTCTTAAGACCATCATTGTTCCATTGCAAGCACACCTGACAATTAAACGCTCCAGACTATAGTTATTGCATTTGTAAATTAATTCAGCTTAAAATTCTTCTGCAACCAACCCATTCCTGTTGGGCGCTGTAGATGGTTTTGCATGCAACCAATAACATAGTTACCTCAGTACCATTAACCCCGCCTAGTTAACATCAATCATAACGCCTTCCCCTTCCTGGATACGGTTCACTAGAAGAATGTAGCCAGTATTTGAGGATGTATGTAATACCTTGTGCTATCATTAAAATGTGTTGAACACTTTTAGAGTTTGTAAATTGCATATTTACATGGTGTCAGAAGTGACCATATTTACATGGTGTCGGAGCTGGAAGATACTTGCGCCTACCTGTCCATCGGGTTTTATTTCTTTTATTTGATTTGTGCCTTTTGTGCTTTATCTCTCTGACCATGGCATCCTCGTGCAGAAAGCCCGCGCAGCTTGTCTTTGATGCTGATATTTCTGAGCGCTGGGCTACGTTTGAAATTGATTTCACCCACTTTGTCAACGTCGCTCACCGCAATGATCCTGACTCCCTCAAAGCCTCCCTCCTACTCAACCTTGTCGGACCTGATGCTATGAAGAGAGCCAGAACTTTCGTCTATGCTCCAGCGGTCCTGGACGACAACAACGTGGTGGTTACCCCTGCAGAATCTGCCAGTGACCCTGCTTGCCTGCTACGTAAGTTCAGGGAGATTTGTGACCTGCCCTCGAACCGCATTCTAGAGAGGGCACGGTTCTTTACAAGGAGACAGCTGCCGGAGGAACCTGTTGAATGTTTTATTGCCGATTTGCGTTATCTCGCCCAGCGGTGCCGTTTCGGTGACATGACAGACCAGCTCACTAGAGACATTTTAGTAACTGGCATGCGTGACCAGAAGCTGCGATGTGAGCTTCTTAGGGATCCGGATCTAACGTTAGAAATAGCCATGCATGCCTGCAGATTGTCTGAGGTCGTTGTATTGCCAGCTGATCACCGGGACTTGGGAGATAAGTCTGTTCACCAGGCTGGATTTAGTAGAGCCCTGCCTCAGAGGGGAAACAATGCTTTTCTGCCGCGTGCCAACCCTGGTCCTGCTGATGTGCCCCCAAACAGGTGCCCTAACTGTAACTACATGCACCACAGACGGTCGACGTGCCCTGCCTATGGCAAGGCTTGTAATTTTTGTAACAAACTGAATCATTTCGTTTCTGCCTGCCGCTTATTCCGTTCTCGTGGGAGACAGGTACAGATTTCCAGACCCAGTCTAAACATGCTTAAACAATCTGATAGCTGTTCCAACCCACAGCCCGATGTTGCTGAATCCTATGATGCAGATCCAATTAATTCTCCCGAGGATTCGAATGTGTTTACCCTCCTCCAGGCACCTGGCCAACGTCTTGATCCCTCCGTGTCTGTGACTGTCAACAATGTAACCTTCCTTGCGAAGTTAGATACTGGGGCAAAGGTCAATGTTTTGTCAATAAATCTTTTCAACAAGATAAGGACTAATGAGGCCTTGGTCGCTGACAATGCTACTCTACTCTACGCTACTCCTATGGTGGAGAAATTCTCAGGCCTGTGGGGAGGGCCACTTTAACTTGCAGGCTACAGAAGGCCACGAGAAACTTGATTTTTTATGTTTTGAACTCTGACTGTGTTACCCTGCTGGGAAACCGTGCGTGCCAAGATCTTGGCCTGGTGTCCTTCGACCACACGGTCCACAAAGTGCAACTGTCATTTAACCCGATTGCAGAATACCAGGACCTGTTCAACGATGACCTGGGAAAGTTACCACTGACATACCATATTTCCATTGACCCAAATGTACAACCCGTGGTCCGCGCACCTCACAGGGTGTCCCACGCCATGAAAGACAGGGTCGAGGCGATGCTTAACAACATGGTCGACAAGGGGGTGCTAGAAGCGGTCAGCGAGCCCACCGATTGGGTCTCCACCATGGTTGCCACGATAAAGAAAGACAAGAATGAAATACGTGTGTGTATCAACCCCAAGGACTTAAACCTTGCCATCAGGCGACCACACTACCCCATGCGGTCTGTTGAGGACGTGGCGGCTCAGGTCGGGCAAGCCACCGTCTTTTCGGTCCTAGACGCTAAGAACTCGTTCTGGCAGATCCCGTTGGACAAAGCATCTTCCGACCTGACAACCTTCGCCACACCATTCGGCAGATTCAAATTCCTGCGAATGCCATTCGGCATCAATTCCGCTAGTGAGGTGTTCCAGCGAACGATGGAGCAGATATTCTCGGGCCTGCCATGTGCCATCATCGTGGATGACATCTTAGTCTATGGAAAGGACATTGCCGAACATGACCAGAACCTCCGCCGCGTCCTGGATCGGGCGCGAAAGGCCAACCTGAAGCTGAACCCAAAGAAGTGCCGGTTTCGTGTCTCAGAAGTCACGTATGTTGGACACGTTTTCACCTCTAACGGACTAAAACCCGACCCTTTGAAGGCAGCGGCCATCTCTGAGATGGCAGCCCCCACCGACGTGCCAGGTCTACAACGTTTCTTGGGCATGGTGAACTACCTTGGGAAGTTTGTACCAAATCTCAGTGAGCTGAGTGCTCCCCTGCGGCAGCTGACAAAAAAGGATATCGCCTGGGTCTGGCTCCCACAGCACCAGCAGGCGTTTGACTGTCTCAAGTCGAAACTGATTAACACTCCGACGTTGCGATTTTTTGATGCGAGTCGCCCCATCACCGTCACCTGTGACGCTTCTAAGTTCGGCCTGGGTGCGGCATGCCTCCAATCTGTCGATGGATCGTTACATCCTGTCTCCTATGCCTCCCGCACCATGACGGACACCGAGCAGCGGTACGCTCAGATCGAGAAGGAGCTGCTTGCGGTGGTGTTTGCCTGCTCCAAGTTCAGAGACTTCCTGTTTGGCAGCAGATTTACAGTTGAAACCGACCACCAGCCACTGGTGACAATCCTGAACAAGCCGATTCATGCTGCCCCTGCCAGGCTGCAGCGTATGATGCTGCAGCTCCAGCGCTTTGATTTCGACATCGTCTACAAGAAAGGCACCGAGATGCACATCGCGGACACGTTATCGCGCGCCCCGCGGGCCTCCTGTGCTCGCCACCCCTACGAAACAGAGGATTTGCTCGTACTGGGCGTCAATTTTATTCCCACCAAGCAGCTGCAGCTTTTGGCCGAGCACACCGCTGCCGATCCAGTTTTGCAACGGCTTGCGTCTGTGATTAAATCAGGGTGGCCAACAAAGCGCTCCGCTGCACCGCCTGAAACACAGCCCTTCTTCCTGGTCCGTGACGAACTGGTGCTCCAGAATGGCGTTATCGTTAAGGGACATAAAGTGGTGGTCCCGTCCTCCCTGTTCGATTCTTACTACTGCGCAGCCCACAGCGGACACCCCGGGGTCGATGCAACACTCGCCCACGCTCAGTGCCAATTCTACTGGCCTGGAATGGCCAAATATATTCGAGACCGTGTTTCTGCCTGCTCCACGTGCAACAGTCTTGCTCCACATCAGCAGCGACAGCCCCTGCTGCAACAGCCCGCTCCTGCCTTGGCCTGGTCCTCGCTGGCTGCCGACATCTTCGAGTGGCGTGGTAACCACTACCTTGTCCTGGTCGACTCGTACTCAAACTGGTTCGAGGTGGATTTGCTGACATCCCTCACGTCGGAGATGGTGATCCGGAAGCTGCGGAAACACTTCTCCACGTTTGGGTCCCCTGTCAGGCTGCAGACTGACAATGGCAGGCAGTTTACCAGCCGAGAGTTCAAGAGTTTTGCTGACAAATGGAATTTTGTGCATTTCACCAGCAGCCCGGAGTACCCACAGAGCAACGGCCTTGCTGAACGGGCCGTCCGCAGTGCCAAGCTTCTGATGGAACAAGCGAGACTGACTAACTCTGATTTGTATTTGGATCTCCTGAACCTCAGGAATGTTTCCAGAGATCCGGCCATGGGGTCCCCTGCTCAGCGTCTGATGTCCAGAACAACCAGATCTACCATCCCGATTGCCCAGCGCCAGCTGAAACCTCGGGTGCTGGAGCCTGCCTCTGTGCAGAGGCGCATTCAAAAGAAACATGACAGCCAGCGGCGTTCCCACGATCGGTCGTGCAGACCGCTCGATCCTCTGTTGCCTGGACAGGTTGTTCAATTGCAAACCGCCAGTGGTCACTCCCGTCTGGCTACTGTGGTTGGGGTGGCCGACTCACCTCGTTCGTATCTGGTCGACTATGAGGGAACCATCTACCGTAGAAGCCGACAACACCTGCTTGCGGTTAATGAGCCGAAGCCGCAGGCCCCGGGCCCCTATGCCCCGCCGCTCTCATACCAGCAGCCGGCTCCTGTCCCAGCCAGCGTTCCCTGCATGCCTCGGTCCCCATATCGAGCGCCCGGTTCCCCTCCGCGCGGGTCACCTGTTGGCGGTCGCGGTTCTCCCTCTCCTGTTCCTCCAACCCCACCGCCCTTCCCTGGTTCCCCTGCTGTCTCGGGTCCCCCTGTTTTTTCTGCTCCTCCGGGGGAAGGGGGAGGCATCCGTACGCGCTCGGGCCGGATCAGCAAGCCACCTGTTCGTTATGGCGATTCTGTTTAATTCTGTTTAATTCTGTTGTAGTGACAACGGTCTGTTTCTTTTAAATTTTCTAAGGGGAAGGATGTAGATGGTTTTGCATGCAACCAATAACATAGTTACCTCAGTACCATTAACCCCGCCTAGTTAACATCAATCATAACGCCTTCCCCTTCCTGGATACGGTTCACTAGAAGAATGTAGCCAGTATTTGAGGATGTATGTAATACCTTGTGCTATCATTAAAATGTGTTGAACACTTTTAGAGTTTGTAAATTGCTTATTTACAGGCGCCATAGGCTGGGTTGGATTGTGTGACCCATCTCACTGAGGCAACGGCATAGATGGGCAGAATGGCCTTGTGTTGCTCCAAACTTGGTGAAAGGAGATGTGTTAATGGCAATGCACCGTCAGGATTTTAAAAAACCCTTTTATTTATACCGTAATATTGGCTCACTTATCTTCATTGATGATACAACTGCTGATGGTAGTAGCATAATGAATTCTGAAGTGTATAGACACATCCTATCTGCTCAAGTTCAAACAAATGCCTCAACTCATTGGCCGGCGGTTCATTCTACAGCAAGACAATGATCCCAAACATACTGCTAAAGCAACAAAGGAGTTTTTCAAAGCTAAAACATGGTTCATTCTTGAGTGGCCAAGTCAATCACCCGATCTGAACCCAATTGAGCATGCCTTTTATATGCTGAAGAGAAAACTGAAGGGGACTGGCCCCCAAAACAAGCAGAAGCTAAAGATGGCTGCAATACAGGCCTGGCAGAGCATCACCAGAGAAGACACCCAGCAACTGGTGATGTCCATGAATCGCAGACTTCAAGCAGTCATTGCATGCAAAGGATATGCAACAAAATACTGAACATGACTACTTACATTTACATGACATTGCTGTGTCCCAAACATTATGGTGCCCTGAAATGGGGGGACTATGTATAAACACTGCTGTAATTTCTACATGGTGAAACCAAAATGTATAAAATGGCCTTAATGGATTATTAAAATCTGACAATGTGCACTTTAACCACATGTAATTTTTTTCTATTACAAATCTCGAAGTGTGGAGTACAGAGGCAAATAAATAAATGATGGGTCTTTGTCCCAAACATTATGGAGGGTGCGGTACATGATAAGGGAATAACGTTTAGTGCAAGGTAAAGCCAGCAAAGTCCAGTCAAGGATAGTCCGAGGGTCACTAATGAGGTAGATGTTACTTTGAGGGCCAACAAACAGAACAAAAACAGGCAGGTGAGGACCGTGAGAACCACTCAATGATCTTCCCCACTCCCCGCAGGTAAAACACCTTTGTTTGTTCATATGTTTTGGTTTGTCGTTCAGAATGGTTCCGGTGTTGAGTTGAGGGGATACAGTGAAATTAATCACACTAAGTGTAATGATGCAATGTCAAGGACTTAAGCTGATGTCTCTAAACGTTAATGGTTTGGGCAATCCAATTAAGAGGGCTAAAGTCATGACTAAATTGAAAAAAGTGAAGATGCATGTTATTTTCCTACAAGAAACACATTTATCGCGACAAGAGCATGAGAAGCTGAAAAGAATTGGATATAAAAACACATATTATAACCATATAATATAACCATATAACAATTACAGCACGGAAACAGGCCTTCTCGGCCCTTCCAGTCCATGCCGACCATTTATTTTCCCCTAGTCCCATCTACCTGCACTCAGACCATACCCCTCCATTCCATTCCCTTCCATATACCTATCCACTTTACTTTTAAATGTTAAAATCGATCCTGCCTCCACCTCTTCTGCTGGAAGATCATTCCACACAGCCACCACTCTCTGAGTAAAGAAGTTCCCCCTCATGTTACCCCTAAACTTCTGTCCCTTAATTCTCATGTCATGCCCTCTTGTTTGAATCTTCCCTACCCTCAATGGGAAAAGCTTATCCACGTCAACTCTGTCTATCCCTTTCATCATTTTAAAGACCTCAATCAAGTCCCCCCTTAACCTTCTGCGCTCCAAAGAATAAAGACCTAACTTGTTCAACCTTTCTCTGTAACTTAGTTGCTGGAACCCAGGCAACATTCTAGTAAATCTACTCTGTACTCTCTCTATTTTGTTGACATATCCCTTGACTCCACTAGCCCCTAGAGCTCTATCTAACTCTCTCTTAAATCCATCCAGTGATTTGGCCTCCACTGCCCTCAGTGGCAGGGAATTACATAATTTCACAACTCTCTGGGTGAAAAAGTTTTTTCTCACCTCAGTCTTAAATGACCTCCCTTTTATTCTAAGACTGTGGCCCCTGGTTCTGGACTCGCCCAACATTGGGAACATTGGGCAGGCTAGGACTTTATTCCAGGGAGCTGCGCAGGAGGATGAGGGATGATCTTACAGAGTTGTATAAAATCATGAGTCTTCCTTACTCTCAATGGGAAAAGCTTATCCACGTCAACTCTGTCTATCCCTTTCATCATTTTAAAGACCTCAATCAAGTCCCCCCTTAACCTTCTACGCTCCAAAGAATAAAGACCCAACTTGTTCAACCTTTCTCTGTAACTCAGTTGCTGGAACCCAGGCAACATTCTAGCTCACATACTTGTAGTCATAAAAGAGGAGTGGCATTCTTGATATTAAACTCAGTTAAATTAGAAATGTTTAAAGAAATAAATGACAAAGAAGGGAGGTGTATCATAGTAAAGGGCCAAGTTGATAATAATGTCCTGAAACTATCTATGCTCCCCCAGATAGTGATAGTGATTTTTTTCAAATCCCTATTTGATATCATTGCAATGGAAGCAGAAGGAATTTGTATATGTGGGGAGGATCTGAATGTTGTACTGAATCCTAGGCTTGATACGACAAGTAAAAAGAAGAATAAGAACCAGCTAACAAAACTACTAAACACTACCTGTGAAGAATTTGGCTTTCTTGATGTCTGGAGGAATTTTCACCCTCTAGAAAGAGACTATACACGTTACTCAATACCACACTCAGTTTATTCCAGAATAGACTATTTCTTAATGCAGAAAGAAGACTGTTATAGGGTAACAGATTGCAGAATTGGCGTGGCAGATGTATCAGACCTTAATGCCATATACTTAACAATTCAAATGGACAGTAGAAGGAAAAACACAGTGTGGCGATTAAATGTTGGAATACTGAATGATAAAACAACTGTTAACGATATTAAATTGGAAATCAAAACTTATCTTGAGGAAAATGACAATGGGGAGGTGGACCCATCCATACTATGGGACTCATTGAAGGCTGTATTATGAGGTAGGTTGATAGCGAGGGCATCACATGTTAAAAAAGCCAGAATGAAAACATATGTTGATATCAGACCTGAAGGATTTAGAACAGAAGTACAAAAATAATAAGGACCAGAGAACTTATAACCAAATAGAAGATTTGAGGGGACAAATGGATGGAATATTGGGTCAAGAGATGGAGAAAAAAGCAAGATTTGTAAAACAGACACATTATGAGCTAGGCCCTAAATCCACTAAAATACTTGCCCGAAAGCTAGACAAACAACAGGCTGACAACACCACACACAAAATTAAAGACCCCTGTACACAGAATTTGAAGAGTGATCCAAAAGAAATAGAATATATCTTCCAGGAATATTATAAAGAATTATATACACAAACCTCTACAGTAGATGGGGAATCAATGAGGACTTTTTTAAGTACAATAGATTTGCCCTGTATTGGAGAGACACAAAATAAAATAATCACAGCAGAAATATCACTGGATGAGATAGAGAAGATAATTGGTAGGATGAAAACAAACAAGGCCCCAGGCAGCGACGGTTTCCCTATAGAATGGTATAAAATATTTCGGAATGAGCTGAACCCACTTCTTCTGAGAACCTTTAATTATCAAAGAAGGCAAGACACCCCCGTCATGGAAAGAGGCAATTATAACATTAATCCCCAAAGAGAACAAAGACAAGGAACATTGTACCAACTACAGACCGATATCAATTCTAAATGTGGACTGTAAATTATATTCTTCAATTATCTCCAAACGATTTGAAAAGTTCATGGCAGATTTAATTGATGAAGACCAGACTGGTTTTATAACAGGCAGACAGACACAGGACAGTATTAGAAGAATCCTACATATAATACACAGGATTCAAAAGGAAAGTACGCGTGCTGTCCTGATAAGTCTAGACGTGGAAAAGGCTTTTGATAGGGTTAATTGGGAATTCTTATATCAAACACTAGAAAGATTTGGCTTTACCGAAGAGTCAATTCAAGTTATTAAAGCAATTTGCCAGCAACCTACCGCAAGAGTAAAAGTGAATGGGTCCTTAACTGAGAGATTTGTGTTAGGAAGAGGAACGAGACAGGGATGTTGTCTTAGCCCTACCCTGTTTGCTATATATATTGAACCATTGGCTCAAGCGATTCGTCAAGATAGGGAACTGAGGGGAGTAACTATAAGAGACGGAGAACATAAAATTGGCCTTTTCGCAGATGATCTCACGGAAGTAAACACCTCATTTCCAAGGATGATGGGGATCATAGATAAATTTAATTTTTATGCCGGATATAAAGTGAATATTTCAAAAACTCAAATCCTCCTATTTAATTGTGCTCCTCCAGAAGAAATCAAACAAAATTATAATATTAAACGGGATTCAAAATCAATCAAATACCTAGGGATACATATAACAAAAAATATATCAATGTTGTATGGGGCCAATTATAATCACATCAACCAAAACATAAGACAGGATATAGAAAGATGGTCCACCTACCCGATGGATTTTAGTAGTAAGATAATGTGGTGAAAATGAATATTTTGTCAAGGCTATTGTACTTGTTTCAATCTCTGCCAATAGAGGTACCATTAAAACAATTCACAGAATGGGATAAATTAATATCTAGATTTATTTGGGGAGGAAAGAAGGCCAGAGTTCGATACACTACACTCCAGTTGCCAAAGGACAAAGGTGGAATGGCACTTCCAAATTTTAGGCTATATTTCTATGCAGCCCAACTTCGACCACTAATTAATTGGTGTGAGGACAGCTGTATAGCTAGGTGGAAAGAGATTGAGACATCTATCCCTGACTTCCACATCCAAACACTTTTGGGAGAAAAAGCGCTTCCTGGACATTTCAGGAGTGTAATCGATCCAATAACGATATTTGCTTTAGAAACCTGGTTCACTCTTACCAGACAACTTAAACTGAATAAACGACAAAAAGCTTTGGATAATGAATTTAAACCAGGGATGTATGACTCAACATTTAAAGAGTGGATGAAGAAAGGAATGACTGCATTTTGTACTGTTACTGAAAATGGTGAGGTTTTCAAGATTTGAAGGATAGATTTGCATTTCGGAACCAAGACTTGTTTAGATACCTCCAACTGAGAGATTATTACAATCAAAAAGTAACAAGGGAGGCACTAGAAGAAAAGCATCCAGGGATAGTTAATGCGTATCATCAAAAAACATCAAGGATTGTTTCTAAACTTTCTCATAGTTTAATGGAATGTCAAGCTGAAGCTACATTTTATGTAGAATTGAAGTGGGAAAAGGAATTGAACATCACAATCTCAGAAGAAGAATGGCATCATATGTGTGTAACACTACAGACATCCACTAATTCACAAAAAATTAATTGGAAAAATTTGATTTGTTTCTTTATTACGCCTAACATAAAAAGCAAGCAAATTCTAAGGCAGCAAACATGCTGGAGGCAATGTGGCCAAACAGACGCAAACCATGCACATATCTGCTGGAGTTGCCCAAAAATAGAACCATTTTGGGACAGAGTTAATTTAGAATTAACAGAGGTATTCGGATATACAGTCTGCAAGAAGTGTTCCATTTTATACCTGGGTAATATAAATACAGTGGTGCTGAAGGAAGACCAGTACTTGGTTAAAATCCTACTCACAGCTGGCAGAAAGGCCATTACAAGAAACTGGCTTGGAGCGGACACACCCAGACTTAGACAATGGTTAGACATAGTACAGGAAATATTTGATGGAGAAAATGACACATTCTCCAAGAGTGAAAGAAGACGAGTTGAACAGAAAATGGGGAAAATGGATTAGGTATAGAAATAAAGACATCAACACTGTATCATTTTATAGACAATGATGCAAGTTATTGGAAAATGTTTTAATAAGAAAAATAGTTCTGTATACTGCATCATTCATTGTAAACTGAACCCCCCGCTGCACTGTTGTACGTTTCACTGCATTGTTGTATGTTTCGTTGTTATATTTGTGTTTTATTTGTGTATGCATAAAAGCAACAAAGACTAAAGTGAAAAAAAAAGATTACTTTCTTCCCAGCAACCATCAGGCTCGTGAAACTAACTGAACTATGGAGCAAGAAAAGGCACAAAGTGCAGGAGTAACTCAGCGTGTACGCAGCATCTCCGGGGAACATGGATATGTTCGGGTCAGGACCCTTTTTCGGACTAACGTAGCTGAACTATGAATTGTGTAGGAAGGGACTGCAGGTGCTGGTTTAAACCGAAGGTAGACACAAAATGCTGGAGTAACTCAGCGGGACAGGCAGCATCTCTGGAGAGAAGGAATGGGTGACGTTCCAGGTCGACATCCTCTTCAGACCCAAATCAAAACATCACCCATTCCTTCACTAAGGGTGATGAGTCAGGTTACAGAGGGGGGGGGGGGGGGGGGGGGTGTAGAGAGGTTAATAGGCTGATGCTCAGAGAACAACTTAGCACTCAATACAAAGAACACAAATTAGCTCTCAGGAAAGCGTTAAGGGCCTGTCCCACTTACGTGTCCTTGGCTCGCAAATTACGCGACCTCGTGGTCGCTTGAGGCGTACGGGCACCGTCTTAGAATAAAGGGGAGGCCATTTAGGACTGAGGTGAGAAAAAATGTTTTCACCCAGAGAGTTGTGAATTTGTGGACTTCCCTGCCACAGTGGAGGCCAAATCACTGGATGGATTTAAGAGAGAGTTAGATAGAGCTCTAGGGGCTGGAGGAATCAAGGGATATGGGGAGAAGGCAGGCACGGGTTATTGATTGGGGACGATCAGCCATGATCACAATGAATGGCGGTGCTGGCTCGAAGGGCCAAATGGCCTCCTCCTGCACCTATTTTCTATGTTTCTATGTTCCATGTTCTCCAGCACGTTGTAATTTGTCAAATAATGTGCATACACCCGGGCACACTGCATTTTGAAAGGAGACATCAGTTGAATATAACCCAGGGCTGCTGTGATACCAAACTCCACTTTGAGCTCGTTGTCACCACCTAGGGGAGTGCCAGGGTATTGCGGCCACTGGTGGGAAGAGGCTTTGACCAAAGATCCTATAGCGGAGCAAGATAGACCACTCCTGCTAAATGCAATGGGCTGACGTGTAGTACGCAACGGAGCGGAATGTGGGCCTTGTTTTCATCCATTTCAGTAACCCGACCCGACCCGCAGTGTAATCAACGTTGCGGGGGAACAGTTTGTGTTAATAAATTATAATTCTGAAAATGAGGAGAAGATTTTTACCAAAGGACTTTTATTTTTACGAGGATGTTTCCGTAACCGGCTTCCGTCTCCGCACTAGTTATCTGCGGGATCTTTGGTGCGGAGACGGAAGCCGGTTACGGAAATGGGGCCGGAAATTACCCACGAATCTGCCCATGACCGCACGACGTCTTTTTTCGTCGAGTGAGTGATCTATCTCGCTCGCTGTAGGATCTTTGACTGGCTGCTCCTGTCCAAGCAGAGGCAGATGAAGGACCCTACCGCAGGGGAAGACGGTAGCAATCTCCGGAGCATCCGAGGTTGACGAGAGACCCGGTTTATAAAATTACGGGAGGCAGGGTTAGGGTAGACAGTCAGAACCTTTTCCCCCAGGATGCAAATGTCAAGGACGAGAGGGCGTACCTGCAAGGTGAGAGGGGGAAGGTTTAATGGAGATGTATGGAAAGTTACTATTGAGTGGTGGGGGCCTGAAACATGCTGCCGGGGTGGTGGTGGAGGCAGGTACAACAGAGGGGCAACTGTTTCGACACAAAGGGTGGTGGGTGCATGGATCAAGCTGCCGGACGAGGTAGTTGAGGCAGGGACTATCCCAACATTTAATAATCATTTGGGCAGGTACATGGGTAGGACAGGTTTAGATGGATATGGTCCAAACGCAGGCAGGTGGGACTCGTCGTGGCTGTCCATCGAGGTCGAGGATGATGGTCTGCGCTCCGTTGCTCACAGAACGAAGACGCCTGTGTGCGTGTGTGTGTTTAACGCGTACTCGATGTTGAAGCACTCCAAGAAGCACACGGTCCTTCACAAATCAACAACTCATTCCGATGGCAAGGGAACCAAGACGATTGGAGCTGATAGATCTGTTGCAGCCTTCATCCGCCTTCACAGCCGTGACTCGATGAAGGTCGGTGTAGACTCAGTGGGCCGATGGACTTGTTTCCATGCCATTGCACAACCCCTGTGTTCACCCACTGACTGGGAGTGAATGAGCAGGTAAAAGATCCCCCCCAAACCAGCTCAGGATCCATACAAGCTGCTCAAGGTAGGATGGTTGCATATCTTGGCTCCCAATACAGTACAGTACAGTACGTCTACATGGAGTGTTCGAGGCTGCAGCCCCTGTTCCAGTACCTGAAGGGGCTGCTCCTCACGTTTTGGCTCCACCTTAGTCCGACGCTATTGATTTTTGGGCAGCCGGTACAGAGGGGGGAGGGTCGGGAGGGAGGAGGGGGTCTCCCTGTCGGTCTGCTTCTGGGCCTGGCCAAGATGACCATCCGCGGGTCCAGGCAGCGGGCAGTCGACCGCCGCATAGCAGTGCCCCGTTTCCGGGGTTACGTCCGTGCTCGCGTGTCCCTAGAGAGGGAACACGCGGTGTCCACAGGGACTCTGGAGGCCTTCCGTCAACACTGGTCACCGCGGGAAGTCGAATGTATTGTTGATAAAAATGTTCATATTTGAATTTGATAACTTTCTTTGTAAAATGCCAATATAGGCGTTCTCTGACCATGTTACTACTTTGTATTTTTGTTTGTTCTGAATTTGTACGGAAAAAATGTACAAATAAATAAATAAAATGAAATACAGTACAGGACATGGTGAATTCCAGTGGGAATAGAGGTACAGTGTTCTGATTCCTTGCCCACCATGTCTGACAGGATGAATAGAAGATACAAGGTCTTACCTGCCCAAAATATCGTTCATACGTGGGTCCAGCCCAATGTTGTGTTTGTCTATGTAATCGTACAAGTCTTCCGCGCCCAGCGCCTTTGCAATTCTCGCCAACTGGAAACAGAGAAGAATATGTCACTGAGACAGCAGCATCCGTCATCACGGGCCCCCACCACCCGGGCCGTGCCCTCTTCTCGCTGCGACCGCCCTGCAGGAGGTACAGACGCCTGAAGTCCCGCACCACCAGGCTCAGCAACACCTCCTGAACCATCAGGTTCTTCAACATTCCCAAAACTACCTCAACACCCAAACACTATGGACCCACAGGGAGTCAGAGAAGGCAGAAGAATGGGTTTAGGAGGGAGAGATAGGTCAGCCATGATTGAATGGACTTGACGGGCCGAATGTCCTAATTCTGCACCTCCCGGATCTCTTATGACCTCACACTACTATGGACTTGTTTTTTTTTCTAATTATGTCTTTTTTTAAATATATGTTTTTTTTAATTAGAAACAATTGTACAAGAATAAAGCCATCGGCATGACAGTTGCACAATTTTGCTTCAGTTTTAACAGTTTATAAATTGATACATACATCGAGAAGATTAAATTGATACATACATCGAGAAGATTAAATTGATACATACATCGAGAAAAAGAGAACAGGAAAGAATGAAAAAAAAGGACGAGAAAGAGAAGAAGAAAATACATTTTCTCTCTTCTAATTATCTTTTTGCACTAATGATTTGTTATTTTGCACAGTCTTCTTACGCTTAGAAATGTAGTGTGTGTCTGTACAATTAGTTCAGGTGCGTTTGTCTTGAAGTTGAACATTTCAGAAAGTGCCTTGGGCGGTAAATGGGGAAATGTGGTCAACCGCGCGAGAGGCAGGACACGGACAGATTAGGAGGGTCCGAAGAAGGGTCTCGACCCGAAACGTCGCCTATCTCCTTCGCTCCTTAGATGCTGCTGCACCCGCTGAGTCTCTCCAGCTTTTTGTGTAGCCCACGGACAGATTAAAGTGGGCACAGGGCACATCAGGAAGGGGAGACTGAGGGGGACGGTCAGGAGAGGGGCCAGAGCGGTGGAGATGTCCGGGTGTGCCGGGTACGATGCTCGAGGATGCGAATACATACACATTTAAGGTGTAGGAAGGAACTGCAGGTGCACCGATGATAAGACACAAAATGCTGGAGTAACTCAGTGGGAACAGGCAGCATCTCTGGAGAGAAGGAATGGGTGACGTTTTCAAAGTCACGACCCGAAATGATAGACAGCGACGGGCGTGCGACGGTCCCGCGAGAGTGGCGCGCGTCATCATGCGCCCGCAACGGCCGTCTGGAGCGCGTGACGTCATTCGAAGATGGGCACAAAATGCTGGAATAACTCAGCGGGGACCGGCAGCATCTCTGAGGAATGGGTGACGATTCCGGCCGAGACTCTTCTTCAGTCTGCAAGAAGGGTCTTGACCCGAAACGTCACCCATTCCTTCTATCCCGCTGAGTTACTCCAGCATCTTGTGTCTATCTCCAATTTTCTTGGCCCCGCTCTGGGAGTAGGAGTGGGGGCGGATCCGGATCCGGATCCACAACGGCCGTGAGCCCCAGGCCAGGGCTCGGCGATGGTTTGCCTGCTTCTGGGACAGGCCCTTTACTCTAAACCTTCCTCCCCAAGCTCCTGTGGGAATGTGTTTTAAACTCTGCAGCACTACCTGCTTCTGCAGCTGCCCGCACAGGCAGCACCCGAGGTCAGGATCGAACCCACCTCTCTGGCGCAGTGAGGCAGCAGCTCTCCTAGTGGGCCACCGTGCCGCTGTTTTGTAAAAGTCCATTTCACCGCACTAATCGCCCCAAATCCTGTATTTCTAAACTACCCCAAACTAAACTAAGAGGAGGGGGCAATGATAGAGGGGGACGGGGACGCAGATTGCTGCTCCACCATTGTCATAGAGATACAGCGCGGAAACAGGCCCTTCGGCCCAAATTGCCCATGCCGACCAACATTTCCCTGCCCGTGTCTCACCTGCCCGTGCTTAGCCGCTATCCCCCTAAACATATCCTACCCATGTACCCGTCTAAATGTGTCTTAAAGGTCGTAAAAGTACCAGCCTCAACAACCTCCTCCGGCAGCTCGTTCCACATACCCACCACCCTATGTGTAAAAAACACCGCTCAGATTCCTATTAAATCTTTCTCTCGTCACCTTAAACCTCGGTTCTTGATTCCCCTACTCTGGGCACGAGACTCTGTGCGTCTACCTGATCTATTCCTCTCTATTCCTACTTGGCCCCTCGGACTCCATCAAAGCAATAGCAGGCAGCCTTGGAAGCCTTACCCAACTACTCAAACCTCACGTCAAAAACCTTGGTGTGATATATGACTCGGCATTGAAAGTTGACAAACAAGTCAATGCCGTGGTAAGAGCTAGCTTCTTCCAGCTTCGGACGATAGCTAAAGTAAAACAATTCCTCCAGTTTGATGACCTCAAAAAGATCATCCACACATTCATCTCCTCCCGCCTCGATTACTGCAACTCCCTTTACACTGGCATCAGCCAATCTTCCCTGTCCCGCCTGCAACTGGTCCAAAACGCCGCAGCGAGACTCCTGACGGGCGTCGAAAAAGGGAGCACATCACCCCGATCCTGGCCTCTCTCCACTGGCTCCCTGTGCGGTTCCGAATAAATTTCAAGACCCTCCTCTTTATGTCTACAAAGCCCTTAACGGGCTCGCCCCCACCTACATTAAAAGTCTGCTCACCCACCACTCCACCTCCAGGTCCCTCAGATCGGCCAACTTGGGGTTGCTGAACATCCCGCGGTCTAGGCATAAGCTCAGGGGCGACCGCGCCTTTGCGGTTGCAGCTCCTAGACTGTGGAACAGCATCCCTCTTCCCATCACAACTGCCCCCTCCATCGACGCCACTAAATTAGGGAACTATATACCCGCGATCCTGACCCCTCTGCTCTACAACACTCCCAGCAAAGATCCTACAGCGAGCAAGATAGATCACTCACGCGACGAAAAAGACGTAGTACGGTCACGGGCAGATTCGTGGGTAATTTTCGGCCTCATTTCCGTAACCGGCTTCCGTCTCCGCACCAAAGATCCCGCAGCGGAGCAAAGACAACTAGTGCGGAGACGGAAGCCGGTTATGGAAACATCCTCGTAAAAATAAAAGTTATTTGGTAAAAATCTTCTCCTCATTTTCAGAATTATAATTTATTAACACAAACTGTTCCCCCGCAACGTTGATTACACTGCGGGTCGGGTGGGGTCGGGTCGGGTTACTGAAATGGATGAAAACAAGGCCCACGGTCCGCTCCGTTGCGTACTACACGTCAGCCCGTTGCATTTAGCAGGAGTGGTCTATCTTGCTCCGCTATAGGACCTTTGCTCCCCAGGGCCCTGCCAATTACCATGAAGGTTTGACTTCCAAAAATGCAACACCGCATACATATCGACATTAAACTCCATTTACCATTCATCTGCCCTCTTGCCCAGCTGATCAAGACCCTGTTGTAGCCATCTTCACTGCCTGCAATACCACTTAATTTAATAATCCAAATCATTGGATATAGGTGACAGCAACAGGCCCAGCACCGAACCCTGGCGCACACCACTGGTCAGAGTTAGGTTTGGAAATATCCCGCAGAAATAGGCCCTTCGGCCCACCGTGTCCGCGCCGACCAGCGATCCCCATACACTAGCACGATCCGACACACACTCGTGATAATTTACAATTTTTACCCGAGCCAAATAACCAGCAAATCTGTTCGTTTTTAGAATGTGGGAGGACAATAGGTGCAGGAGTAGTCCATTCGGCCCTTCGAACCAGCACCGCCATTCAATGTGATCGTGGCTGATCATCCCCAATCAGTACCCCGTTCCTGCCTTCTCCCCATGTCCCCTGACTCTTCTATCTTTAAGAGCCCTATCTAACTCTCTCTTGAAAGCATCCAGAGAGTCAGCCTCCACTACCTCCCAAGGCAGAGAATTCCACAGACTCACAACAGTCTGGGAATCTGGAGCACCCGGGGAAAACCCACACGGTCACGGGGGAGAACATGCAAACTCCACACAGGCAGCACTCGTATGCCGGATGGAACCTGGGTCTCTGGAGCTCTAAGACAGCTGTGCCACCGCGCAGTCATTTGTCAAACCACCCGTTTGACTTCCCGCAAAGCTGCAGTTGCTGGAATCTTGACCAGAACAGAAAGTGCTGGAAGAACTCAGCGGGTCAGGCAGCATCAGTGGAAGGAAATGGACAGATGACGTTTCAGCTCGTGACCCATCAACAGGCCATTTGTTGCTGTGGAATATAGAAAGGCTTACGAACACCAGGGAACAAGACAGGCACTGTCTGAAGAAGGGTCTCGACCCGAAACGTCACCCATTCCTTCTGTCCAGAGGTGCTGCCTGTCTCGCTGAGTTACTCCAGCACTTTGTGTCTATCTTCGGTGTAAACCAGCATCTGCAGTTCAATCCTACACAAGACCGACACTGGATCTCACTCAGCAATCACAGGCCTCGGCGAAGGCACTTCCCTATCCACCTAAACATCGAGCTCCTCCACCATTTTGTCCCGGCACCGTGCACCGACTGAGTAAAAAAAAACCACACACTTTCTCAGGAGCGATCAGCAGGCATCTCATTTCCCCAAGGAGCTCACACCCTGGCAGCTGTTCTGCCCCTCGATCCCAACTCTCCCAACCCTTCCCTCCACCCCAGGCCCTTCATTCAACACAAATGCAAGCCCACCAAACACACCCCCATGTCACAAATCCACAAAAGTGGAGTCGTAGAGCGATACAGGGCAGAGAAATGGGGGACGGGAGAAGTCAGGGAATGACGGGGCGTGAGTGAGTGAGTGAGTGAGTGGTCCTCGATTGCGTCGGCTGTTTTCCCGGGGCAGCGTGAAGTGTAGGTGGAGTAGATGGTGGGGAGTCTGGTCTGTGTGACGGACTGGGCCACATCCACACCTCACTGCGTGGTGGCGGTGAGAAGGGGAGGGGGTGAGAAGAGGTGGGGGGGGGTGAGGACAGGTGGGGGGGGGGGGGGGTGAGGGGGGGGAGAGAGAGTGAGGGGGAGTGAGAGTGAGGGGGAGTGAGAGTGAGGGGGGAGAGTGAGAGTGAGGGGGAGTGAGAGTGAGGGGGAGTGAGAGTGAGGGGGGAGAGTGAGGGGGGGAGAGTGAGGGGGGAGAGTGAGGGGGGGAGAGTGAGGGGGGAGAGTGAGGGGGGACAGCGTGAGGGGGAGAGGGGGAAGGGGAGAGAGTGAGTGAGGGGGAGAAGGAGTGAGGGGGAGAGGAAGTGAGGGGGGAGAGTGAGGGGGGAGAGTGAGGGGGGGGGAGTGAAGGGGACAGCGTGAGGGGGAGAGGGGGAGGGGGAGTGAGAGTGAGGGGGGAGAGTGAGGGGGGAGAGTGAGGGGGGGAGAGTGAAGGGGACAGCGTGAGAGGGAGAGGGAGAGAGTGAGTGAGGGGGAGAGGGTGAAGGGGATGAGAGAGTGAGAGGGGAGGAGAGTGAAAGGGAGAGTGAAAGGGAGAGTGAGGGGGAGAGTGAGGGGGAGAGGCAGTGATGGAGGCAAAAGTCTTATCTCTTCCCTGTTCCCTGTTCTTTATTCTTCTCAAAGTGCTGCACCGAGCTGATCGAGGCTCTCACGTTGGAGCCCCCGGCGGGCGATGGCAAGTCCGCCGGGCGATGTAAGGCCCTGCTTCGGGTCGATTTAAAATCGATTTAAATCCCTCGATTCGGGCGGGAGAAGTTGCCGCTGCGGGGGTATCCGAAAAGCGGTCTCCCACCAGGGGCCAGCGAGCTCCCGATGTTACCGTGCACAGGGCCCGCAGCTGGAGCCTCCGAGGTCTGGTCGCCACCACAGCGCTCCGTAGCCAGCCAGCTCCGCGATGGTGAGTCCGCAGGCTCGGCGAATGGAGCCCCAGGTCTATTCCGGTTGAGGGGAGTGGGGAGGTGAGGGGGTGGTGAGGGGGGGTGGGGAGTGTTGGTGGTGGGGAACTGAGTGGGGGGTTGGTGTGGGGAGTGTTGCTGGTGGTGAGGGGTGAGGGGCTATGATGAAGTGGATGGTGAGAGTGTTGTAGGTGAGGTGAGGGAGTGGGGCTGGTGTCAGATGAGGAGGGTGGGGGGTTGGGGTGTGGGGGATTTTGAGGATTGGGCAGTGATGTGTGTTGGGGTTAGATGGGTGGATCTACAGAGTGTGGAGATTGCAGAGTTAGGAGGGTACTGGGGGAATTGGACCCCCCGCCCACCATCTCCACACCAGCACATCATTCTCTCACACATCCAGCAGCCACAACGTGACCCCACCCCTGAAGAAGGGTCTCACCCAATCCTTGTCTCCAGAGATGCTGCCCGTCCCACTGAGTTACTCCAGCTTTTTGCATCCATCTGTGATCCCAAGCCCCAGCCCCACCCCTTTCCCCTTGGTTTAGGGACCACTCGGAGAGAGTGACTCCCTGCCTCACTCGCCCTCCCCCTTCCCCACCCCACTCCCCGTCCCAGCTACTTCTCTGGAGTCTTCCTTTACCTCTCCCAGCAGCGGCCTGGAGGGATCCCAGCAGAACCAGCAGGAGACAGCAGACGACTGACCTGCAAAGCAACGGACCAGTTAGTGAGCTGGCAAGTGGCGGGACCCTGTCAGTCCCCCGCTGAGTAGGGTCGCCAGATGCTGCCTGACCCGCTGAGTTGCCTGATCCTTGTTCATTTTGTCTGCAACCTCTCTAGCTTAATCACACCCTTCCTGTGGTGTGGTGACCATGACTGCATGCAGTACTCCAAGTGCAGCTTGTGCAAGTGGTAGAGTTGCTGCCTCACAGCGCCAGAGACCCCGGTTCGATCCTGACTGCGGGTGCTGTCTGTACGGAGTTTGCACGTTCTCCCCGTGACCTGCGTGGGTTTCCCCCGAGTGCTCCGGTTTCCTCCCACACTCCAAAGACGTGCGGGTTTGTAGGTTAATTGGCTTTAGTAAAAATTGTAAATTGTCCCCAGTGTGTGTGTGTGTGTGTGTGTGTAGGATAGTGTTAATGTGCGGGGATCGCTGGTCGGCGCGGACTCGGAGGCCCGAAAGGGCCTGTTTCCGCACTGTACCTCTAAAGTAAAAAGTGCAGCCTGCCCGATGACTTGTACAACAGCGTCATGGCATTCCAACCCTTGTCGATGCCTTGTCTGATGGAGCCAAGCGTGCCAGATCTCTCCATCAGCACCTTGCCTCCTTGTAATGTGAGGGAGGACATTCTTGCTATTGATGGAGTGCAGCGTAGGTTTACCAGGTTAATTCCCGGGATGGCGGGACTGTCATATGCTGAGAGAATGGAGCAGCTGGGCTTGTACACTCTTGAGTTTAGAAGGATGAGAGGGGATCTCATTGAAACATATAAGGTTGTTAAGGGCTTGGACACGCTAGAGGCAGGAAACATGTTCCTGATGTTGTGGGAGTCCAGAACCAGGGGCCACAGTTTAAGAATAAGGGGTAAGCCATTTTGAACGGAGACGGGGAAACACTTTTTCTCACAGAGAGTGGCGAGTCTGTGGAATTCTCTGCCTCAGAGGGCGGTGGAGGCCGGTTCTCTGGATGCTTTCAAGAGAGAGCTAGATAGGGCTCTTAAAAATAGCGGAGTCAGGGGATATGGGGAGAAGGCAGGAACGGGGTACTGATTGGGAATGATCAGCCATGATTACATTGAATGGCGGTGCTGGCTGGAAGGGGCAAATGGCCTCCTCCTGCACCTATTGTCTATTGTCTGTTGTATTTCATGCACCAGGCTATGACCGCTCACGTTTCTCCACGAATGGATCAGCTTAATCCAAAAGAAAAAGGATCTCCAAAAGCTGTAGGCAAGTGTAAGCGCCTGCGGTACGAGTCAGGATGAGGCAGCAGTTTGCTCGACCTCTTCGCCCGAGCTGCTCACAATCCACGCATTGTGCAGGGAAATAATACCAGTGGTTGTGGAGAGAGAGAGACGGAGCGATGGGGCTGGTGGCGGGGGGGGGGGGGGGGGAGATAATCCTCAGCGAGACGCTCCTCTGCCAAGAACAATATCGGGAACCCATCTCTGTCCCTCACAGGGATTTCAACCAACCATGGCTTTTAATCAAAAAATACGATGCGTGCTGGAAATCAGAAATAAAAATAGTTACAGGACGGAACGGTGGCGCAACGGTAGTCCTCCCCCCCACGGCGCCTGTCCTCCCACCCCCCCCCCCACCCAATGTTTTGGGTTGGGACTTCCATATGAGAAAGACTGGATAGACTCGGCTTGTACTCGCTAGAATTTAGAAGATTGAGGGGGATTCTTATAGAAACTTACAAAATTCTTAAGGGGTTGGACAGGCTAGATGCAGGAAGATTGTTCCCGATGTTGGGGAAGTCCAGGACAAGGGGTCACAGTTTAAGGATAAGGGGGAATTCCTTTAGGACCGAGATGAGAAAAACATTTTTCACACAGAGAGTGGTGAATCTGTGGAACTCTCTGCCACAGAAGGTAGTTGAGGCCAGTTCATTGGCTATATTTAAGAGGGAGTTAGATGTGGCCCATGTGGCTAAAGGGATCGGGGGAATGGAGAGAAGGCAGGTACGGGATACTGAGTTGGATGATCAGCCATGATCATATTGAATGGCGGTGCAGGCTCGAAGGGCTGAATGGCCTACTCCTGCACCTATTTTCTATGTTTCTATGACCCCTCTTCAGCCAGAGGAAGTAGTTGAGGCAAACACAATAACACAAATTTCGAGGATATTTGTACAGGTCCATGGATAGGGAAGGTTTAGAGGGATATGGGCCAAACACAGACAAATGGGGTTGGCTTGGATGGGACATCTTGGTCGGCATGGACAAGATGGGCTGAAGGGCCTGTGTCCATGACTCTAAATGGCACCAGTTCAGTTATGGATGGGGCGTAGTGGTCGTCATGGATGGGTGATGCTGTTTCTCGTTCCAATTTTAATTTCAACAAACCCTGCTAATCCCACGAGGCACCAAAGTCTTCATCGGACTGTGGCTCATTGTTAGGAGAGGAGGGAAGCAGTCCCCTGCAGACGGACGGACCCTCTTTCACGAGGTAAGGTGAAACCGCCGCGCGGCACCGGAGACAGCACCTGTGCAGGGCTCGCACACAAGGCGCACTGTCCGCTGGGCTATAAAGAGCCTTCATTCTCCACCCCGAGCTCATTCATCCCACTGCCGGCTGAGGGTCTGTCTCCTGCTCCACTATGTTGACCAGGTGAGTGTCAGCCACCAACCACAACCAGAGCCACTCAGGGGGTAGCTAGTATATAGTACAGTATCGCTTAGTTTAGCCTCAGTAGAGTATAATTTAGTTTACTTTTAGTATTGTATAGTATAGTTTACTTTTAGTAAAGGACAGGTTAGTTTTAGTACAGTATAAGGAAGACAAAAGTGCTGGAGAAACTCAGCGGGTGCGGCAGCATCTATGGAGCGAAGGAGATAGGCGACGTTTCGGGCCAGAACCCTTCTTTTATAGTTTAGTTAAGTCTTCTTCTTATCGAGTCCACATCACAAGATTAGAAAGGTTACACAAAAAGCTGGAGAAACTCAGCGGGTGCGGCAGTATCTAAGGAGCGAAGGAGATAGGCGACGTTTCGGGTCGAGACCCTTCTTCAGACAAGATTAGAAGTTGTTCAGCCAGAGCTGGACACACATCTCGGCGTCTGCATACAATGGTGTCTGAAGAAGGGTCTCGACCCGAAACGTCGCCTATCTCCTTCGCCCCTTAGATGCTGCTGCACCCGCTGAGTTTCTCCCAGCTTTTTGTGTGACCTACAATGGTGTCTGTCTTGTCGCTTCTTGTGCTTGGTGGTGGAAAGATTGGCCGCGCTGGGAACGCTCTTTCCTTGACCCCTTTCGTTTAGTTATAGCATAGTATAGTATCGTACAGTTTAGTTTAGCGTTGGCATTGTGTAGTATTGTATAATAGTATTGACCATATTAAACAACAGTTTACTAAATGGTCCTTATCTTTAATCGGCCGAATCAATGCTTTACAACGTTCATTTTACCTACGTTTCTGTAGTATAGTATAATAGTTTAGTATTAGTAAAGTATTGTTTAGTGCAGCTTAGTTTTAGTAAAGGAAGGAACTGCAGATGTTGGTTTAAACCAAAGTTAGACACAAAAAAGCAGGACTAACTCAGGGGTCAGACTCCAGGGATGCTGTCTGAACCGCTGAGTTATTCCAACCTTTTGTGTCTATCTTTAGTTTTAGTTTAGTACAGGTTTAGTCTAGTGTAGTTTATTTTTAGTATAGTATAGTACAGTTTAGTTTAGTTTAGTATTGTACAGACAGACACAAAATGCTGGAGTAACTCAGCGGGACAGGCAGCATCTCTGGGGAGAAAGAATGGGTGACGTTTCAGGTCGGGATCCTTCTTCAGACGTTTTGACCCGAAGGGTGACCCATTCCTTCTCGGCAGAGATGCTGCCTGTCCCCGCTGAGTTACTCCAGCATTTCGTATCTATCTTCGGTGTAAACCAGCATCTGCAGTTCCTTCCGAAAATAGTATAGTGTAGTATAGTACAGTATGTAGACAATAGACAATAGGTACAGGAGTAGGCCATTCGGCCCTTCGAGCCAGCACCGCCATTCAATGTGACCATGGCTGATCATCCCCAATCAGTACCCCGTTCCTGCCTTCTCCCCATATCCTCTGACTCCGCTATCTTTAAGAACCCTATCTAGCTCTCTCTTGAAAGTATCCAGAGAACCAGCCTCCACCCCACATCTGAGGCAGAGAATTCCACAGACTCACCAATCTTTGTGTGAAAAAGTGTTTCCTCATCTCCGTTCTAAATGGCTTACTCCTTATTCTTAAACTGTGGGCCCTGGTTCTGGACTCCCCCAACATCGGGAACATGTTTCCTGCCTCCAGTGTGTCCAAACCCTTAACAATCTTATATGTTTCAATCAGACCACCTCTCATCCTTCTAAACTCCAGTGTGTACAAGCCCAGCTGCTCCATTCTCTCAGCATATGACAGTCCCGCCATGCCGGGAATTAACCTTGTAAACCTACGCTGCACTCCCTCAATAGCAAGAATGTCCTTCCTCAAATTTGGAGACCAAAACTGCACACAATACTCCAGGTGTGGTCTCACCAGGGCCCCTATACAACTGCAGAAGGGCCTCTCTGCTCCTATACTCAACTCCTCTTGTTATAAAGGCCAACATGCCATTCGCTTTCTTCACTGCCTGCTGTACCTGCATGCTTACTTTCATAGACTGATGTACAAGGACCCCCCAGATCCCGTTGTACTTCCCCTTTTCCCAACTAGACGCCATTTAGATAGTAATCTGCCTTCCTGTTTTTGCTACCAACGTGGATAACCTCACATTTATCCGCATTAAACTTCATCTGCCATGCATCTGCCCACTCCCCCAACCTGTCGGGTCGGAGCGCCGCTTCCGTGTCCGCCTCACCGGTCCCGATGTAGTGCAGCCCATGGAGTGCAGCAGCAGCAGCAGCGCCTCGGCCCGTGGCCCCGTCGGTCGGCAGCCCGGCCAGCTGTAGGTATGTTACAATACCTACCTTTAGCAGCGCTGCAGTTCTGCCGCTCCCCGTGTGCGCGACTTTGGCGCCTTTCAGAGGGGGGCGGGCTTAAAATGCCGATTTTTTTCTAGACAGTCCAAGTCGATCCATGTCGGGCGATTTTGTCGCTAAAGAGAAATCGCTCCGACATTTCATTCATGAAGGTATTTTTAAACTACGCTAGATTATTTATTAACTAGAATAGTTTAAAAATCATCTTCTAAAGCTCTGAACGGTGGACAGCGGAACGGACCTAACGTAGGCGATAAAAGAAGGTTATTTTTATTTTTACATAAAAACTTGGTTTTTAGGAAGGCTTTAATCACATTTTCATGTTGTGAAAAGGGGACAAAAAAATGTATGAACCGGCTGTATTTTTCATACCGACCTTCACCGCAAACCGCAACATTCCAATCCACCGCATTCCACTAAAACCCACTCGCTAGTTGATTTAAATGGCCATTAATTTACAGCATTAAACACTAAAATTCCTTCCATTTGGCCCAGAAATTCATGAAATGAGATTTAAAAATTATGTTATATTGTGGATTATTGTTGTGAATGTTATTTGGACACTTAGGCAATTTAAAAAAAGTTTATCTTTTCTTAAGAAATGGATAGATGTTTAGATCTACTCATTGAATTTTGTCAATTAGCTACAATGAGATAACTAACTAATTATATGCTTTCATTTCAGGTCATCCAAGTAAGATTGTTTCATATTAGTTTCAGAATGCTTCAATCTACAATAACTGAAAATGTCATTGAGTTCTCTTAATTTTTAAGAAAGTTATGGGCTTTTGACTGTTCTAGATCACAGCTTTTGAGTTAAGTCAATGGAAAGGCAATGGGGAACAAGATGCTAATTTCCGAGTATGAAAATGGTCATAACTTTCTTAATACTGAAGATATGAAAGTGAATTAGGTGTCAAATTAAACTTCTTTTTATGCTTTATCTGATGGGATAAATTGCAGACTTGATTTTTAAAAACTCAAAATTTTGTAACATTGCTACCAGCTGTCCGACCTTCGGACCTTCGCTTAACGCCAACACCACCACCCCTCCTTCTCGTGGTCGATCATCATCGCTTCACGAGTTGGATGGGGCGCCGGACTTTGCGCGCGGCTCGGGCCAAAACTCCTCAGCTGGCCCGACGGCTGGGCTTTGCGTGCGGTCCAGCACCCGGGCCAACTCATCATTCACCCAGCCACGGCCGAGTCGGTCAACGAACTGCCGTCGGGAATTTGGCCCGTATTTTGATCTTTTGCCCCTGATTTGGGAGTGAGAACATTGGCGACCCTACTCAGCGGGGGACTGACAGGGTCCCGCCACTTGCCGGCTCACTAACTTGTCAGTTGCTTTGCAGGTCAGTCGTCTGCTGTCTCCTGCTGGTTCTGCTGGGATTCCTCCAGGCCGCTGCTGGGAGAGGTAAAGGAAGACTCCAGAGAAGTAGCTGGGACGGGGAGTGCGGTGGGGAAGGGGGAGGGCGAGTGAGTCACTCCCTCCGAGTGGTCCCTAAACCAAGGGGAAAGGGGTGGGGCTGGGGCTTGGGATCACAGATGGATGCAAAAAGCTGGAGTAACTCAGTGGGACGGGCAGCATCTCTGGAGGATTGGGTGACGTTTCGGGTCGAGACCCTTCTTCAGTGGTGGGGTCACGTTGTGGCTGCTGGATGTGTGAGAGAATGATGTGCAGGTGTGGAGATGGTGGGCGGGGGGTCCAATTCTCCCAGTACCCTCCTAACTCTGCAATCTCCACACTCTGTGGATCCACCCATCTAACCCCAACACACATCACTGCCCACTCCTCAAAACCCCCCACACCCCAAACCTCAACCCTCCTCATCTGACCCCAGCCCCACTCGCTCACCTCACCATCCACTTCTTCATAGCCCCTCACCCCTCACCACCAACACTCCCCACACCCCCCCCAACCCCCCACTCAGATCCCCAACCCCCTCACCACCAACACTACCCACCTCCCCCTCACCTCCCCCACCTCCCCACCCCCTTCACCTCCCCACCTCCCCCTCACCACCAACACCCCCCCAACCCCCCACTCAGCTCCCCACCCCCCCTCACCTCCCCACCCCCTCACCTCCCCACCCCCTTCACCTCCCCACCCCCTTACCTCCCCACCCCCTCACCTCCCCACACACCCCTCACCACCAACACCCCCTCACCTCCCAACCCCCCTCACCACCAAATCACCTTCCCACCCCCCCTCACCCCCCCCACCCCCCTCCCCACACCATCAACACCCCCCCCACACCCCCACTCAGCTCCCCACCCCCCTCACCACCAACACTCCCCACCTCCCCCTCACCTCCCTGACCACCCTCCCTCACCCCCCCACCCCCCTCCCCACACCATCAACACCCCCCCACACCCCCCCAACCCCCCACTCAGCTCCCCACCCCCCTCACCACCATCACTCCCCACCTCCCTCTCACCTCCCTGACCACCCTCCCTCACCACCAACACCCCCAAACACACCTCCCCACACCCCCCCTCACCGCCCCACCCCCCATCACCTCCACCAACACGTTCACCCTCACCAACTCCCCACACACCCATCACATCTACCATATCCCCTCACCCTCACCAACAACTCCCCACTCCCCCCACCTAATCCTCACACCCCCACCTTTAACGCCACTACCCCACCCTCAACTCCCCAATCCACCACCCTCACCCACCCTCACCCCACCCCCACCTTCAACCACCCACACCTCCACCTTCAACTGCACCCTCACCCCCCCCCACCATCATCTATCCCTGCACCCTCTCAGCCCCACCTATCCCCACAGCCCCCTCCCTCCCTCACCCCGTCCATCCCCACCCCCAACAGCACCTCCACTGACCCTGCCCTCGACTGTACCCCTGACTTCTGCACCATTACTGCACCCCACAGATTGTGCCCCATCAAGAACAGTAACAACTAAACGTTGAATGTTTCTCTACCCTGCAGGGAAACATCATGCCAAGAGGTCCTCGGATTCCTTCGAAAGTGAGTTTTGTTTTTGTGATTTTGTTTATTTGTACGTGGAGTTGCGTTTGGGGAGCGAGTGGTCCTTGATGATGCTGGCTGCGTTCCTCGGGGCAACGTGGAGTGACGGTGGAGTCTGGGACCGTGTTCTCCAAGGTTAAGGAGAACAGGGGGAGATGATCACGGCGAAACATAGAGAGTGCCGTCAGTGCACAATAGGCTGAGTAGTCTGGGACCAGGGAGCATGAAACAGGCCATGTGGGACTGAACTAGCGGTGAATATCTCCACCCAGAGCATAGTGAATCTGCCCTGGAAGTAGGTATGTTACAATACCTACCGTTAGCAGCACTGCAGTTCTGCCGCTCCCGTGTGCGCGACTTTGGCGCCTTTCAGAGGGGGGCGGGCTTAAAGTGCGGATTTTTTCTAGACAGTCCAAATCAATCCATGTCGGGCGATTTTGTCGCTAAAGAGAAATCGCTCCGACATTTCATTCATGAAGCTATTTTTAAACTACGCTAGATTATTTATTAACTAGAATAGTTTAAAAATCATCTTCTAAAGCTCTGAACGGTGACAGCGGAACGGACCTAAGGTCGGCGATAAAAGAAGCTACACAGTTTATTTTTACATAAAAACTTGGTTTTTAGGAAGGCTTTAATCACATTTTCATGTTGCGAAAAGGGGACAAAAAAAAATGTATGAACCGGCTGTATTTTTCATACCGACTTCACCGCAAACCACAACGTTCCAATCCACCGCATTCCACTAAAACCCACTCGCTAGTTGATTTAAATGGCCATTAATTTACAGGCATTAAACACTAAATTCCTTCCATTTGGCCCAGAAATTCATGAAAATGAGATTTAAAATCATGTTATATTGTGGATTATTATTCTGTGAATGTTATTTGGACACTTAGGCAATTAAAAAAAAGTTTATCTTTTCTTAAGAAATGGATAGATGTTTAGATCTACTCATTGAATTTTGTAATTAGCTACAATTAGATAACTAACTAATTATATGCTTTAATTTCAGGTCATCCAAGTAAGATTGTTTCATATTTGTTTCAGAATGCTTCAATCTATAATAACTGAAAATTTCATTGAGTTCTCTTAATTTTTAAGAAAGTTATGGGCTTTTAACTGTTCCAGATCACAGCTTTTGAGTTAAGTCAATTGAAAGGCAATGGGGAACAAGATGCTAATTTCCGAGTATGAAAATGGCCATAACTTTCTTAATACTGAAGATATGAAAGTGAATTAGGTGTCAAATTAAACTTCTTTTTATGCTTTATCTGATGGGATAAATTGCAGACTTGATTTTTTAAATCTCAAAATTTTGTAACATTGCTATTCAAAGGACATGGGAACTGGGAAGACCAGGGATTGGGAGCGCCGGAACGTTGCCCATTGACTGGGGAGTGAGGAGTTTGGGGGTGGGATGTTACATGAAAGCAGGGATCACACCGGGAACGTTAGCTTGGACGGAGAGGTGATCCCAGAGGGATCGGGCAGCTGGCTGTCTGTGTCCACACACGACTGTGGGCCTCAACGTGAGAGGGGGGAGAAGCAGGATTCCACAACAACCTGTGTGGGCTCAGATGTTGGTTTAAAAACTTGCTCTGCTTTCAGCTCACAACAGACATCGCCGGTTCATCGACTGCCGTGAGTATTGCCTCCAAAGGCGTGAACTGTGAATTCTCTAATGTCAAGTTCTAACCACTCTCTGAAGAACAACAAAGCTGGAGTTAAGCCCCTGTCCCACTTGGGAGACCTAAACAGCAACCTCTGGTGACCTTGCCCGCCACCCAAGGGGTCACCGGAGGTTTTGGTCACTCTCCCTAATGGTCGAATGTGGTTTCCGCGGGATCGAGGCTTCATCTCGGTTGCTGCTATTTTTCCATCATGATTAAAACCGGCCTCGACTAAAAAGAGGTCGCCGTTTTAAAAACCGATCATTTTTTAGTCGCAGGTCCAGTGGAAGCCGGTTTTCTTCATAGTTGAGGAAGGTTTTCATCGTATGCATGGGAGGTGGTAAGAGGTTGCAGGTCACCTCGATCTTGATTTTTGTTTTGGGTGGCCGGGCAAGGTCACCAGAGGTTGCTGTTTAGGTCTCCTAAGTGGGACAGGGGCTTAACTCAGCGGGACAGGCAGCATCTCTGGAGAGAAGGAATGGGTCCTGGCAGGGGATGGGGGATGGGGGGGTGATTGGTGGGGGGTTGCTGGAGGAGGGGGGGATTTGTGGGGGGGGGAGATTGGTGGAGGGGGGATTGTTGAAAGTGGGGGAGATTGGTGGAGGGGGGATTTGTGGGGGGGGATTTGTGGGGGGGGATTGGTGGGGGGGGGATTGGTGGTGGTGGGGGAGATTGGTGGGGGGAGATTGGTGGAGGGGGAGATTGGTGGGGGGGGGAGATTGGTGGGGGGGGGAGATTGGTGGGGGGGAGATTGGTGGGGGGGGGATTTGTGGGGGGGGAGATTGGTGGGGGGGAGATTGGTGGAGGGGGAGATTGGTGGAGGGGGAGATTGGTGGAGGGGGGGATTGGTGGGGGGAGATTGGTGGGGGGGGGAGATTGGTGGGGGGGAGATTGGTGGAGGGGGAGATTGGTGGGGGGGAGATTGGTGGAGGGGGAGATTGGTGGAGGGGGAGATTGGTGGTGGGGGGGAGATTGGTGGGGAGGGTTGTTGGGGAGGGGGAGATTGGTGGGGGGGAGATTGGTGGTGGGGGGGAGATTGGTGGTGGGGGGGAGATTGGTGGGGAGGGTTGTTGGGGAGGGGGGGATTGGTGGGGGGGGGGAGATTGGTGGTGGGGGGGAGATTGGTGGAGGGGGAGATTGGTGGTGGGGGGGAGATTGGTGGAGGGGGAGATTGGTGGAGGGGGAGATTGGTGGGGGGGGAGATTGGTGGGGAGGGTTGTTGGGGAGGGGGGGATTGGTGGGGAGGGTTGTTGGGGAGGGGGGGATTGGTGGGGAGGGTTGTTGGGGAGGGGGGGATTGGTGGGGAGGGTTGTTGGGGAGGGGGGGATTGGTGGGGAGGGTTGTTGGGGAGGGGGGGATTGGTGGAGGGGGGGAGATTGGTGGAGGGGGGGAGATTGGTGGAGGGGGGGGGATTGGTGGGGAGGGTTGTTGGGGAGGGGGAGATTGGTGGGGGGGAGATTGGTGGGGGGGGGGATTGGTGGAGGGGGAGATTGGTGGAGGGGGGGAGATTGGTGGAGGGGGGGAGATTGGTGGAGGGGGGGATTGGTGGGGAGGGTTGTTGGGGAGGGGGGGATTGGTGGGGAGGGTTGTTGGGGAGGGGGGGATTGGTGGGGAGGGTTGTTGGGGAGGGGGAGATTGGTGGGGGGGGAGATTGGTGGAGGGGGGGAGATTGGTGGGGAGGGTTGTTGGGGAGGGGGGGATTGGTGGGGGAGGGGGGATTGAGGGCAGGTTCCTGGGACGGACACTCACCATTACTTCCTTTCCTGCAGATTCTTCAGAAGGCTGCCCCAGCTCCTCTGCCGGTAAGTGACTGGCTGCCTCTACCGGTGACTCTGGGTACCCTTCCCCCCAAATGCAGCCCGTACAGAGTGCGATCCCAATCCCTGCTCTCACCTCCTCCTCCTCCTCCACTCGGGACCCCTGCTCCCCGAGAGTGCACAGGACAACTAGGGTATTGCTGCAGAGGTGGCCTGGTGTGGGTGAATGTGGCCTGGGGTGTCCAGCTTTGGCCAGGTGCCACCAGATGTGGCCAGTATTTGCCAGCTGCGGACAGATGTGGAATGGTGTGGCCAGTTGTCTGTTGCAACAGCCAGCAGGTGGGCTGGTGTGGCCAGGTGTGACCAGGTGTGAAAATGTAGCAGCCGTCAGCTGCGGCCAGGTGTGCAGATCCGGCAGGGGCCAGCAATATCCAGATGTGACCAGATGTGTCGATGCTGCAGTAGCCTGCAGTGGCCAGCTGTGCAGGTGTGGCAGCAGCCAGGTGTGCCCAGGTGTGCAGATGCTGCAGTGGCCAGGTGTGCCCAGGTGTGCCCAGGTGTGTAGATGTGACAGCAGCCAGCTGTCCCCAGGTGTGCAGATGCGGCAGCGGGCAGCACTGGCCAGGTGTGCCCAGGTGTGCAGATGCCGCAGTGGCCAGGTGTGCCCAGGTGTGCCCAGGTATGTAGATGTGGCAGCAGCCAGCTGTCCCCAGGTGTGCAGATGCGGCAGCGGGCAGCACTGGCCAGGTGTGCCCAGGTGTGCAGATGCCGCAGTGGCCAGGTGTGCCCAGGTGTGCCCAGGTATGTAGATGCAGCAGGAGCCAGGTGTGGGTGGGTGGGCTGGAGGTGTACTCCTCTCTGGAATGCTGGAACTCTCTGCTCACCTGCGTTTGTCTCTCCGCCAGATGCCACTTTGACCCACTACGACTACGACTATCATACAGGTACGTGTTCAGGCTCAGCGGGTGCGGCAGCATCTATGGAGCGAAGGAAATAGGCAACGTTTCGGGCCAAAACCCTTCTTCAGACTAAGCCCTTCCTACCCATGTACCTGTCCAAATGACTTTAAAATGCTATCTTTGTACCTGCCTCAACTACCTCCTCTGGCAGCTCGTTCCATAGCCCTCAGGTTCCTATTAAATCTTTCTCCTCTCACCTTAAACAATGTCTTGGTTCCCCGACCGTGATGTAATAGACCGCATCCATTCAATCTGTCCCCCTCATGTTTTTACACCCCGATATGATCACCCCCCAGCTTCCTGCGCTCCAAGGAATAAAGTCCTAACCCACCCAACCTCTCCCTGCAGCTCAGCCTTCTAGACCTGGCGACATCCTTGTCAATCTTCACTGCACTCTTTAACGGCATCCTGCCATTGGCAGGGTGACCAAAACTGAACACGATACTCGAAATGCAGCTTGTACACATTTTAAATAACATCTCAATATCTGTACTCAATACCTTGACTGATGAAGGCCAATGTACCAAAGCCTTGTTGACCACCCTCTCTATCTGGGACACCACTTTCAGGGAACTAGATCCCTGGGCTCTACCACACTCCCCCAGAGCCCTGCCATCCACCATGAAGGCACTGCTGATGCTGGAGACAGATCCTCCAGAGTGGGCAACGGTACCTTCCGTGCGGTGTCCGTAAATGGTGCGACACCTCCCACCATGGAAGTGCGTGCGAAGCCTCGTTGAATCTCCAAACATAGAAACATCGAAAATAGGTGCAGGAGGCGGTCATTCGGCCCTTCGAGCCAGCACCACCATTCATTGTGATCACGGCTGATCGTCCCCAATCAATAACCCGTGCCTGCCTTCTCCCCATATCCCTTGACTCCACTAGCCCCTAGAGCTCTATCTAACTCTCTCTTAAATCCAGGACAAGGGGTCACAGCTTAAGGATAAGGGGGAAATCCTTTAGGACCGAGATGAGAAATACTTTTTTCACACAGAGAGTGGTGAGTCTCTGGAACTCTCTGCCACAGAGGGTAGTTGAGGCCAGTTCATTGGCTATATTTAAGAGGGAGTTAGATGTGGCCCTTGTGGCTAAGGATATGGAGAGAAGGCAGGTACGGGATACTGAGTTGGATGATCAGCCATGATCATATTGAATGGCGGTGCAGGCTCGAAGGGCCGAATGGCCTACTCCTGCACCTAATTTCTATGTTTCTAAATCCATCCAGTGATTTGGCCTCCACTGCCCTCTGTGGCAGGGAATTCCACAAATTCGCAACTCTCTGGGTGAAAAAGTTTTTCCTCAATTCAGTCTTAAATGGCCTCCCCTTTATTCTAAGGCTGTGGCTCCTGGTTCTGGACTCACCCAACATTGGGAACATTTTTCCCAAAGATCCTACAGCGAGCAAGATAGATCACTCGACAAAAAAGACGTAGTACGGTCATGGGCAGATTCGTGGGTAATTTTCGGCCCCATTTCCGTAACCGGCTTCCGTCTCCGCACCAAAGATCCCGCAGCGGAGTAAAGATAACTAGTGCGGAGACGGAAGCCGGTTACGGGAACATCCTCGTAAAAATAAAAGTTCTTTGGGATAAAATCTTCTCCTCATTTTCAGAGTTATAATTTATTAACACAAACTGTTTCCCCGCAACGTTGATTACACTGCGGGTCGGGTCGGGTCGGATCGGGATACTGAAATGGATGAAAAAAAGGTCCATTGCGTATTACACATCAGCCCATTGCAATTAGAAGGAGTGGTTTATCATGCTCCGCTATAGGATCTATGATTTTCCTGCATCTAGCTTGTCCAGTCCTTTTATAATTTTATATGTTTCTATAAGATCCCCCCTCATCCTTCTAAACTCCAGTGAATACAAGCCTAGTCTTTTCAATCTTTCCTCATATGACAGTCCCGCCATCCCAGGGATCAATCTCGTGAACCTACGCTGCACCGCCTCAATCACATGGATGTCCTTCCTCAAATTTCAGACCCGAAACGTCACCCATTCCTTCTCTCCACAGATGCCGCCTCACCCGCTGAGTTACTCCAGCATTCTAATGTCCACCTGGCATCCCATTTGCCTGTATTTGGCTCCATATTTTTCCAAACCTTTCCCATTCATATTTCGGTCTAAATGTATTTTAAGAGTTGGAATTGTATCCCCTTCTATAGCTTCCTCGGGAAGCTCATTCCCGTTATGGGACTATCAACTTAGTGAAATATTTTCCCCTGAGGTCCCTCCTAAATCTCTCTCCTCTCACCTTCAGCCCATGCCCTCCAGTGTTACAATCCTCCACCTTGGGATAAAGACTTTGAGTCCGCTTTACCAATGCCCCTCTTCATCTTGAACATCTCAATAAGGTCACCCCTCAGCTCCACAGAAGTCCCAGCCTATCCAACCTCTCCCGGCAACTCTAGTCCCGCAAGCAGGGTCTCGGCATTCATTCAAGGGACTCGACGTTCATTCGAGAAACGTCACCCATTCCTTCTCTCCAGAGATGCTGCCCGTCCCGCTGAGTTACTCCAGCTTTTTGTATCTAAAGTCTCTTCTGGGCCCTTTTCAACTTCGTGACATTCTTTCTACAACTAGAATTGCACCCAGTGTGGTCTCATCAACCAATTGCACAGCTGAATCATGACGTCCAACCTATAATAGACACAAAGTGCTGGAGTAACTCAGCGGGACAAGCAGCATCGCAATAGACAATAGACAATAGGTGCAGGAGTCAGCCATTCGGCCCTTCGAGCCAGCACTGTCATTCAATGTGATCATCCCCAATCAATACTCCGTTCCTGCCTTCTCCACATATCCCCCGACTCCCCCGCTATCTTTAAGAGCCCTATCTATCTCTCTCTTGAAAGCATCCAGAGAACCGGCATCCACTGCCCTCTGAGGCAGAGAATTCCACAGACTCACAACTCTCTGTGTGAAAACGTGTTTCCTCGTCTCCGTTCTAAATGGCTTACCCCTTATTCTTAAACTGTGGCCCCTGGTTCTGGACTCGCCCAACACCGGGAACATGTTTCCTGCCTCTAGCGTGTCCAAACCCTTAATAATCTTATATGTTTCAATAAGATCCCCTCTCATCCTTCCAAACTCCGGAGTGTACAAGCCCAGCCACCCCATTCTCAGCATATGACAGTCCCGCCATCCCGGCAATTAATCTAGTAAACCTGCGCTGCACTCTGGAGAGAGGAATGGGTGACGTTTTGGGTTGACCCCCTTCTGTCCAAACCCATAAAGTTAAACGCACCTCTCCTCTGCCTGTACTTGAACTATATTCACCATTCCCTGCATATCCCTTTGCCTATCTAAAGGCCTCTGTCAAATCTGCCTCCACCACCACCCAAGTAATAAAACCTGCCCCTCTCACCTCCTTTGAACATTCCAGCTCTCACCTTGAAGCTCTGACTTCTAGTCGGTGACATGTGGTCGGGGGGGGGGGGGGGGTGCAAGGATTGGCCAGTGGGGCTCAGCGTAGAGGGTAAGAGCCATGTCTTTCCACCTTTCAGATCACAGGAGAGAGGAGAGATCTGCACAAGCTGGCAAATACCGTGAGTAACAGGATTCAGGACGTGCCGGGCGCATTCTGCAGCACGCAAGGTCATTGGGTTAGGAGTAGGCCGTTCGGCCCCTCAAGCCTGCCTTGCCAATGGACGTGACGTTCCCAGGCCTCATCTCCCCTTCTGTGCCAACTCCTCCACAGCCCTCCAGTCAGAGATTCATCTGTCTCTATCAATCCACTTCCTCTTCTTGCGTAGGGCGTGCACAGCCTAAAGTTGCAGGACAACTTGTTCTATTTGATCTTTTTTGATTGTGCATGCCGGGTTGATTGATCCAAATCTGAAGAAGGACATTATTGCCATAGAGGGAGTGCAGAGAAGGTTCATCAGACTGATTCCTGGGATGTCAGGACTGTCTTATGAACAAAGACCGCATAGACTCGGTTTATACTCTCTAGAATTTAGGAGATTGAGAGAGGATCTTATGGAAACTTACAAAATTCTTAAGGGGTTGGACAGGCTAGATGCAGGAAGATTGTTCCCGATGTTGGGGAAGTCCAGGACAAGGGGTCACGGCTTAAGGATAAGGGGGAAATCCTTTAGGACCGAGATGAGAAGGACTTTTTTCACACAGTGAGTGGTGGGTCTCTGGAACTCTCTGCCACAGAGGGTAGTTGAGGCCAGTTCATTGGCTATATTTAAGAGGGAGTTAGATGTGGCCCTTGTGGCTAAGGGGATCAGAGGGTATGGAGAGAAGGCAGGTACGGGATACTGAGTTGGATGATCAGCCATGATCATATTGAATGGTGGTGCAGGCTCAAAGGGCCGAATGGCCTACTCCTGCACCTAATTTCTATGTTTCTATGATTGCATTCGTCGAAACAGGGCGGACCATGTGAAGGTTGCAATCTCCCACCCCTATCAATCCTGCCACATCCCAAAGACGTGTGGGTTCGTAGGTTACCTGGCCCCATTGTAGGTAAATCAATCTCAGTGTGTAGAGGGGGTGGATGCAACGATGGGATAACATAGAATTAGTGTGAACGGGTGATCGATGGTCGGCATTGATTTGGTGGGCCGAAGGGCCTGTTTCCGTGCTGTTTATCTAAAACTAAAACTGAAACTGAATCATCCCCCAACCATAGTGAGATTCACTGCATTAGAATCATACAGGTACCTTCATGCTGATCACACTGGGATTCTGGGCTAGTCCCATTTGGCCCACAGCTCTCTAAACCCTTCCAATCTTGCTACGACTTCTCCGAGAAGAAATTCGAAGCACCTCAGTTTTAAATGCGTGGTCCCTGATCCGCTAACTATGTTCCTGTCGTTCGAGGTGCTTCCACCAGTGGTAACGTCCCGACATTCGCTCTGCCTTCAGGATTCAATAAAATCACCCTTGGTCTCCTCAACTCCAAAGATGGGAGTCTAGATGGGAGATCACTGGGGAAGTGGATGTTTCTCTGGCCCACTCTGACTCCCGTCCCCCACCCTCCTGGCCCTGTCACCATCCCCGCGGGGTGTCCATGAATTCTGCCCCCACCTTGGCCCACTAAGTTGTAAATAAGTAAATTTATTGGCCAAGTATTCACATACAAGGAATTTGCCTTGGTGCTCCGCCCACATGACATACAGTGACAGTTACGAATGACTCAGAAAACACTAAACATTAATAATAATAAGACATTAATGATAAAACACCATTGATCAAGCATGTGAACCAACAAAATACCAGATCAAAGGGAGGCTACAGATTTTTGGCTGTTGAGTAGAGCAACTTCTCGTGGATAAAAGCTGTTTTTATGTCTGACTGTGGCAACTTTGACAGTCCGGAGTCGCCTTCCAGAGGGAAGTGATTCAAAGAGTTTGTGGCCAGGGTGAGAGGGGTCAGAGATGATCTTGCCCGCTCGCTTCCTGGCCCTTGCAGTGTACAGTTCATCAATGGACAACGAGCCATGAGCCAACGAGCTCATGAGCAAAGAGCCTTGGGCGAGATACTCCGTGGGATGGAGGGGGGCAGTGAGAGGTGGGACCCCGAGTGCAGGGGTTGAAGGTTGAGCACCTTAAGGACTTGGACCTGCGGGGTGACAGACCCAATTTGAAACGGGTACGGTTTGCAAACCTCCCAGGATGTAACAACCTCCATCATTCTATCGAACAGGAACTTAAGATGTTTCTTTTTCCCTTTGCAGCTGATGGCTTGGGGGGCGATCATCATGACGGTAAGAATCGATTCAACATCTTACTCCACACTGTCCCTTCACACGCTCCTGGGGTCAGACAGAGAGTGAAGGGCCTGTCCCACCAGCATGCAACTCTATGCGATGAGCGCGGCCTAACGTGGTCGCTTGAGCCGTCCGGCGTCGCGGGGCCGGTCCCACTTCGATCGCCGGAGCCGTGCGGAATTGTGCGGAGTTCGTCCCGACACCGCGTGGGGCTCCGAAAAACTGATTATGTCCAAAAATTCCGCACGGCAACGGCTTGTCGGCTCGCAGTCGCCTCGACATTTAACGGCCTGTCCCACCAGCATGCAACTCCATGCGATGAGCGCGATCAAACCAGCAGCTGGGGCCGCGCGGAGGTCGGGTGATCCCTGTACAGGGCCGTTCCCACCAGCATGCGCCTGCATGCGGCAAGCGCGACCAAACCGGCAGCAGGGGCTGCGCGGAGGTCGGGTGAGTGGCGCAACGCGGCGCAAAGTGAGGCGAACTTGGAGCGAAGTCCAAGGTAAGTTCGCCAGGACAGAGAGGGGCACACAGTGAGGGCCACAGAGGTGTGTAAATGTCGAGGCGACTGTGAGCCAACAAGCCGTTGCCGTGCGGAATGTTTGAACAGTCAGTTTTTCGGAGCCCCGCGCGATGTCGGGACGAACTCCGCACAATTCCGCGCGGCTCCGGCGATCGAAGTGGGACCGGCCCCGCGACGCTGGACGGCTCAGGCGACCACATTAGGTCGCGCTGATCGCATAGAGTTGCATGCTGGTGGGACAGGCCCTTGAAGCTCCCTCGACACCATCCCATCACACATTCCCATGGCAGCTGTTACGCACATACGCCCTGAATGAAGGCGCCACTGACATCTGCAGCTCAATCCATTTACCAGAGGGGAAGGGGGTTGGGTGTATGTGTGTTAAATGGAGGGGGGGGGGGGGGGGGAGGGAGGGGGCAGTAGAGCTGTGAGTGATGGGCTGAATGGCAGATTGTCACCACCCTTTATCTTTCTCTTCCCTGCAGGTGGAGGTCACATGTAAGGAGGACCAGGTAATGTTTCTCAGCTGATACTGTTAATGCATTCCACACCTCGAGTGGAGTCAGAGTCAGACAGCACGGAATCAGGCCCTTCGCCCCGACTTGTCCATGCTGTCCACAATGCATATCTAAGCTAGTGCCTGTGTTTGCCCCATATCCCTGTAACCCGTTCCAATTTGTGCCACAGAAGACTGTGGAGGCCAAGTCAATGGATATTTTTAAGGCAGAGATAGATAGATTCTTGATTCGTACGGGTGTCAGGGGTTATGGGGAGAAGGCAGGAGACTGGGGTTATGAGGGAGAGATAGATCAGCCATGATTGAATGGAGCAGTGGACGTTGAAAGACCTAATCCTGCTGCTATCATCTGGCAATTTTATTTGCCTATGCAGATGCTGCCTGACCGGCACGTCCTCCAGCACTGTGTTTGTGCTCTAGTGCAGCCCCTTCTGTAAGCAGTGTATCCGCAGACTGTTTGAAAGAAACCCCTCTGGATGCACCGAACAAATTCTGCACCATCGAACCAAAGTGACATTTCCGGCACAGTGGCACAGCTGCCTTACAACGTCAGAGACCAGTGTTTGATCCTGACCTTGGGTACTGTCGGTGTGGAGTTTGCACGTTCTCCCTATGACTATGTGGGTTTACCCCGGGTACTTTGGTTTCCTCCTACATTCTAAAGGTGTGCAGGTTTGTAGGTTAATTGGCTTCTGTAAATTGTCCACAGCGTGCAGGATGCCAGTAGTATGAACGGGTGATCGCTGGTCAGCAGGGACTCTGTGAGCCGAAAGGCCTGTATCCCTAGACTAAACCAAGTTCAGTTTAGTTTATTGTCACGTGTAGCGAGGTACAGTGAAAAGCTTTTGTTGCGTGCTTCATCCAGTCAGCGGAAAGACAATACAGGATTACAATCGAGCCATTTACAGCGTATAGATACATGATAAGGGAATTAGGCAAGAAATTGAGTTGTAGGAATAGGCAATAGGTGCAGGAGTAGGCCATTCGGCCCTTCGAGCCAGCACCGCCATTCAATGTGATCATGGCTGATCATCCACAATCAGTACCCCGTTCCTGCCTTCTCCCCACATCCCCTGACTCCGCTATCTTTAACAGCCTATCTAGCTCTCTCTTAGAATAAAGGGGAGGCCATTTAAGACTGAGGTGAGACACAACGTTTTCACCCAGAGAGTTGTGAATTTGTGGAATTCCCTGCCACAGAGGGCAGTGGAGGCCAAGTCACTGGATGGATTTAAGAGAGAGTTAGATAGAGCTCTAGGGGCTGGTGGAGTCAAGGGATATGGGGAGAAGGCAGGCACGGGTTATTGATAGGGGACGATCAGCCATGATCACAATGAATGGCGGTGCTGGCTCGAAGGGCCGAATGGCCTCCTCCTGCACCTATTTTCTATGTTTCTTGAAAGTATCCAGAGAACCGGCCTCCACCGCCCTCTGACAAAACAAAAGGGATCTTCTTTTTACAATTTTGTGACAGAAAACTCATTTTTTTAATAAAAGATAACTGCAGCTTTCATCTAAGATAGAAACAAAGAGCAAAACTAGTTAAGAGATCAATTAACTGTTTTTTATATAAAATTGCCACTAGGTAATGCTGATGATTCGTCTACTTACAACTTCAGTTCGGTTTAGTAAATTAGAGCGTTTTCACATTTGTCAGAAGGCAAAATCCCCCATGTCCCATGTTTTCCAATATCTTCTTGTAGTTAACATGTTCCTGTCCGGGCCTCCTGGTAGGGATGAAATGTTGACCAATTATATATTTGAAGTACAGTGTGGACTATGTTCAAATCGAGAAAAATAGAGAATGAGAGAATTGAGTGAATGATGTTTAAATTCTCCCAGATGAATGCTCCTGATCCTTTCAACTTCGACTAAAAGATGCCCGAGGTTAACACCATAATTAGACAATGGCACATTCAAGACATTTTGTGTTGTGTTAATTAAGCCAGTTCCAACTTGCTGATCAATGGTCTCAATCAAAGGCACAAGTTTACTTTTCCTGGTATCAAACTAATTAGAAAAGGAAAGCATTGAAAAGCCCCAGCATTGTTGCTCAAAGCAAACACTGAGCTGAAACTTTACAACTAGCAACTTTTGAAATCAACTTTAGCGGATGATGAGTATTTTACGGCCAAAACATCTGCTCGTTTCAAACAGAGATCATTCATAGAAAACATAGAAACATAGAAAATAGGTGCAGGAGTAGGCCATTCGGCCCTTCGAGCCTGCACCGCCATTCATATAACATACAACAATTACAGCACGGAAACAGGCCTTCTCGGCCCTTCCAGTCCGTGCCGACCAGTCAATATGACCGATTCAATGTGATCATGGCTGATCATCCAACTCAGTATCCTGTAGCTGCCTTCTCTCCATACCCCTTGATCCCTTTAGCCACATCTAACTCCCTCTTAAATATAGCCAATGAACTGGCCTCAACTACCTTCTGTGGCAGAGAATTCCACAGATTCACCACTCTCTGTGTGAAAAAAAACAATTTCTCATATCGATCCTAAAAGACTTCCCTCTTATCCTTAAACTGTGACCCCTTGTCCTGGACTTCCCCAACATCGGGAACAATCTTCCTGCATCTAGCCTGTCCAACCCCTTAAGAATTGTGTAAGTTTCTATAAGATCCCCCCTCAATCTTCTAAATTCTAGCGAGTACAAGCCAAGTCTATCCAGTCTTTCTTCATATGGAAGTCCCGCCATCCCAGGAATCAGTCAGGTGAATCATTCATGAGGTGGGAACCCCCTAAAACCCATCAAACCTCAATTGCTCAATTTCCAAATGAAGACTGAACAACCCGCTTCCTCAGAGCAAAATTAATGAATACATCCTGACATTAATTGCTGACTAGATGATTTTCAATCCACTTGGTGAAACATTTGTTTGGTTAACGGAACAGTTGAGCCACTCAGCGTTATTGATTAACGAGCATCAAATATTTCAACCAGGCATATTTTCAGCAGTCATTAAAATGAACTTATTTGTTAAACGGGGAACTTTTCACATTTCCAAGAAGGCGAGGATCATATTTTCCATTACATTGTTGTATTTCTAGGAACCAGTGTTCCTTCTTTGGCAAGCATAAAGGTTGGGCGCAGTCTTCATTGTATTTGCTCCAGTACAAGTTTAAAATTAAATTAAGACAAAATGGCATCTTTAGATGCTGGAGTAACTCTTCGATTACCCTATCTCTGTCTCTACGCTCGTCTCTGTCTATCTTCGGTGCAAACCAACATCTGCAGATCCTTCCTCCGCATGGCATCTTTAGACACTGAATTAAAATGTAAAGTCTGGGTTTATATATAATGATTAAATATAATGTTTGGAACAGTACAGACACCTTAGGGTCTACACAGGACACAGTGCACCAATTTCAATGTAAAAGGCCAGGCTGCAAGAAACAGGGAGCTATTCATCTTAACCACACACTAGAGATTTAAGAGCGTGGAGCGATTGTAAATGAGTTTATAGATGTGCTTCTGTGGCCAGCAGGCAAATAGTCGCTTGTGTTGGGCACCAAATAAACGGCAAGGCCAGTCTTCTTGCGTGGTGCGGCCACAGCCTAAAGTTGTAGGACAACTTGTTCTATTTGATCTTCCGTTCGTGCACGTCGAGTTGATTGCATTAGTCGAAACAGGGTGGACCAGGTGAAGGTTGCAATCTCCCACCCTTGCATGACCAGTGCCTCTACATTCTTGTTCCAGGGAGGAGTCTTCGAGACATCTGCTGCCAGCTCGAGCTGAGAACTTCTCCCGCCACACGCTTTCGCATTGCTGCTTTCATTAACTGAGCATCGCCCGGGCTTCACTGTCAGCCCTGACCAGAATCACCACTGATCGCTCGCTCAATGTTCTGACCGCCTGCATGTTGACACATTGCTCCTGTGTGTGTCAACACTCAAGGACAGCAAGGCACGAGCTGTCGCTGCTGAGGCCAGTCGCACAGAACAGCGCAGGATAGGAAGTGGCCCTTTGGCCCACAATGTCTGTCAAAAATGATGCCAAGTTAGACTAATCTCTGCCTGCACGTGATCCGTGCCTCTTCATATCCATGTGCCTATTTAAATATCTCTTAAACTCCACTATGCTACCTGCCTTCACCATTCCAGCGCATTCCAGCCACCCACCATTCTCTGTGTTAAAAAAACACTTCCCCACATACCTCCTTTAAGCTTTGCCTCCCGAACTTAAAGCTATGCCCTTTAGTTTTTGTCATTTCCACACCGGGAACAAAATGTTTGTCTGCCATTTCTAGGCCTCTCAGAATTGTCTAAACCCGTCAGGTTTCTCGTCAACTACTGACATGCAGAGTCTGTGCAGCCTCTCCTGATAGTCAATGCCCACTAATGCAGGCAGCATCTTCTGCACCCTCTCCAAAGCCTCCACATCGTTGCTGTAATCGGGCGACCAGCACCGCACTCTGTACTCAATAACATTAATTGTCCCCCCCCAGAATAGTTGCTGCGTCACTTCATTGCAGTTGGTCCGAAGTCACATTTTGGAGTGAACTTTTACAAAATATTATCTTGTAGCTTCTTAACTATTGCCCCCTGCTCCCTTAGAAATAATTTAAAAAACAAAACACAGTAGGGGGCGGCACGGTAGAGTTGCTGCCTTACAGCACTTGCAGCCCCAGAGACCCGGGTTCAATGTGGGCACTGGCTGTACGGAGTTTGTACGCTCTCCCCGTGACCTGCGTGGGTTTTCTCCGAGATCTTCAGTTTCCTCACACACTCCAAAGAAGTACAGGTTTGTAGGTTAATTGGCTTGGTACAAGTGTAAATTGTCCCTAGTGTGTGTAGGAAAGTGTTAGTGTTCTGGGATCGCTGGTCGGTGCGGACTCGGTGGACCAAAGGGCCTGCTTCCGCGCTGTAGCTCTAAATTAAACTCTTCACTTAAATTTAAATGCAGAAGTAGAATTTGAACTCTTGCCCCGGTACGAACATCCCAGAAATCTGGCTGCCTCTGCACCCATTACACTAAACATTGCCAAGCATGGAATCGTGGCCCAAAACCCAATCTTGAGTCACAGATAGCGAGAAACAGACTGACGCATCACTGATGGGGATGAGTCAGAGTATAGAACAGATCGAGCGACTGTCCATATGGTGCCAGCACAATAACCTGGCCCTCAACACCAGCAAAACCAAGGAACTGATTGTGGACTTTGGAAGGAGTAGGATGGGGGACCCACAGTCCTGTTTATATCAACGGGTCGATGGTTGAAAGGGTCAAGAGCTTCAAATTCCTGGGCGTGCACATCTCTGAAGATCTTTCCTGGTCCGAGAACACAGATGCAACTATTAAGAAAGCTCATCAGCGCCTCTACTTCCTGAGAAATTACGGAGAGTTGGTCTGTCAAGGAGGACTCTCTCTAACCTCTACAGGTGTACAGTAGAGAGCTTGCTGACCGGTTGCATCGTGGCTTGGTTCGGCAACTTGAGTGCCCTGGAGAAGAAAAGACTACAAAAAGTAGTAAACACTGCCCAGTCCATCATCGGCTCTGACCTTCCTTCCATCGAGCGGATCTATCGCAGTCGCTGCCTCAAAAAGGCGGGCAGCATCATCAAGGACCCCACCATCCTGGCCATACACTCATCTCCCTGCTACCTTCAGGTAGAAGGTACAGGAGCCTGAGGACTGCAACAACCAGGTTCAGGAATAGCTACTTCCCCACAGCCATCAGGCTATTAAACCTGGCTCGGACAAAACTCTAAACATTAATACCACTTTATCTGTTATTTGCACTTATCAATTTATTCTTTCATGTGTGTACTTACGTATATAATGGTATATGGTCACACTGATCTGTTTTGTAGTCAATGCCTACTATGTTCTGTTGTGCTAAGCAAAGAAAGAATTTCATTGTCCTGTCAGGGACACATGACAATAAACTCTGTTGACTAGTGAGAGTGTGAATGCAAGTGAGAGAGGAGGATGTGATTCTAATCATGATTGACATTGTTAAGCTTGATTGTAGCTTGTTAACCTCACCAGTGTTTGGATCTCTGGCCAGTTGAGCTGATAGTAAGGCTGGCACCATTTATTGGATTGCAAAGCCTCAAGTGCTGAGGCTATTGTTACTTCCTGCGCTTCTACCCATTTCCGTCTCTCACGCTTTGCTTCAATAAAACATGCTTCTGCAACCAAAACACTTACTTTGTTGGAAGTTTAATTTGGCCTGGCTCTGCCTTTATCTCACATATTTAAAACTATTGTTCAGTTCGGTTCAGTTCTCCCAGCTGTGCCAGCTAGAACCATTAACCCTGGCATTGAGCCTTCTAAATATCTCATCCAAATGGGAGAAGAGCTTGGATGGCAACTGGTGACTTCTCCTTTGCATGGATTCCCTACCCATTAGGAACTGGTACATTGAAGATAGGCACAAAACGCTGGAGTAACTCAACGGGACAGGCAGCATCTCTGGAGAGAAGGAATGGGTGACGTTTCGGGTTTCGGGTTTGAAGAAGGGTCTCGACCCAGAAGGTCCCTCTCCCAGTGATGCGGCCTCTCCGCTGAGTTACTCAAGCATTTTGTGTCTACCTGCGATTTAAACCAGCAACTGCAGTTCTTTCCTACAGGAACATGCTGTTCAAAAATACCACTAAGCCAAGCGCCAAGAAGGCTAACTCCGAAACCTGGGGTGGAAGATCAGAATGCAGAGGGTAACCTTCTGTGTTATATTCAAAATCAACAACCCAAAATTAAAAGAATAAAGAAATGTCAGGCAGTGTGTTATGATTTTTTCCCCTTTTATCGATAGATTATATATATATATAAAATCATCTTTATTATCACATAAAACAGTTGCACTTACAATTTATCTACATTTTCAAAGTCCCTTTACTCAAGGGATTTGGATTTAAAGCATTTAAATACAATATCGAAGACTATTAACGCCTGATACATATATCTGTCAATCGCCACTGAAACCAAAGCAAGACAGTGCTATGTGGCCCTGTGTTAAAAGGTAGGATGGTGCGTCAGCATGGATGGTCTGTGTGGGGTGTGTAGGAATGTGGTTGTCTGTGCGGTGTGGGTGTCTACAGTGTGGCTAATTTTGGGAAATCACCAATGTAAGAACGTGTTTGCTCCACATATTAGATTTATTTTACGAGCCACAAATCAACAGGTCGCCAATGTGAGTTTTAGGTCTGCTGGGGGGAGAGCCTAGGGCTTCGGGGAAGGGAGTCCTCAGAGCCATACAGCATGGAAACAGGCCCCCCTCAGCCCGCCTTATCCATGCCGACCAAGAGGCATCCTGGGGTAGTCTCATTTGCCTGCATTTGGCCCATAGCTCTCTGAATCCTTCCTATTCATACACGTACAGGTTGTAAAAGTGGAGCTGCGGCCAAAGTGGAGAGAGCAACCTTGGCTTTGTGGAGCAGCCAGACGGGCTCGACGTGTTCACGTGGCTGACTCCTCCCGCTGTCGTTTCTCAATTGTTCCTGTCGGTAGGGTAGAGGGGAAAGTCCAAACTCACTCCTCCACGCACGAATCTACGCCACTCTCTGGGATTTCATTGAACCATACACATTTCATTTAGGCCATAGAGGACTGAGAAGAAAATCAAAATGAAAACATCAAGTTTATGGCCCCGAAGAATGGAGAAGATATATCTGGGTATTAACCAAGGGTTGCCATGAACACAGGTACGTGGCATTGTAGGAAGACATAATACTAGATGGTAGGGCACTGAAGGACCATATGACCTACTTCAGCTACTGCACATTGAATAAAACACAAAGTGCTGGAGGAATCCAGGGGGGGTCAGGCACCATCTGTGGAAGGAACAGACAGGGACATTTCATGTCAAGGCACTTACTGCAACACTGGAAGCTTCCCGACCCAAAACGGTGCCTGTCCATTCCCTCCACAGATGCTACCTGACCCACTGACTTCCTCCAGCACTTTATGTTTTATTCAAGATCCCAGCATCTGCAGTTACTACTGCACTGCAAAATCTCCTCAAAGTGTGCCTACTTTGAAGAATATTATCCTCCTCACTTGGGTAGCGTCCCGACCTGAAACGTCGCCTATCCATTCCCTCCACAGATGCTGTCCGACCCCACTGAGTTACTCCAGCACTTTGTGCAAGGCTCAAGATATCAGTATCGATGTGTCGGCACATTGAACCTTTGCTGAGCTACTTCTGAGATAAGGAGACCAACATTGTATGCAGCCAAGGTCTCAGTCAACCCTGCCCAACCGTGGAGGACTTCCTTACTGTCATAATCCAAGCCCCTCGCAGCCAAAGATCAGCGCGTACTCTGTCCTTCCCAGTCTGAAGAAGGATCTCAACCCGAAACTTCAACCATTCCTTCTCTCCAGAGATGCTGCCTGTCCCGCCGAGTTACTCCAGCTTCTTGTGCCGGTCTTTCCCAATGGTCTGCTGCTGCGACATACCAACCTTCTTCCATTTCATGCGAGTTGATATCAGACAGGGGACCACCACCCGTCGTGGTAATGGAATCTGGCCATCAAGACCAACAATGGAACAACATTCAGAGGAAGATTAAAACGACCAACTGAGTAAGGCAGAGCTCCAGAGGGTAGAACTGGCGACATGAGAATATCTTTAATTGCTGGACCATTACTAGTTCCTGGGAGTGGAGGCCTGACCAGACATGAATTCACATGCAGATTTAACGCAGCGGTTGAACCAATAGTCCTCTGCACTGGTGTTGTGAGCCAGGAGCAGGGTGGATTATTCCCTGGGAAGAGTAAATACAATGTGTGCCCAGGATCAGCAGTGGAGGGGGATGCACTAGAAGGAACACCAGCAGCCAGTTACTTCCATAACACTTAATATGGAAGGCCCCTGTGCCAGCAGATTGCTCTGAACTGCGGGTGGCTTGCCCTCATCGCACTCCTCTTCTGGATAAGGGAATTCTGATTTTCCTGCAGTCCTTTCCTCAAAGCTTCACAGGGATGTTTCCACTGGTTCCCCGGGCCCTGGAAAGCACAAGGATCACCAGTTGTGCCCATCCTGCAACACAAGGAACCGGAATGCCTCCCCAGAGGGCAGGCCACAGAGAGGCAGGGATAACATATTCTGGATCAGGAGTTACAAGAACTTTTGCTTTCTTAGATTGACCAAAGAATCTGAACCCTGGAACAAATGTTTGAAAAACAAAGTGCTTGTGTAAAAGCACACTGTGCAATTTAAATTTCAGTTCATTAAATAAGTCTGGGATAAAAAGCTTGCCTCAGAAGTTATGACCACAAATTTGGATACAATAAACCTCCCTTAAACTGTTCCTTCAAACACTTCTAGAACAAGGGCCGCAGGTTAGATTACAAAGTGAAACTCTCTCTACATTACTAAACGCACTATCATCCCCGGGGCGGGTAGAGAATAGATTAGGTATGATGCAAGGCTCCCTCTACACTGTCATGTCTGTAACCCTTCCCCCTCCCTTCTCCTGGGGCAGGGACAGAAAAAGTTAGACAGAGAAAAGGTTCCCCCCACACATGTTGTGTCACCCATTCCCAGAGTGGGGACAGGATCGTTTGTACAGAGTTAATCTCCCTCTAATTTTCCCCTGCCACACACCTTCACAGCAGGGGCAGATTGAGTTAGACACTGGCCTAGATGTGACTTCAGACTCTAAAATAGCACAGCAAACACCTCGATTGTATCACCTCTGAGAAAATACAATTTTAAAATAACAGTAAGGTGCACTCAGAGGCACAGCCATCTGTTCAGAACAGGTGCAGTCATCCATCGGGCACTATGGGCCATCAGCTGAAGTGCATTCCCTCCCCTCATCTGCAAATTTAACGCCCAACACATCCTTGAAGACAAACACTGGCAACACCTTTGGTGAATGAGGATGACATGGCAGAAGTCATACCTTGTGATGAGCTGTCCTCTAGAGGCTGCCTTCTGTCTTGAGCTCAGAAGCGCAGATATCTACTGATAAGGTTCAGCTCCATTTGCAATGCCCCTGATAATGAGGCATTCTATGCCTAAAACTAGACAACATTGAGAAACAGGCCCCCAGCAAACACCAGGCAATGATCAACTCCACCAAGAGAGCATAAGCCCCTTACCTTGACATTCCCATTGTTGAGTTACCACCACAAGCATCTGGGAAACACCTTCACCCACAAAGTGGACCAGCCACATATGCACTGAAGCAAACAAACACAAAGATGACTGGATATACTCAGAGTGACTTAGCTCCACCTCTCCAAAGTGTTACTACCTACAAGGGACAAATTAGGATTGTGGTGGGAACTTTTTCCGTGTCGGGATGAGTGCAGCTCCAACAACCCCCCAGGAAGATCAACACATCCATAAAGTTGTACCCGCCTGATTGGCACCCCTCCACCAATTCAAAGATTCAACTCACCATCTTCTAGATGAACTGCCACAACAATGTCTAAAGCTTCTTGGAGAACAAGTCCCAACTAACCAGAATGGCGTCAGCAGCAGCAGATGCGGAAACTCCGCCTTCCAAGATCCGCTCTAAATCAAAAGTCTAGTTTTGGCGAACATATTACGGTTCCTTCGCCGTCGTGGATTAAAATCCTGGAATTTACCACACCCCAGGTGCAACAGCTGTGCAATGAGGCTGCTCTCAAGATTAATTAGGGACCAACATTACATTCTGACATTGTCTCTTTTTCACCACTGAGGGCATTGCTGGCAATCACTGGTCACTCAGCTCAAATTCCATTGAAAGAATCCCAGTTGTTTGCTGCGTTACTGCCACAAGAACACGTGCTCTGTGCCAGGCAGGTATCCATAACCCCTTTGCACTCTTGTACCACAAAGTCCCTCAATTATTTCATTTGCCCTTCTTGTTGGCATCCCTCACCCACCCAGGACTTTATAACAACCTGTTGAGACAAATGTGGGGCTCCAATTTCAAGCTGCTTTTGTACTCCTCCCCCTCGCACTCCTGCCCCCTCGCCAAAACCGGTCCCTTTCGGACAGTTTCACATATTTTAGAATTCATTCAACAGTAGGTTCGAGGTTTTGCTCTGGGTCTATGACCTTGTATTAAATACGGTGACAATCTGGGAAATAGCTGGGAAGTTGTTAAAACCTGAATTCCAGCCTAAGATGAAACAAAATGATCACACGTGCTACCAGGCTGTCATGGCAGCCCAAGTAGGCTCACCGTTGCGCTTTCCAGACTGAGATCCATCCCATACCTGTCTAGGGGTGCAATCTCAGGACAACAAATGGACCTTAAACATTCAGAAGTCAGGAAAAGCCACAAGTGGAGGATAAGAGAGTACAAAAAAAATTCAATCCAGCTTTGGCATTCTACACGTGTGCAATCAGGACACTTTTGGCTATGTGAACAGCATTTACAACATGAGCTCTTTGAAAGGAGCACTTCAGTTCTTTGCTACACCGCTCGTGATTTCATGTTGTTAGGACCAAAGGGTGACAACAGTTTTGGGGAAGGGCACAAACCCTCAGCATCCAAAGCCTTTCTTGACTGATCCCTTGTCTACTGAACCGCATACAGTTAAACCTGTAAATGGAACTGACATATGATGAAAGATTGGATCGACTAGGCTTATTTAGAAGGATGACATATAAAATTCTTAAGGGATTGGACAGGCCAAGATGCAGGAAAAATGTTCCCCATGTTGGGGGAGTCCAGAACCAGGGGTCACAGTTTAAGAATAAGGTGTAGGCCATTTAGGGCTGAGATGAGGAAAAACTTTTTCACCCAGAGAGTTGTGAATCTGTGGAATTCTCTGCCTCAGAAGGCAGTGGAGGCCGATTCACTGGATGTTTTCATGAGAGAGTTAGATATGGCTCTTAGGGTTAACAGAATCAAGGGATATGGGGAGAAAGCAGGAATGGGGTACTGATTTTGGATGATCAGCCATGACCATATTGAATGGTGGTGCTGGCTCGAAGGGCCGAATGGCCTAATCCTGCACCTATTTTCTGTGTTTCTATGTACGCACTTCAACCAACAACGTAAGCTCAGTGCAGTAGCAAGGGACAGATCACTCTTGTATATAGCCCCTCACATTGCCCCAAATGTTCGGGCAGCCTATAGACAAGTTGGCTAGTGTAGCTGATGCTCAGCAGACAAATGTATTGGTAGAGCAAGCAAACCAACAGCAGAATCTTCTTCCAGGCCAACGTCGCCAGCAGAAAGGCTCTGCTTAAGCTGAGGCAGCCACAGTGGGACCACCACATCTGACACCAAACTCGCAAAACAGGCACTCTAGACAGAAAACACTTCAGGGATTGTTCTCCAAACCTTCTTAGGAAAAGAAAATGTAGCATCGTCAGCGATTTATTCTTGGCCTGGGACTGAACATAGGAGCAACTGGAAGGCACTGAATACTTTGAGTATCTTCAATGGAGGTCGAGCAAAAAAAAAAACCAGAGGAAGTGCAAAACCTCCCTTGCAGCCCCACCCATCCTGTCAAGCTTCTTCTGGCCCAGTGTGGCAAAGTCTGGAGTAGAAGCATGCCACCCTCAATCTCGAGAGAATGGCTAACTTGGCGGCCAGTTGCTCAACGCTAGCTCCTACAAACCCGATCAATCATCTGTTGTAATGATAGCTAGGGGCGGGTGAAATTTCACCCATGACATTTTTACAATAATGTTCTTTGTAAATGGCCTTTTATGCTCCTCTGCACCTACCTAAGCAGGGCCAGCAGCTTATCTGAAAGACTACAGTCCCTCCCAACTCTGGGGGGGATGGGGGGTGGGTATCAGGTGAGAGCGTGCTTTCTAATTGTAAGCACCAAGATCTAATAAAAAGCATTTAAAATAACGGCAGACGTACCCCTTCACCCCCTTGAACTAACCTAGTGCTGGAAAGAACATCAAGTCGAGCTCGGTGGGCTGAGTTGTCTCCACTGGGGTGGAGTTTGCGCATGTGTTTGAGGGATAGAAATGGAGATGAGATGTGCATGGGTTAACAAGTCGTCATCGCAGACTCCAACACCCCTCCCCCATTCCAATTTCTGATTCTTCACAAAACCCTTTTGCAAGCTTCCAAAATATAATGTATAAAAAAATAAACCACCGCTCTCTACCACAGCATCGCAGGCTTCAGTACAAGCTGGAATATTAACTTGTCTTTTTAAAAAACGTTTTTTGTTTAATATATGAATCAAAAAATACATCTTCAGTAATCAGCAACTGGATTAATGTGTAAATATACAAAAAAAAAACAAGGACCATGGAGGGAAGGTGGAGGAGGGTGGGGGTGTCAAGTCAACTCAAGTCAAGAGAGTTTATTGTCATGTGTCCCACATCGGACAATGAAATTCTTGCTTGGAGAGGAGGGGCAGCACAGAAGTAAATTAAACAAGATAGCAAGAATTATTCTCCCCTCACCCAGGGTGAAAATCAGGGCGCTTTCGTCATTGTCACAGACTTTTCCCGGAGCGAGGTCTGACTGCTCTCCGTGTCCCAAGGGGGAGGGGGGGGGGGGATTGGTGGATGGGGCGGGCTGGCGGGTGGGTGGGAGGCGTTAGGAAACAAGACTATAGCATTGCAGGCTGCAATCAATCATCTTGTCCGTCTCGCAGGTTGACAGGAGGAGGAACCCTACGACACTCTTCTCCGTTACAGTACCTGGGGCTGTTCTTGCCATGAGAATTTCAGGTTAGTAACACAAACTGGTCATCAAAATTAAATATTGAAAGGTACAGTTTCACTCTTTTTGTACTGCGTCCTTTCCTGCAGCAGAAAGCTGGGGCCCAAATGAATATTCCACCACCTGGCATGTATGGGGAGGTGAACGGGGGGGGGGGGGGGATTGGAAATAGGGGGGAGGGTTGCTCCTACAGTTAGGAGATGCAAGGATCCTTTGTGTGTGTCAGGTTGGCGCTTGATATGAGGGAGAGTGGGTCGTCGTCCGTGAGGCTCTCATCCGGCGGGAAGAACGGGGAATCTCCGGCGTCGAATAAGACGGGGAGGTCTCCTGCGTCGTTGGAGTTGGTGTCGAGCAGCAGCAGAGGGGGCGCGCTGTACTGGACAACCTGTTTGCCTGGACAAAGAGGGGCACAAAACACAAGTCACTACCACAGCACACAGAGACAGAAGTGGTCAACAGATGAAGGGGAATGGGGACGAATGGCTTCTGAAAACAATCCCTGCAAGCAACTACGAATAGTGACGTTCCCACGCAAAGAGAACCAAGGCAGCCGCCTCTGATAAAAATGACGCAAAGTGCTGGAATAACCCAGCTGACCAGGCAGCATCTGTTGTTCTCCAGAGATGCTGCCTGACCCGCTGAGATTCTCCAGCACTTTGTGTGTTTTTAAAAAATAAACCAGCCTTCTCGGATGTTTATCTCTGGAGAAGAAAAGGGGGGGGGGGGGGGGGGGGGGGGGGAGGGAAAGGAGGAGGGTGGATGCTAGGCATTTATGATTAAGGCAAGATGGTGGTGGGACGGAATTTCTGCACCAGGAGGCTTCAAAAGGTTTGGAATGCACTGCCCCAGAGAATAGTGAGGGAGGGATAGTGGATGGTGCATGGTAGAGTTGACTTGATATGCTTTAAGGACTGCTCCTGATGTCTGTCCTGAGATAATTATTTCCATCCTCTTCTGTTATAAAGTACCAGCAGAGCACATAAAGAGCCCGGGTGGTACATGAGAGGGCCTAGGCCCTGTCCGCCGGCACCCTGGGGAATTTCCAGGACCGCTGGGCACTGCGGGAGTGGAATGCATCCTTAATAAGGATTGTGAAATAGTTATTTAAGAATATTAGATTTACTTGTACTATGTGTACTATGATGATGGGTTTTGTTTTTAATAATTTAGTATTGGAAATACTTGAATAAATATATTTTTGGTTAAAAAAATAATAATAATGGGAAGTTATACTTTCGGCTGACAAAATGCGTTATAAGGTTTATCAGTCTTTACGTTACCTGTATCTGCCGAGTTTGACTGTGTCTCTAAGCACCTCTGTTCCTGTGAGCCCAAAAGATCCTGCATCTGTCAAGGGAATTAGTAAAGAAAAAAAAGATATGTGGGAAACATGGACTAAATGATTTTTGTCAAATCCTTAGATACATCTCCTTATAGTCTGAGTTCATGCCACTTTGAAGGTTCATGAACACAGACAATAGCAACAAGGCCAGGGTAGGTCTACTCTCTTCGATGTGAAGTTCCACTGAGGGCAACAATCCCCAACAAGTCGCTGAGTTTTGTGACTTCCTTGGTGCTGCATTATGTGCTGTAGATTGGTCGCATTTTGCACTTTGTCTTGGGCCGTTGTGCAATCCAGAAACATGTCTTTGAAGCACCAATGTCTGGGTATGAGATGAAAACACTTTGCACAGTGCTTGGCTGGTGGGGAGTACATTGATTATGTTGCATGGAACCAGGCAGATGCCCCATCTAAGCTCATCCCATTTGCCCGTGCCTGGCCCATTACAAATTGCTTGTACCGCACAAATTATTGGACCTGCAGGCTGTCAAGTCCCTGGATCTTATGGACCTTAGAGTTACAGACAGTGTTCCAGTTTGGGGATAAAAGCCCTTCGTCTGTCGAGTCTACACTGACTAAGCACCCGTTTTATGTTAATCTCACACAAATCCAATCATATTTTATTATTGTACATGGAAGAGCCCAGGAATGGCCCACAATGACTGTGTCAAAACATAATGCCAAATTAATCCAATCTATCCATATCCCTCTAATCTCTGCCTGTTCATCTACCTATCCGTGTTTCACGTAATTTTATCAGATCTTCCCCCAGCATTTCCCAAACAACCCCCAAGTTCTACCGCTCACTATCCACTAGAAGTAATATATTGGGAAACGCAGGAGGGTTGAAAAAACTCTGACGGCACTTGAGGATTGAACCCAGGTCCATGGAGGTCCATTAAGGCAGCTGCTCAAATGGGACTCCTCAGTAATCAAAGCGGTCATACCTCTGTGTGGAGCCACAATAGATGGGCAAGGTCCTCAATGAGTATTTCTCCTCTGTATTTACCGAGGAGAAAGACTGGAGGACGGAGGAACTTGGGGCAGTCAATGGAAGTGTCTTGAGATCGGTCAGTGTTATGGTCGAAGAGGTGCTGAAGGTTCCTTCATGTAGGAAGGTAGACAAATCTCCAGGGTCTGGTCAGATATATCGGAGGACATTGTATGAAACCAGAGAGGACATTGCGGAAGCCCTAGTTGAGATTTACGCGTCGTCTTTAAATACAGGAGAGGTGCCGGAAGACCGGAGGGCGGCAAATGTTGTGCCTCTATTCAGGAAGGGCTGCAGGGACAATACTGGGAACTGTAGGCCAGTGGGTTTAACATCTGTAGTTGGACAGTTACTAGAGAGTATTCTGAGGGATAGAATATACAGGCATTTAGACAGACAAGGAGTGATTATGGATAGTTAGCATGGTTTTGTACATGGGAGTTCGTGCCTCACAAATCTGATTTTTGAAGATGTGACCAAAAAGGTCGATGAGAGGAGGGTTGTAGCTGTTGTATACATGGACTTCAGCAAAGCATTCGACAAGGTTCCGCATGGTAGGCAGCTCTGGAGGGTTAGATCGCATGGAATCCAAGGAGAGATAGCTCGATGGATAAAAAATTGGCTTCGTAGGAGGAAGCAGAGGGTGATGGCGGAAGGTTGCTTCTCAGACTGGAGGCCTGTGACTAGTGGTGGGCCTCAGTGTTTGGTGCTGGGCCTTCTTGACTTTCAGAAGGCTTTCGACAAGGTTCATATAAGCGATTAGTCTACAAACGGTATTGGGGGTTCAGAATTGATGTGGATAGAGAACTGGCTGGCAGACAGGAAGCAAAGAGTAGGAGTGAACGGGTCATTTTCAGAATGGCAGGCAGTGACTAGTGGGGAACCGCAAGGCTCAGTGCTGGGACCCCAGCTATTTACAATATATATTAATGATCTGGATGAGGGAATTGAATGCAACATCTCCAAGTTTGCGGATGACACGAAGCTGGGGGACAGTGTTAGCTGTGAGGAGGATGCTAGGAGGCTGCAAGGTGACTTGGATAGGTTGGGTGAGTGGGCAAGTGCATGGCAGATGCAGTTTAATGTGGATAAATGTGAGGTTATCCACTTTGGTGGCAAAAACAGGAGGGTAGACTATTATCTGCATGGTGGACGATTAGGAAAAGGGGAGATGCAACAAGACCTGGGTGTCATGGTACACCAGTCATTGAAAGTAGGCATGCAGGTGCAGCAGGCTGTGAAGAAAGCGAATGGTATGCTGGCATTCATTGCAAAAGGATTTGAGTATAGGAACAGGGAGGTTCTACTGCAGTTGTACAGGGTCTTGGTGAGGCCACATCTAGAGTATTGCGTACAGCTTTGGCCTCCTAATCTGAGGAAAGACATTCTTGCCATAGAGGGAGTACAGAAAAGGTTCACCAGACTGATTCCTGGGATGGCAGGACTTCCATATGAAGAAAGACTGGATAGACTCGGCTTGTGCTCGTTGGAACTTAGAAGATTGAGAGGGGATCTTATAGAGACTTACAAAATTCTTAAGGGGTTTGACAGGCTAGATGCAGGAAGATTGTTCCCGATGTTGGGGAAGTCCAGAACAAGGGGTCACAGTTTAGGGATAAGGGTGAAGTCTTTTAGGACCGAGATGAGAAAATCATTTTTCACACAGAGTGGTGAATCTGTGGAATTCTCTGCCACAGAAGGTAGTTGAGGCCAGTTGATTGGCTATATTTAAGAGGGAGTTAGATGTGGCTAAAGGGATCAGGGGGTATGGAGAGAAGGCAGGTACAGGATACCGAGTTGGATGATCAGCCATGATCAAATTGAATGGCGGTGCAGGCTCGAAGGGCCGAATGGCCTACTCCTGCACCTATTTTCTATGATTCTATGATTACTGTTTGTCATCTCTGTCAATGATTTGGATGAGAACATACATGAAAATTTTAGCAAGTTTGCAGATGATACAAAAGTGGGTGGTTTTGCAGATAGTGAAGATGGATGGGAAAGATTGCAGTCTCTTGCCCATAGTAGGTGAATTGAGGACCAGAGGACATCGGTTTAAGGTGAAGGTGAAGGGGAAAAGGTTTAATAGGATTCCGAGGGGTAACTTTTTCACACAAAGGGTGGTGGGTGTATCGAACAAGCTGCCAGAGGAGGTAGTTGAGGTAGTTGAGGCTGGGACTATCCCACCATTTAAGAAACAGTTAGACAGGTACATGGATAAGACAGGTTTGGAGGGATATGGATCAAACGTGGGCAGGTGGAACTAGTGTAGCTGAGACATGCAGGCCGGTGTGGGCAAGTTGGGCCAGCCAAAGGGCTTGTTTCCACACTGTATCATTCTATGACTCTATCTGGCAGAGCCACCTTTAAACCTAATCTTAGGATTTTGCTGGTTGTCATGCGTTTGCTTTAGTTTTCAAAATTTTCTTAGATTCGGGGAAGGTTCCATTATGTTGGAAAATAGCTAATTTTCTCAATTATTCAAAATAGCAAGCAGTTAGTTTTATATCTTGTCACAGGGAAGATATTACAAATTATTATTACAGATGTTAGAGCAGGCCATTTCAGGATTTCATCTTAATCAACATGGTTTTGTTCAGTAACTTGGAAAATTAGGTTTGAAGAAATCTCATTTGCTGTGAATAAAGAGAAAACTGTGGATGTACTGAGATTTCCAGAATACATCAACCAGACTGATTCCTGGGATGACAGGACTTCCATATGAGGAAAGATTGGATAGACTCGGCTTGTACTCGCTGGAATTTAGAAGATTGAGAGGGGATCTTATAGAGACTTACAAAATTCTTAAGGGGTTTGACAGGCTAGATGCAGGAAGATTGTTCCCGATGTTGGGGAAGTCCAGAACAAGGGGTCACAGTTTAGGGATAAGGGTGAAGTCTTTTAGGACCGAGATGAGAAAATCATTTTTCACACAGAGTGGTGAATCTGTGGAATTCTCTGCCACAGAAGGTAGTTGAGGCCAGTTGATTGGCTATATTTAAGAGGGAGTTAGATGTGGCTAAAGGGATCAGGGGGTATGGAGAGAAGGCAGGTACAGGATACCGAGTTGGATGATCAGCCATGATCAAATTGAATGGCGGTGCAGGCTCGAAGGGCCGAATGGCCTAATCCTGCACCTATTTTTCTATGTTTCTATCAAATGCTATTGCAAAAAAATAAAAGCTCATGATATATTGGACATATTGGAACGGATAGGAGAGTAGACAGCTAACAGAAATTAAATAGGTGCAAAAGCTGGAGGAACTCAGTGAGTCGAGCAGCATTTGTGGAGGCAAAAGTACGGTTGGCATTTCAGTTTGAGACCCTGCGTTAATTCCCCCAGCTCCAGACCCCAGCATCTACAGTCTCTCGTGCCTCTCAGGCAATAAACATTAACTGATCTTTTTCTGGATGGCAAGATGTAATGCAGTGTGCATAGCAAGTGATTTGGGCGGAGACGCTGAAAACACGGCTGCTAAAGTTGCTGACGTCACAAAGATGGGTGGAGAAATATTTGGCGAAGGATAGGATAGGTTAAGTGAGTAGGAAAAGATCTGGCAAGTGGGTCAAAAGATGGGAAAATTAGGAACTGTGTTTTTGGCCAACGAAAATTAAAACAAGTTTCTAATTGGTGAGAGATTGTCGAACTCTGAGATGTACAGGGATCTGGATGTCCCGGACTAGTATTTGCAAAAGACCAGTATGTTGGTATAACATGCAATTGGGGAAAGCTATGGAAGAATCATTGTTTATTGCTGGGGGATGAGAACTCAAAGATAGGGAGTTAATGTTTCAGTTAATGGGGCATTCCTGAGACCACAGCTGGAGTACTGGCCTCCAGTTCAGGGTAGGTTTACTGGACCACTGTGAGGCCTGTGTCGGCTGGGGTTTGGAAGAGTGCGAGGAGCCTAACTGAGTTACGCAAGATCCTGTGGCATCTGGGACTAGACGTGTCCTCTTGTTGGAGAATCAAGAACTACGACATGGCAAAAATATGGTAGGAAACCCCTCTCTCAGGGGCTTTGTGGAACATTGCTAAGGCAAAAATTGACAGTTTCTTGCTAAGCAAGGGTTGAAGATATACTGAGGGTAGATGGAATTGAGCTTACGTCAGATTTTATTTCAAGAGTGGGGCAAACCTGAGATATTGAGTGGCCCACCCTTGTTCTTAATTTGTATTTTCATGTCCTGCTTCCTTGCTTCACTTAAACCGACAGTGGAACCCACATTCATCCAATGTAAATAATTAAACAGACAAGCACACATAGAGGCAAACATTAAATAGTGAGGGCAATTCTTGGTTCTAATGAAGGCTGGAACCCGCCTGCCCACACTACAGCAGAGACTACACTCCCGCTTTATTTCAACACAAAGCTTGAACCAAACTGCTGGTTACTTACTGCAGCAAGGTTGCCTTCCACATCTGGCAAATTCAGATCGACAGCAGACAGTGACGGGCTGAACAGCTGCAGACAGGACACCAATAGATAAGGGATTTAGATAGTGCTATCAATTCAATAAAAACTTACGACTTAATTCCTAATTACGACTTAATTCCTAATTTCCTAAAAAAGGCATAGAATGTGGCGACTGCCGGCATTAGCAGCATTTTTTTGTCCATCACTAAACACAGTCATGAAGGATGAACCGGGTGGGAGATTGCAACCTTCACGAGGTACGGCCCTGTTTCGACTAATGCAATCAACTCGACGTGCATTAACAACCGGAAGATCAAATAGAACAAGTTGTCCTACAACGTTAGGCTGTGCACGCCACACGCAAGAAGAAGAAGGATGAACGACTACATTCCTTCTTGCGGGAGGACTGGTGATGGTGATTGTGGGGTAGGGAAAGCTGTGGTTCATTAACCACAGAATGCAGTGGCTTGCAATTGACACAATATTTATTGGAATCGTAGAGAATCTGTAGTTAATGAATTTGAAAATATAAAATATACCTTTATGATCAGTGGTCCCAATAGCAACAATGAGAGAAATTATTAATATATTAACTATGTAATGAGTTACAGTGGCAGCTTCAGTCTAACGTTTGTTAAAGAATCAGTTTGTTAAGCTAAATAATCAACAGGGGATCAGATCAGTGCAGGGTACACAAAAGGCTGGAGAAACTCAGCGGGTGCAGCAGCATCTATGGAGCGAAGGAGACAGGCAACGTTTCGGGCCGAAACCCTTCTTCAGAGTTCTGTTTATCTTTTGAGTTGCATTTGAACGTTGACATCACCTTGCGACATGGAACTGTGCAAACTATCATGAAGAGCAAAACACGGTGGTAGGATTCCCAAGGTTCTGATCATCTTGCATCCTGAACTGGGAACCGTGACATATTTAAACGATTCTTATCATTGGATATTAGGTAGTTAAAAGCACAGTTAAGTAGAAGCATGAGAATACTACTGTTGTCCCCGTGCTCAAGAAGTCCAGGAGGGACCTGCCTGGACACTACAGGTTGGTGAGACTTACATCCGTAGGTAAGGTGCTGGAGAAGGTACTGAGGGACAGGATCCATGCCTATTTGGAGGAAAAGTAGAGACTGATTAGGAGGAGTCAGCGTGGTTTTGTGCAGGGTGATGAGGTCTCACAATTCTGACTACATTTTTCAAGGATGTAACCAAGGAGATTGATGAAGACTAGGGGGTAGATGTTGTCAATAAGGCCTTTATCCCGGCTTAAGACTAGGTCCTGCACAGTAGACTGGCTCAGAAGGTGAAAGCACAAGGCATTTGAAGCAGAAGATTTTGACTACCTTCGATTTTCCAGCATCTGCAGTTCCTTCTTAGGCATTTGAAGCATGTTGGTGAACTGGATTCAAATTGGCTGGGAGATAGAGGCAGAAGGAGTTCCTGAGTGGAAATCCATGTCAATCATGTGTCACATAGGAATAATTAAGATGTGAATGCAGGGGCATGAGCAGTAAGCTTGCAAATGACACAAAAATTATTGGATGAGGCAGCATCTATGGAGCAAAGGAAATAGGCAACATTTCGGGTCGAGATCCTTCTTCAGACTGATGTGCGCTCTAGTTCCTGCCCCCCCACCCTCACATAAGTCTGAAGAAGGGTCTCGACCTGAAACGTTGCCCATTTCCTTCGCTCCATAGATGCTGCCTCACTCGCTTGAGTTTCTCCAGCATTTTTGTCTACCTTCGATTTTCCAGCATCTGCAGCTCCTTCTTAAACATAAATTATTGGAATCGTAGAGAGGAAAGAAGCTTGTCTAAGGATACAGCGGGACATAGATCAGCTGGAAAGATTGGTGGAGTAGTGGCAGATGGAATGTAACCGTAAAGTGATGCACTTTGGGCAGTCACCGTTTGGGAGGATATATGGAGTCAATGGCAAGAACCTTGGGAGCACGATGCACAGGGAAACATTTGGCTGCAAGTTCATCGTTTCCTGAAAGCTCCAACACAGATGGATGGGGTAGTGAAGAAGGCAGTGGCATGCTTGCCTTCACAGTTTGAGGCAATGAGTACAAGAGTTAGGATATCATGTTGCAGTTGTACAAAACATTAGTTAGTAATATATATATTTCTCGTCACCAGATTACAGGAAGGTTATGGTAGCAATGGTGAGAGTGCAGAAGAAATTAATGGGATGGTGCCTGTAGGTGTAAAAAGAGATTGTAGAGGTTATATTTATTCTCACTGGAGCATAGGAGGCTGAAGATATTTGTTATTCTAAACCATGTACTCGGCATCACTCTCCTTGCCTTGAGAGGAATTAGAACTTGGAATTATTGAATTAGGAGGGGGAGAGATAGGAAGGCGGAATCTTTTCTCCCAGGGCAGGAAACAGTCAGAGATATGAAGTGCTGAAGCAACATTAAAAATGGACGTCCCTCTTTAGGTTAAGGTGAGAGTGGAGAAATTTACAGGAGATCTGAGGGGTTTGTTTTTCACACGGAGAGTGCTGAATATCAGGAACATGCTGCCAGAGGAGGTGGTGGAGGCAGACACAATTATAATGTTTAAAAAGTACTTGGATAGGAAAGTCTCTGTGCTGTACGCAACAATCCCACTATAATACTGCATTTTAATAGATCCCTGAAAGTTTGCCGCTCGTTTCAAACACTTGATTTTGTGAAATGGATGGTGGAAGCCACTGTGACAGAGCTGAACGGATGGGGTTGGAGGACAAGAGATTCAGTAAAACCTCATTAAATAAACCTCGGGGAGAGCAGCTCGTCAATGGACAATGCAGACAACTTGGCTGCATTACAGGGAGTGGTGTGAATTATGGATTCCATATTGCTGCGGCTAAACAGTTTACTGATTCGTGCTATCCAGAATAGGCAGACTTAGCAATTATAGGGGATATTATACGGCCTTAGGATGCTGCTAAAGCATTTCTGAAAAAGTGCATTGATCCTGTAGAAAAGCTGGCACCAATTTCTGCCTGCATCGGTCTGGATTGTGGGCTGTTGTCTCTGGATTGACAACTTAGTCTGACAGCTGGAGATGGAGGTGGTGGTGCTGGTTGGCAGTGGTTTGTGGAAGGAAATGCTTCCAGCGATGGTCTATGTAAGGGAGCCAGTCAGGGAATGTTACCACCCCCCCCCCCCCCCCCCAAGCTCTACCTGGAGACAACAGAAACAAAACTTACATCTAGAAGCGTGCTGGATTCCATGCTGAAGGTTTGCCCCGACAGCAGGTTCTGTAGGTTATCCAGGCTGGAATCAATTCGATCCAAGTGATTGTAGAGATCATTTCTACACATGTAAAGAAACAAACGCAACTCTTTCATTTAAATATCAACAATTTAAATCTTCACTATGTTTATTGCATCACTCTCCTCAGAAGGATTCCAAGAAGCAAAAAATAAAACAAGATGTTGAAATATCAAGAAGCAGCCCCATCCACCTAATGACACCATTGTGCAGCGAGCCAATGGCTCTGGGATCGGTAATGGCCGCACTGTATCTATCCCAGGCTCCAAATATCCTTGCTCTCTCGACTCTTCCTTCCTTATCCAGGCAGCAGTCTGTTTCACTTTGGACAATGAATCACCTTTGGCAGAACAACTCTTGGCAGCAGACAACTCTACATTCTGAAGAAGGGTTTCCACCCAAAACATCACTTATCCATGTTCTCCACAGATGCTGCCCGACCCGTCGAGTTACTCCAGCACTTTATTTCCTTTTACATTCGAAGATTTGGGGGTTGTAGTTTCAGGATAAAAGACACCAAGGGAGCCATGAGCAAATGTGGATGGGAGACACAATCAGCCAGACTCAGTGAATGGCAGAGCAGACTTGGTGCATTGCACAGCTTGCTCTTGCTCCTATGATTTCTGCTGAGCCTGCTTCTGGTGGAGCAGGGCTGTACAGCACCAAAAGCGACCGGTTCAACCAAAGCAAATTTTGTACATAAATGCTGCCTGAACGCATTTTATAATTATCGAGACAGCATCCTGCTGAAAGATTTAATCTTCTTGAAACTCATCCTTCTACACTAAAAGAGACTATAATGCTCCTGCCTTTGTGAAGGGCGATTTGCAGGTGTATGTCTCGTGATCAAGTAACATCAATATCACAGAAATAGACACAAGGGCTGAGGTAACCGTGCTGGTCAGGAAGCATCTCTGGAAAACATGGAATGCTGAAACCAAGGTTTGTGGCTGGGACCCAGCTTCAGACAGAAGATTCTGAAGAAGGGCCCCCGACCTGAAACGTCACCTATCCATGTTCTCCATTGATGCTGCCTGACCTGCTGAGTTACTCCAGCACTTTATTGTAAACTGGCATCTGCAGTTCCTTGTATCAACAAATCATAGAATGCTTGTTGTTAAATACAAGAGCCCACGTCAAATACGAAGGAATCCATGTGCTGGTAACGTGGGGCTGTTTCTGCCTCAAGGGGCCTGTCCCACTGCGGCGACCTCATTTGTGAATTTAGAAGAGTTTGCTCTCGACTCAAATGGTCAACACGTGGTCCTAGGAGGTCACTGGAACTCTCCTTCATGCTCGAGAGAAGTTTCCGCATACACGCGGCCTCAGTTTGGGCGAGGAAACGTTTCAGCATGTTGAAAATATTTCTGCGAGTAAAAATTGGTCAGCATGGTTCTTTTGAACTCGTAGTGCAGTGGAGTGGGGTCGCTATGTGGTTATAAGCAGTCAAGGGCAGCCGTAGGCAATCTCCTTCGCTGACCGGGCATTTTGATAGGCTCATTGGAGATTTCAGAACCCAGGAAAACCAACCGGTAGGTAAATTGCCCGCTAAACTTTATAAAAAGTTGTCCGGCTTCTCCATTCCTTCTCTCCCCCACCCCCTCCCTGCGCTCTCTAGAGGACCTACCGTGCACTGCAGCAGCCGTCTTTTACCTTCCTGTTCATCGCGGGTGTGAATTTCAGACAGCGCTTCCCTGGCTCCCACCTTTGCGATGTGTGTGTGTGTGCGTGTGTGCGCGCGCATGTGTTTTGGCAGTCGATCCAGCTCGAGGTTTTGGAGACGAGTGCCCTCGAGCTTGAAGGTCGAAGACAGTCACTGAAAAGTCGCATTAGTGGGACAGGCCCTTAAATGTCACTGAAGTCACCGGACACTTTGGCACCAACAAGTCACAAATAGTTTCCCTTCTCTTTTCAGCTCAGTGTTTGGAGCTGGGCCACGTCATTGCCAGCATTCAAACTGAAATCACCATCTATCTCAGGACCACCACTGGGAAAAGAATGCAGACACAGAGCGACACAGAGCAACACACACACACGTACTCACTCACTCAGGCAGAACAGAAAGAAAAGCGTGCATAGCAGGCAGCAAACAGAAACACAAGCTCATTTAAAAAAAAGGTTAAGGTCATGTGTTAGTGAGGTAGAAGGCTGTGCAGTTAATAGAGAACTGTGGAGACGGAGGATCTTGGCTTCAATGCCCTTCCTTTCCCGAGTTACTGCCACCTCAAGTTAGGCATTGACGGAGACTGAGAGAGATAGAATCACTGAGCTGTACAACACATAAACAGGTACTTCGGCCCACTCTGTCCATGCTGACTTTATTAGGCTTGACCCGTTTGCTGGCATTTGGCCCAAATCCCCATCAACCCTTCCTATTCATATACCTGTTCAAATGTCTTTAAACAAAAGTCGTAATGGTATTCGCTTCCATACCTTCTTTTGGCAGCTCATTCCAGATACGGACTACCTGCGAGTGAACAAGTTGCCCCTGAGATCCTTCCTAAATCCCTCCCCTTTCACTTGAAGCCTCTGCCCTTGTTTTAGAATCCTCTACACTGGGACAAAGATTGTCAGCCTTCACCTTGTCAATGCCCCTTAATAAGGCCAAACTTCAGTGGAAGCAAATTTAATTTCTCAGCTACAGGCGAGGGCTGAATTGCACCCGTTTCACTTCACTCAAGTAATGAAAAATAAATTTGCAGTGAGTAGTAACAAAGCACTTTATGGGGGGGGGGGGGGGAGGGGGGGGGAGAGGTTGGTCAGGGTCTACGTCCCACTGGGAAACAGTCAAAGGTAGGAAGCGCTGAACTAACATTAAAAACGGATGTCACTCTGGACATCGTACGGAAACGTCTGTGTGCAGGAGTGTAAAGCTCACCAAACCTAAAGCAAGAGCAACCATGACAGAAAATATTCCTAGTCACACTAGAGAGTGCACAACACGAGGAGAGTGATCAGAACGTATTAAGCACACGCAACTAATACAAGATATTGTAAACTATCAAAAACATCAAAGAAAATCCACAACACAGGAAATCTGCTTTTTTCTCTTGATAATACATCACCGTGTCTATTAGAAGTTGCAGGATATTTTGTATCACCCTCAAAGGAATCACTGAAGCCTAATTGTAGATTTGCGGAATTTCTAAAAGTCTACTGATACTCAGTGGTACGATTAACATTTTATTGCCATGGGAATGAAGCACTGGTGGAACGTTGGCACAATGTATTGATGGAGTTTAGTGGCTTTAGTGGTGTTTCCCTTGTCATCCCTGCCAGCAAAAAAGCTCAAATAGATGCAGTGAACACATTGTCGCCCTTCCTTTCCAGTACCCATTGCCCCCAAGCCAGAGGTTTTCTACTGAGACACGTTGTGCTTATCTGTGAGACAGCAGGATAATAGAAATGCTAACCCTATCAGTGCTCTGGGATGAGTAGAGGAAGAAAGACTGGAGATAACACAATTGACTTCTGGCATCTGCTGGGCTTGAATCAAACTGAAAGATAGAAACACAAGATCATGCTAGGCACTATACTACAGAAGTAACAGCCACCATTTCCCAAATCACATCAACATCCTCCACACCATGTTCAAACATATTATTTCACAGCAAAGTACAACAGGTGTGAGGTGAGTATACAGTATAGATTATTGTTAGAGTCAGTGTGTCTGCAGCTTGAAGGCGGGTCCCGTCTCAAAATGCCCTTTGTCCATTCCCTCCCAATGGATAGGAAAGGTTATGGGCCAAACCCGGGTAAATGGGACTAACTTAGATGGGGCATCTTGGTCAGCATGGACAAGGACAGCTTGGGCCAAAGGGCCTGTTTCCGTGCTGTTTGTCTTAATGACTCCTCAAAGGCTGCCTAACCCGTGAGTTTGTCCACTACTTTGTGTTTTGCTCAAGACGGCTGCACCTGCAGTTTCTTGTGTCTCCATGGGTTTGTGCTTTTTCTTTTACCACAGTCTACCGAGGTGCTACCACTGGACCTTGAAGCCCATTAAAAAAAAAACATTGCCACGATGTAAACATCACCAGAAAGTCGACCTTTAACACCGTCCCTGGTTGCTTTATAAGTTGATAAAGAAACCTTCCTGATTTGTTGCAGTCTTGTGCAATGAAACCAACAGCAGGGCGTTTGGACTTCAGGAGCAGAAGATTCAACATTTAGCAGTCACTCATTTGTAGCAAATGGGTCAGAGCAATTAAAAGAGGTACCAACTTTCAGGACAATAGATAATGATTGTCAATACTCAACAGTGAATGAGTACAAGTGGGCTCTGAATAGGAAAACACTGGATTGGAATGGAGCACTTGGGCTAAATGGTCTTAATGGCTGCGTGAAGCTTTTGATGCTCGAGGCCAAGTAGATGTTTTAAAAACGTGATTTATGTTGTATATTGAAATCTGACAAAGTGGGTAAATGGAGCTATGTTCCGAGTTAGCGGATCTGGTCTGAGGGACTGAATGGCCCACTTTTGTTCTTTGCTCCCTTTTCTCTGCTTCTTGTTATAGCAAAGATTGGAAATAACGGTCTCGAACCATTATACGCGAAGAATAAAGAGCGCAACCACAATATCTGTAGAAATATCTGCCTGTGTAATCCACTATTCAATGGGATGAACATTGAAATTCCCTATTTCAGGTAAGCTGCACTTCCCGTGCTCTTCAGATTCCACCTCTCCTCCCCACTCCCGCCCAGTTTCACACACGACAGCCTTCCTTTGATAGTGATACGAATTCCATTGAGCTTAATATTACGAGAGTTCCTAAATGTCCTGTACCGTTGCCTTTGGAATTCAGCATTTGAGTCTGTTTGGATTTTGTGTGGATCTCACATTGAGTCTCTGAGCAGTGGAGTGCCACCTGATGGTACTATCAACAACATCTTCGACATGTGGCTGGATGGGTTTGGAGGGGGGGGGAGCTGGTAAGTGAACGTGATTCAAGATTCAAGAGACATTTATTGTCACATGCATCAATTGGTACAGTGAAATGCGGGTTACCATACAGCCATACGAATAAAAAGAACACAACACACGATAGACTTTAACATGAACATCCCCACATAGCGGAATCAAAGTTTCCCACTGTGAGGGAAGGCACCAAAGTTCAGTCATCTTCCTCTTCGTTCACCTGTGGTTGGGGCCTCCCGAGCCCTCTGCAGTCCCCGCTACGGGAGGTCCGATGATGGAACTCCGACGTCGGAACGGAGAACACTCTCAGCGGCTTGGACTTCCGAATCGGCCACTTCCTACCGGAGACCGCGGCTCCCGAAGTCCACAGGCCGCGCTGGGCGGAGATTCACACTGGCAGCCCTCGGCAAAGGGATCCCAGGATTCCGTGATGTTGAAGTCAGCGCCACCGGCAGCTGGGAGCTCCACAAACCACAGCTCCACGATGTTGAAGCAGCAGGCCCAACACTCCGGGGCTTAAAACGGCGATCCCAGGTAAGGCATCGCCCCGCTCTGCGATTAATCCAATGCTGCGCCGCTGCTGAAACTCTGGTCCGGTCTCCGGCAGGAAAGGCCGTGCCCATCCACATGGTAGGCCGCGAGGGGGGGGGGGGGGCAGGACGCAACTCGGAGAATAGTCGCAGCCTCGCCAGAAAGTGACTGGGAAACGGCTTCCCCCTTACCCTGCCCACCTCCCCCACATAAAAATACTAAAGAAACCTCCAAACCATACTTTTTAAACAGACAAAAAATAAGAGGGAAAAACAGGCAGACTGTAGGCAGAGGCTGCCATCATGCAGCACCCTTAGTGGTTTCATCCTGGATTTTCACAGGGCAGGATGCAACAGGCCAACTTTCCATGTTGGTGGGTACATGCAAGTACTGCAGCTGTTCCATCTGGCTTGGCTGGAGTCATGACATGTTCTGCAGCACCAGTCTATAGTATCACAGCCAAGTAGTTTAGTTTAGAGGTACAGCGTAGAAACAGGTTCTTTAGTCCGCGCCGACCAGTGATCATCCCGTACACTAGCACTGCTCTACACACCAGGGACAATTCCCAATTTTACCACAGCCAATTAACCTACAAACTTGCACTTCTTTGGACGTGGGATGAAACCGGCGCACCAGGTGAAAACGCACGCAGTCACAGGGAGTATGTGCAAACTCCACACAGGCAGCGCCGATAGTCAGTATTGAACCCGGGTCTCCGGCGCTATGAGGCAGCAACTCCACCGCTGCGCCACTCTATTATTGCCACGTTCTTTCCCACTACAACTGAATTGGTGACTTCTGTAATGGTGGAGACCTGAGCAGACTCGGATCGAGTTAGCACATCTGGTTTCAATCTTGCCTGTTATGATCACATTCTAGGGTTTGTTACCTACATAGAAAATCACAGTACAGGAACAGGCACTTTGGCTCACCAGGTCTGTGCCGACACGATTATGCCAATTTAAATTGCACACCTGCCTGCAAACACATGGCCCGTGTATCCTCCTGTTGCTTGACTGTTCATTTGTCTGTCTCAATGCCATTTTAAATGTATTGTATCTGCTTCCACCACTTCTACTGGCAGCCGATTCCAAGTACCAACGCTCTGTGGGGAAAAGATTTGCTCCACACATCTCTGTTAAACTCCCCCCCCCCTCATCTCAAAGACTATTGGCTTGAAAGTCCGTGAGAAAGAAGGCGAGTGACAGGGAGACAGTTTAAAAAGGGCGCCGACCCGGTCCTAGTCGGTAGCGGAGCGGCAGGCGAAGGAGGGCGGACATTGGCTGAGGAATTTAATTCGCAAATTGGTAAAATGGTAAAATACAAGCAAGGGGAGTGTCCTGTTGGGGAGCAGCCTTGTCGAGGGAAGCACCTTGTGAGTAAAGTGCGAGTCTTTGGCTCAAGAGTCTTCGGCGAGGAATTTGTGATTTTTGTCCACTGAATGGCAGGCATGTTGGTGCAGTGTGTTTCCTGCAGGATATGGGAAGTCAGGGACACGGCTGGAGCTTCTGGAGACTACACCTGCAGAAATTATTTCCCGGTGCAACTCCTCAATGAACGTGTTGGGGCACTAGAGAAGCAGCTAGATGACCTCCGGGCCATCCGGGAAAACGAGAGTTTCCTGGACAGGACCTACAGTGAGGTAGTCACGCCAAGGATCCAGGAAGAGCGAAGGTGGGTGACTGGGAGAAAGGGGAGTAACTGTGGAGTGCAGGAGACCCCAGTGGCTGTGCCAAATGTAAACCTTTTGGGAGATGTCGGGGCAGACGGCACTTCCAGTCCAAGCGGCGGACTGGTCGGTAGCTCCAATCCTAGAGATGAGACTCGACTGGCGAGACCGACGTCGGGCACAGCTATAGTGGTGGGAGACTCCATTATCCGAGGTGCGGTCCGGAGATTCTGTGGCGGCAGGCGACTCGAGAATGGTCTGGTGCCAGGGTTCAAGATATCACAAACTGACTTCAGAACATCCTCGAGAGGGAAGGCAAACAGCCGGAAGTAGTTGTGCACGTGGGCACAACACGATGTCAGGAAGAAGAGGAAGGAGGTTCTGCAACGCGAGTTTGGAGAGTTAGGAAGAAGACTGAAAAAACAGGACTTCTAGGGTGGTTATCTCTGGATTACTTCCAGTACCTCGTACTCGTGAGGGCAGGAACAGCGAGATGGGGGATCTGAATGTGCGGCTTGGTGGCCTGGTGCAGGGAGCAAGGATTTAGATTTATTGACCACTGGGATCTCTTCTGGGGTAGGGGTGACCTGTAAAAAAGGGACGGGTTACACCTTAACTGGAGGGGGACCGGCGTTCTGGCAGGCAGGTTTGCTAGGGCTACACGTGTGGGTTTAAACTAAATAGTGGGGGGGGGAGTGGTTGACAAATTGGGAGTATAAAGATGGAGTTGAAGGGGAAGTGAGTACAGGAAAAGTTACAAAAGGCTCTTGAATTAATGGGAAGGAAAGTTCGAGATGGGATAAGAGAGTAAGGTCAGGGCCAATAGTGACCGGTGTGAGAGGGGAGGTGAATACCGAGGTCAAAGTGTTGTATATGAATGAGCGAAGTATATGAAATAAAGTGGACGAGCTTGAGGCTCAGTTAGAAATTGGCAAGTATGATGTTGTGGGAATTACAGAGACATGGCTGCAAGAGGGCCAGGGCTGGGAACTGAATATTCAAGGGTATACCTCCTATCGAAAAGACAGACAGGTGGGCAGAGGGGGTGGGGTAGCTCTGTTGGTGAGGAATGAAATGGAGTTTGTGGAGTGCCTCCGTGATCGATTCTTAGAGCAGCTTATTATACTGGAGCCTACCAGGGAGAAGGCAATTCTGGATTTAGTGTCGTGTAATTAACCTGATTTGATAAGGGAACTCGAGGTAAAGGAGCCATTAGGAGGTAGTGACATTAATATGATAAGTTTTAATCTACAATTTGAGAGAGAGAAGGGAAAATCGGAAGTCTCAGTATTTAATTGAGCAAAGGGGACTATGGAGCCATGAGGGAGGAGCTGGCCAAAGTTGACTGGAAAGATACTCGAGCAGGGATGGCAGTGGAATAACAATGGCAGGTATTTCTGGGAACAATTCGGAAGGTGCAGGATCAGTTCATTCCAAAGAGGAAGAAAGACTCCAAGGGGGGTAAGGGGCGACCGTGACTGACAAGGGAAGTCAAGGACAGTATAAAAATAAAAGAGAAGAAGTATAACATAGCAAAGATGAGCAGGAAGCCAGAGGATTGGGTAACTTTTAAAGAGCAACAGAAGATAACTAACAAGGCAATACGGGGAGAAAAGATGAGGTACGAAGGTAAGCTAGCTTCCTCCAAGAATATAAAGGAGGATAGTAAAAGCTTCTTTAGGTATGTGAAGAGGAAAAAAATAGTTAAGACCAAAGTTGGACCTTTGAAGACTGAGACGGGTGAATTTATTATGGGGAACAAGGAAATGGCAGATGAGTTGAACAGGTACTTTGGATCCGTCTTCACTAAGGAGGACACAAATAATCTCCCCTATGTACTAGTGGCCAGAGGATCTAGGGTGATGGAGGAACTGCAGGAAATGCACATTAGGCAGGAATGGTGTTGGGTAGACTGATGGGACTGAAGGCTGATAAATCCCCAGGGCCTGATGGTCTGCATCCCAGGGTACTTAAGGTAGTGGCTCTAGAAATCGTGGATGCATTGGTGATAATTTTCCAATGTTCTATAGACTCAGGATCAGTTCCTGTGGATTGGAGGGTAGCTAATGTTATCCCACTTTTGAAGACAGGCGGGAGAGAGAAAACAGGGAATTATAGACCAGTTAGCCTGACATCGGTGGTGGGGAAGATGCTGGAGTCAATTGTAAAAGATGAAATTGCGACACATTTGGATAGCAGTAACAGGATCGGTCCGAGTCAGCATGGATTTATGAAGGGGAAATCATGCTTGACTACTCGTCTGGAATTTTTCGAGGATGTAACTAGGAAAATGGACATGGGAGAGCCAGTGTATGTCATGTACCTGGACTTTCAGAAAACATTTGATAAGGTCCCACATAGGAGATTAGTGGGCATAATTAGAGCACATGGTATTGGGGGTAGAGTGCTGACATGGATAGAGAAGTGGTTGGCAGACAGGAAACAAAGAGTAGGGATTAACGGGTCCCTTTCAGAATGGGAGGCAGTGACTAGTGGGGTACCGCAAGGCTCGGTGCTGGGACCGCAGCTATTTACAATATACATTAATTATTTAGACGAAAAGATTAAAAGTAACATTAGCAAATTTGCAGATGACACAAAGCTGGGTGGCAGTGTGAACTGTGAGGAGGATGCTATGAGAATGCAGGGTGACTTGGACAGGTTGGGTGAGTGGGCAGATACATGGCAGTTGCAATTTAATGTGGATTATTGTGAGGTTATCCACTTTGGTAGCAAAAACAGGAAGGCAGATTGTTATCTAAATGGTGTCAAGATGTGAAAATGGGAAGTACAACGAGATCAGGGGGTCCTTGTCATTAGTCACTGAAAGTAAGCATGCAGGTACAGCAGGCGGTGAAGAAAGCGAATGGCATGTTGGCCTTCATAACAAGATGAGTTGAGCACAGGAGCAAAGAGGATGTACAGGGACCCAGTGAGACCACACCTGGAGTATTGTGTGCAGTTTTGGTCTCCAAATTTAACGAAGGACATTCTTGCTATTGAGGGAGTGCAGCGTAGGTTCACGAGGTTAATTCCCAGGATGGCGGGACTGTGATATGTTGATAGAATGGAGTGGCTGGGCTTGTATACGCTGGAATTTAGAAGGATGAGAGGGGATCTTATTGAAACATATAAGATTATTAAGGGTTTGGACACGCCAGAGGCAGGAAATATGTTTCCAATGTTGGGGGAGTCCAGAAACAAGGGCCACAGTTTAAGAATAAGGGGTAAGGCATTTAGAACGGAGATGAGGAAACACTTTTTCACACAGAATGTTGTGAATCTGTGGAATTCTCTGCCTCTGAAGGCAGTGGAGGCCAATTCTCTGGATGCTTTCACGAGAGAGTTAGATAGAGCTGTTAAAGATAGGGGTCAGGGGATATGGGGAGAAGGCAGGAACGGGGTACTGATTGTGGATGATCAGCCATGATCACAGAGAATGGCGATGCTGGCTATCAAACTGTTCTACTCCTCCCCCTTGTGTTGTTGGGTAGACCGACTCCACTCCCCCACCCCCCTCCCCAATCCTTTCCACTCGTCACTTTAATTTCATGTTTCATGTATCTTGTTGTGTTTTGTGACTCTTGGCAGACCAATTTCCCTCCTGGAATAAATAAAGTCTTGCTGTATCGTATAAGTTAATACATTTCTCTTCCTGAGCCTACAATGCTTCAGAGGAAACGATCCAAGTTTGCCCAACTTCTCCATTGTACTCTCTAATCCAGGCTGTATGCGTGTCAATTGCTGCTGCAACCTCTTCAAATCCTCCGTACTCCAAAAGTTTTACAAAGCTGCAACATGACTTCCCAACTTTGACACTCGGTGCCCCAACCGACGAAGGCAAGTGTGCCGTAGGGCTGTTTATTACCACTCTTATCTCCCCGTGTTGCCACTTTTAGAGAGTTGCGGATTTGCACCCCAGGATCCCGCTGCACATCAATGTTTTTCAGGATCCCGTGTGCCTTAATATTCTGGATCAGGCTACAACGAGGCTACCTTGTCGAAAGTTTTACCAAAATCCATGTGTACAATACCCAATGCCCTATGGTACCTTGTGGTCATCGTTCCCCGAAGAGTCCACCAGGGACTTTACTGGAATCAATCTGGTCACCAATCATCATCGTCACCTCCTCAAACACTCAATCAGGTTTCTAAGATATGACCTTCCATGGACAAAGCATTGTTGACTACACCTAATAAACGTATCCTTTTCCAGATGGTGCAGATCCTACCGTAAAAATCTTCTCCATGTGTTTCCCTGCCGCTGATGTAAGGTTCAATGGCCTTTTATTTCCTGGTCTGTCCCTCCTGCCCTTCATGGACAGAGGAACAATACAGGCTGTTCTCCACACCTCTGCAACCTCAGGGGATATGGAAATCTCTGTCAAGGTCCCAACATTGTCCTCCCTTGCCTCTCTCAATAGCTAGAGAGAGTATTGTGGACCAAATTATTCACGATTGACTTTAATTCCCGCTGCCCAGCCTGAGGACAGTGGCAAGGACATAATGCTCTGGGAAAAGCATGCACCATCCTACAAATAATGTACTGCTCTCCGTAACTAATTAACAGGACCAGGTCACATGCAACTGCACACACTACTCAACCTGGCCACTCCTGCCCCCACCTCAGCCACAAAGATCTTAGGTTGCTCTCAATTGCCTTCCTCCTGCAGGAGGTTAACAGTATTTCTTTGTATGTGCACTATTACACCGAGAACGGAATGAATGAACGTGGAAGAGAAAATTCAACATGTTGTCAGCATTAGTGAGACAGGTAGAGGCATTGGTTTTGAGTTGATCCTTGGTAATCATGCAAGTTTGCTCCAAAAGGAGGCCGCTGACTATTCATTTCTCTCCATTCACGCTCGATTTACCACGTATTTTCAACCATCCACTTCCGCGCGTGTTTGATGGTCATGACACTTAGCGTCAAGGTCCCAAGGAACTCCATTGCTTCTGATCTATGATCACAAGAAGATCTGACACTTACACTGACCTCAAACCTATCGAACCAAAAGAAACACCCCTGCAGTTTATGAAAGACTGTCGGCTTTTGGAGCACGAGCTAAGACCCTGTGAAGGGAAACTGTCAACCTTCATGTGCCGAACATCTACTTGGTCACCAAGCACCCTCTAGAAACAAAAAAAAAAAAAAGTTCTGCAGGTCAGGCAGCATCTGTATAGGGAAATGGACAGACAACATCTCGGGTTGGGACCCTTCTTCAGACTTAACAGATGACATTTTGTGTTGGGGTCTTTCTTAAAACTGACCCGAAACGTCACCTATCCATTTCCCTCCAACCCCGTTGAGTTCCTCCAGCACGGTTTCTAGCTCAAAATCCCAGCATCTGCAGTCTGATGCGTCTCGGGGCCCCCGTACAGAGGGAAAAGTAATCGCATGATAGCTTCAAAATAAGATGGAAAGAAAGGACCAGAAGAGGACTTCTCCAGCTTCTGCTGGTAGACCATTGATTCAGTCAAACGGCTTTGAGTCCATACATCAAAATACTTTAAATACAAATCATTAATGATGGGAATGAAATTCTAATGCCCTCATCTGGTTATTATAGCTACTGCACAAATGTGTCCTCATTAATCACTGCACAACTGGCTGAATAACTGCGCTAAGCTCTGCGAGGGAGAACTTTGAGAATTTTTATAATTATGAAGCGCATTCAAAGCCAAGGAAGACAGCAATAGTGTTACGCCATCACAGCCTCAGCATGCCCCAAGCAGCAAGGACAATGAAAGATCCCAAAATATAATTTGTATTATAAAGACAGCACAATGACAACTTTACTGACACAAGGAACAGCAGATACAGGTTTACAAAAAAAAAAGACACAAAGTTCTGGAGTAAGTGGAAGGGTCAGGCAGCATTTGTGGAGAACTTGGATAGATTATGTTTTGGGTCGGGATCATTCTTTAGGCTTACTGTGGTGGGAGTTGAGAAAGCTGGGAAAGTCCCTCTCTCTCTCTCTCAGTGCACCCCCTCTGTAATTCCTGCTGCTCTCCTTATGTCACACACTTTTTGTCTTTTCATCTCTGGCTGTTGTTTACCATCTGCCAATACCCTACCCCCCCAACCTGTATCCAGCTATTACTTGCTGGGCTTTATCCCGCCATCACCTCACTTCCAGCTTTCTCTCTTGCAACTATCTTTGTTCTCCAGAGATGCTGCTTGACCTGCTGAGTCACTCCACTGCTGTGTGTCTTTTTATAGCAACGTTGCACATTGATGAAGAGCAATGTGATAACGATCAGATAACCAGGTCTATAAATGTGGATTGCAAGATAAATGTCGGCTCAAGGACAATTGGAAGACAAGTTTTGCTTCCACGTACCTTGCGATTATATTTGTAAAAGCACTGTTACAATCACGTGGGCTTTGAGACTGGCTAAACAACTTTTGGTTGAGGAATGAAGGATAGAGAAATATCTTTATTCCCCCGATGGGGAATCATTACCATCAATTGCTGAAAATGACGATAGTATTTGGGTCAAAGATCATCTGTACGGAGCAGTGTGGTTTTGGCCAAAGGAATGTTTTTTTTTAATGAAAAGGTATTCTTTGGTTTGCCATACTAAATTTAGTGATATCAAGGGTGATGAGGATTGCAAATATGGAATATTGGCTGCAAAATACATAATATTAAATGGGGAAGTACTGGGGATTAACATCTTTAAATATGAATAAATTCCCAGGCCTGTATCAAAAGCGAGGAGGAGAGGCTACACACTCTGCTCATTTCCCTAACTACCAAGGTGCGGCTGGAGCATGCTTAGCGTGGTACCATACAGTGCAAGGGAGATGTACAGCGTTGTCATGGAACTGGACGTTTTCAGTCGTTGGGAAGGATTAGATAGATTGAGGCTGTTTGCTTGGTAACAGAGGAAGAGGCAGGAAGATAACTATCCCGATGTTGGGGAGGTCCAGGACAAGGGGTCACAGCTTAAGGATAAGGGGGAAATCCTTTAGGACCAAGATGAGAAGGAATTTTTTCACACAGAGAGTGGTGGGTCTCTGGAACTCTCTGCCACAGAGGGTAGTTGAGGCCAGTTCATTGGCTATATTTAAGAGGGAGTTAGATGTGGCCCTTGTGGCTAAGGGGATCAGAGGGTGTGGAGAGAAGGCAGGTACGGGATACTGAGTTGGATGATCAGCCATGATCATATTGAATGGCGGTGCAGGCTCGAAGGGCCGAATGGCCTACTCTTGCACCTAATTTCTATGTTTCTATTTTTCTAACTAAAGTGTATAAAGGTATGAGAGACCGAGAAGAATAAGCAGGAGGAATTATTTCCCCCTAGCTGATGGCCAAAAACCAGGATAGCAGAGATTTAAAATAGTTGGTTGAAAGAAAATGGGGGAATTGAAGAAAATCTACTTTACTGGGTTTTAACCTCACTGCTTAAAAGGGTGGTGAAGGAAGACATGCTCGTCACAATTAAAAAGTGCCTGCAAGTGTACGTGAAGAGACATAACCCTCAGAGTTTTGTATCAGGTAATGGTAGTTTAGATTTTGCATCAGCTAATGGAAGGTGAGAAGTTGGGCACCTTTCTTGACTAGCACAATGGGCCCCAATTGATGCCTACTCTGTGATGCAAACTTTCCTTCACAAAACTTGTGTGTTTCAATTACAACGCTGGTGAGGAGTGTTTGCGAGAATCTTCAATGGACTATGCCTTGCATTTCATCTACAATCCTCCAGCATGTATTCTGTTCTGTGTATTCTTTAGAGTACTGTGTTCAGTTCTGGGCACCATGTTATAGGAAATATGTCGTCAAGCTGGAAAGGGTACAGAGAAGATTTACGAGGATGTTGCCAGGACTAGAGGGCCTGAGCTATAGGGAGAGGTTGAGTAGGCTGGAATTCTGGATCTCAGGAGGATGAGAGGTGATCTTATAGAGGTGTATAAAATCATGAGCGGAATAGATGGGGTAGATGCTCAGTCTCTTGTGCAGAGTAGGTGAATCGAGGACAAGAGGGCATAGGTTTAAGGTGAAGGGGAAACGGTTTAATAGGAATCTAAGGGGTAATTTCTTCACACAAAGAGGGGGAGTAAGGAAGCTGCCAGAATAGGTAGTTGAGGCAGGGAATATCCCAACATGTAAGAAACAGTTAGATAGGTACATGGATAGGACCGGTTTGGAGGGATATGGGCCAAACACGGGCAGGTACCAGGTGGGACTAGTGCAGCAGGGATATGTTGGCCGGTGTGCGCAAGTTGGGCCAAAGGGCCTGTTTCCACACTGTATCAATCTATGACTCTATGGTCTGTCCATATCTATTTGATTTAAATGTACTAAGAATCCAACGGAACTTCTGAACAAGCAAGGAATTTATATCACCAACCATTAGTGCAGCTCCCATATAAAATACACTGTCACATAGAGGGTTAGATGGATGTTTCTCACCGCCCTCTGACTTTCATAGCTGTTTTCTGATTCTCAATCATTGCTGGGGAAATGTCTACTCCCCAGGTGGCCTAGCTTATTCTTGGTCATTAATGGTTCTGAAGTGTCAGCTACTCCCTGACGGATGATCCAGGTTCAGCCTGGTCCAAAGGCCGGACACGTACTCTTCCAGGACGATTGCCAGAGACAAGAGAGAGAAAATAAAAACTGGCTTATTTTTCACCCCATCACAAACTACAGAGCACCCTGAAATTTGTAGTTGTGTTCATACGACCACCCATACCAACTCGGCACAGATTATTCCACGAGCCTGACCTGTAGGCAGCGGCTAATCACAACATACGGTCTGCTCTTGCAAGAGTATTGTGGAGTCAATAAGCTGCTGCACGCCGGGCAAGAGAATGTTTCATATATTTTATCCTTACTTGTCAAGGCAAGCCACACTGAGACATTGGTCCTCAGGTTGTGGTTGTGCAGTGCTAACGTCGTTGTCCTCCAGGATGGAATCGATGAAGGTTGATGGAGAAAGGGGCTCTTCAGTGCCGATAGCAACAGGACTGACCACCTCAATATCCGGATGAGCAATTGGACTTGGAGGCTCTTCTTTAATATTGAGCAGAGGACTAAGTCTGGAAGAAATAAAAATGAGTGGGTGAGGAGGAGTGGAGAGGAGGACACCTTCCATGCAACAAAGGACAAGGTCCAGTTGCTAGTTTGACTGCCTTTCCATTCCCTGCACACATTGGGCTCTGCAAGAGGGGAAACAATAAGGCAGCTGCGATCCTCAGATTAATAAACAGAGAAATAGGCGTGGAGGACTCACTTGCACAGTACAAAGACTTTTGTTTTGCTCCTAAAGCAGAAATGGTTATGGGATTCACTCAAGGTTTTACTTTTATGATTCTAAAAGATCACAGATCAAGGGCTTAGAATAAATACAAAGGGAAACCGGTGCAATGGCTAAAGGACCGCAATTTAAGATGATTGGTAAATGAACAGGAGACAGGAGAAGCCAGAGTGAGAATGAGCTTCTGAAAAAAAAACCTAACAAACCTGGATTTCACTGCCTGTTGGGAGCAGATTGATAGATAATCTTTAAAAAAGGAACCGGACAAGGAGACGTAGTTCAGTATGGGTTTGGATAGGGGGGGGGTTAAGTGAATAAGGTAATGGGATAACAAATTGTTCTTTTAAGGAGTTGGCACAGCCACAATAGTTTGAAATTGATGTGATATTATGCTTAACTAATATCACTTCTAGTAAAAGACACAATGAACTCGTCAAATAATTTCACTTGTGGGAATTAGCTATTTGACAGAACTATGTACCACGCATTATGAATCAGTTCACATCTCCAGTGAATGGGAAACACTGACAACGGCTCTCCCAGTGGCAATTCCTCCCCCGAGACAAGCTGATTTAACCGATTTCCTTGACTGTGTGCCTTGCGCTGGTTGGGTTGAAGCTCAGCGGTTAAAGGCGGTTGAGAAAGATTGAGCCCACCATGTGGCGGGGTTAATACAACTCACCTTTCCATGTGAAGAGGCGGGGAGAGAGAAGGGCTGCACTGCGCCATGTCCGTGATGTCTGAAATAATTGGACCAGACGGTAGCGAGCTATCGGGTGAAAAGCAGCTGTTTCCTGGAAAGCCCACAGAAGTTTGCTGTAATGAAAAGCAGGGTGAAGGCCAAAGAGGCTGTGGACTATTATCCCAGACAGAACATTACCTAGACCGTTCGTGTGTCAGCATCCCATCCCATTGCTTAAGCACCCCAGACCACTCGGTTTAATGTTACGCAGCAAGGGCAAGTCTATAGGCGACCTTTGTTTTGTGGAGGTGAGTACGAGCCCATTCACCTGCTTGCTTCGGGTACAAAAAACTGTAATTTACAGCTCAGCTTGAACACAAACCTCACCTACAGCAGGTAAGTTCCACCACAGAGGTGACGAATTGACCTGTTACTCTATGGAGTAACCTGGAGTATTGTGTGCAATTTTGGTCTCCAAATTTGAGGAAGGACATTCTTGCTATTGAGTGAGTGCAGCGTAGGTTCACGAGGTTAATTTCCGGGATGGCGGGACAGTCATATGTTGATAGAATGGAGCGACTGGGCTTGTATACTCTGGAATTTAGAAGGATGAGAGGGGATCTTATTGAAATATATAAGATTATTAAGGGTTTGGACACGCCAGAGGCAGGAAATATGTTCCCGATGTTGGGGGAGTCCAGAAACAAGGGCCACAGTTTAAGAATAAGGGGTAAGCCATTTAGAACGGAGATGAGGATAAACGTTTTCACACAGAGGGTTGCGAATCTGTAGAATGCTCTGCCTCAGAAGGCAGTGGAGGCCAATTCTCTGGATGCTTTCAAGAGAGGGTTAGATACAGCTCTTAAAGATAGCAGTCAGGGGATATGGGGAGAAGGTAGGAACGGGGTACTGATTGTGGATGATCAGCCTTGATCACCGTCAATGGCGGTGCTGGCCCGTAGGGCTGAATGGCCTACTACTGCACCTATTGTCTATTGTTTTATGGATTATCTCCACACCAGTGGGAAGCTAGTTCAAAGCGAGGTGCAGCACTGGTGCAAGAAAAATTGAGAAAAGCATTGGGGCAATGGCGTCAGGCAAAGCTGAGCCCGTCTACACCGAGATTGGATCTGTTATGAACCCAACAGTCAAGGTCACAGCTTATGTGCCGTCATGTGGAAGATGCTGCAATCTAGATTGATATGACCAAGGCCGCCCTCACTTTTCCATTCCAGTCTCCTTGAATGAAACACCACTACTACATGTTTTGTTCCCGCGCCGTGCATTCCTTTTCTATTTTTCATTAAGAAATTCCTGTCAACATCAGCACCTGCTCTATGAATCATTGCCAAGTTCAATATCCTATAATCCTGATTTATGGCCAAATTGAACATTCAAGACATATATAGAGAGGGGGAAACTTGAATGCAACAGCTCACTACCTGTTCCTCAGTACACGTGACAAATAAAGTACCATACCATTATTATTGTGCATACATTTTTTGCAAGTCTGGTCTTATTTGTGGACAAGAGTTGAAGCCCTGTACAGTCCACACCCAATTGTCCTCAGGTTCCGAGTGGCTCATTTCAGCCACTGAAAGTCAGTCACATCGTTAGGTTTGGAGTCACATTTAGGATAGAACAGGTCAGTACAGACCTGGTAAGCAGTCACCAGATTTATGACACTTGTACATTCAAACAAGTATTATTAAGAGTCAAGAGTTGTGTGTTTATGTGACATATGTCAGAGAATTTACTAACATTTTATACATTATGAAATTCAGAAGTCCAACATGTGGCAGAACTAGTTTCCTCTCTCTTTCTCTCTCAATCTCTTTCCACTTTTAGTAATTGAGCTTTCTAATCAATCACATGTGCTTTCATAGCCATTCATTACAATACCGCAGAGGCACGTCTACTAGTTTGTGTGAGATTTGTGTGCCTTTTCTGACTTAGGGATAAAATCAACATGGATGTCTGTAAAATCAGAATCCATTCATTAGCTGAACTGGCCTCTGATTACAGTTACTGATCCAATCCTCAAACCACATATTTTATGGCCAAATTTGAACTTCTGCCTGCACATCTTTACTGAGATCAGATCAAGTAACACTCACTTTTGTATCTGCATCGAAACAAAGAACTGCAGACGCCCGAAAAAGGACACAAATTACTGGAGATAATGAGCAGGTCAGGCAGCATTTCTGGAGTTTGAAGAAGGGTCACGACCCAAAACATCACTCCATGTTCTCCAGAGATGTTGCCTGACCTGCTAAGTTACTCCAGCACTTTGTGTCCTTTCATGTATCCAATGTCCATTTTTGTCACCAGCTTGTGTGGAGCCTGAATTGACTGTGGCAAATATTGCATGAAACATAGAAACATAGAAAATAGGTGCAGGTGTAGGCCATTCGGCCCTTCGAGCCTGCACTGCCATTCAATATGACCATGGCTGATCATTCAACTCATTATCCTGTACCTTGAAAGTTCTGCATTAATTATATGTCCATTAAGATGCTAAATTACGAGGATGAGTCACACCCCAGCCATTCCATCTTCTCTCATCTCCCACCAGGCAAAAGGTATAGAAGTGTGAAAAAGCACACCTCCAGATTCAGGGACAGTTTCTTCCCAGCTATTTTCAGGCAACTGAATCATCCTACCACAACCAGAGAGCAGTGCTGAACTACTATCTACCTCTGATGGCCGTTGGACTATCCTTGACCGGACTTTGTTGTCTTTACCTTGCACTAAAATGTATTTCGCCCTGAACGTTATTCCCTTATCCTGCATCTATACGCTGCATCAGCCGAGAAGGTTGTTGGCTGCACCCTTCCCCCCATTGATGAACTGTACACTGCAAGGGCCAGGAAGCGAGCGGGTAAGAACATCTCTGACGTCTCTCACCCTGGCCACAAACTCTTTGAATCACTTCCCTCTGGAAGGCGACTCCGGACTGTCAAAGCCGCCACAGCCAGACATAAAAACAGCTTTTTTCCCCACGAGCAGTAGCTCTACTCAACAGCCAAAAGTCTGTAGCCTCCTTGTGCTCTGGTTTTTATTTCATTCTTCACATGTATAAATTATAATGTTTTATTTTTAACTGTCTACTGTGTTTCCGGCTGTTAGTTGCGAGCAAAGCACCAAGGCAAACTCCTTGTATGTACACATACTTGGCTCGATTGTAATCACGTATTGTCTTTCCGCAACACAACAGCTTTTGACTGTACCCCAGTACAGGTGACAATAAACTAGACTGTAACTACGTACTGTCAGTGCTGCCGTTTCCTGCAAGGGTTCCAAGGAGTATGGGCGACTGTACTTTGGCATGGAATGCGCGGAACTACTATCATTTAACATCAGAGGCCTGGAAGAGAGCAAAGAAATACAGAAATTAATATTCGAGATGCAAGCATGCCACTTGCATGTAGGAAAACATTAATTGTGACATCCAGCTCAAACTAAATTATAATGTTGTTGCTGATTTAACCATAACAATAATAACATTGTAAACATTATTCTATGCATTGGCTTTCTTTGAACATAGAACAGTACAGCACAGAAACTGACCCTTTAGCCTACAATGTCTGTGCCGAACATGACCCATGTCCCTCCATATACATGTGCCCATCTAAACGCCTCTTAAATGCAAGTATTATATCTGTCTCCACACTACCCCTGTTGGCACGTTCCAGGCACCCATCACCCTCTGTGTAAAAATATGCCCCTGCTTCTCCTTTAAACTTTTCCCCTCTCACCTTAAAGCTATGCCCTCCAGGCTTTTGACATTTCCCCCCCCCCCAGAAAAAAGGTTGTGACTGAACATGGAAAAGACAGCAAAATCACTGTAGCATATTGTCCCCCCCCCCCCCCATCAGTCTGAAGAAGGGTTCCGGCCCAAAACGTTGCCTATTTCCTTCGCTCCATAGATGCTGCCGCACCCGCTGAGTTTCTCCAGCATTTTGTCTACCTGCTGTAGCATAGGTTGATGAAACCCAGTTGATTAAATAGGGAAAGTTAATCAGCCCAAAAGCCTCAATCTATCTGTTGGGCAGGTGGTAGAGCAGATTTGATAGCAACATTTAAGAAACATTTAGACAGGCACACGATGGAGATGTGCAGACAGATGGGATTAGTTTAAATTAGTATCATAGTTAACACAGACAGGGCCTGTTTGTGTGCTGTACTGTTTTAATACAATTAGATCAGGCACTGATCCAAGAAGTCAAGCACATAGAATGAAACATAGAAAACAGGTGCAGGAGGAGGCAATTCGGCCCTTCGAGCCAGCACTGCCATTCATTGTGATCATGGCTGATCGAATGGACGGGACCTGCAGTGGCACACAGCAGCAGAACAGACACATCGCACCACTGCAACCCCATTGAACCCTGCAACTCCAACCCTGTGCCACAGCCAGGAGAACGGGCCCTTATGGCTAAGTTAAGACTCCAACATTTAAAAAAAAAAACCTTTGGACTTTAAAACAAAAACTTTTGGACTTAAAAAAAAAACGTGGCGACTCTTGTGTACCGACTCAGTGTGTCTTACACTCTGACACTTAGTATGATTGTGCCTAATGTATTGCAGGACTGTCACAGAACCTCACACAAAAACATTTAGGCACTTAGATACATGTGATAATAAAGTATGCAAAGTGCTGGAATAACCCTGTGTGTCAGGTTGCATCTCTGGAGAACATACATGGGTGGCGTTTCGTGTTGGGACTCTTCTTCAAACCCAAAGTGTCACCTTTCCAGGTTCTCCAGATATGCTGCCTGGCCGGCTGAGTTACTCCAGCACTTTGCGTCATTTAAAAAAAAAAAGCATCTGCATTTCCTTGTTTCAACATTTTGAGAATAAAGTAGCATTGAATCATTGAAGTCTGCATTCTAACTTCATTAACCTAGCTTCTCTCGATATTGCTTTTGCAATTGACATGGGCCCGTTACTAAGTGGGCAGTGAGAGAAGCAGCTGCCTCTGTGTGTGTGTGTGTGTGTGTGTGTGTGTGTGTGTGTGTGTGTGTGTGTGTGTGTGTGTGTGTGTGTGTGTGTGCAGCCCTCGCTGACTGCAGCTGCTCTGTTCCTTCAACCACTGCGAGATCTCAGGGGGAATCCTGCACGTGGGCATGCAGTAGCACACGCAGAGAGAGGCGCGTGAAATGCTCTGGGATGTAAGCTCATTGGCTGCTCCCAGCAAACATGTTGCCAAGGAAGTAACCAACAGCACAAAACAAAACACCCGGCGAGCTTAAATCCCCAAACTGTGCAGCATTTATTTATCACTGGAGGTCAGAGTCTAGAGACAAACCTCTGTGGAAAGAATGCTGACCCCAGGGCTACAGAAAATAGGCTGGCTGGCTCGCAGAGGCATCAATTTAATAGACGTTGCGTAATTAGGAAGCGTTTTGAAATAGGAAAGTTTCATCTGCAAGAACCAGGCGGGGATCTAAGTGGAGAAAATAATATTTTTCTTTCTGAAAAAGAGTGATTTGTTATGTTCTGGCAAGCACGTTAATGCATCAATACTGCTTTCCACTGACCATTAGGCTGCAGATCACACAATGGACACAAGACATTAATTTTGTTCCTGTCACAACAATGAGCTCAGACTCACATTTTCCTCTTCACACCGATGACTCTGTTGGACTGCACGAGTGAAATGAGAAACTGAATTAGCTGCAAAAGGAAAAAGAAAACAAAAAGTCACGATTCTGTGCAAAAACAAGCACCAATCCAATTCATAGCCACTGTGCCATCAAATAAACCCCTTCTGGGTCCCAGACTGAAAAGCATCCTAATGCTCACACAGACCCATCTCCTCCCTCAGCCCCAATCCCACCTCTCCTTCAATGGCAGATCAGCACACGTGGTCATCTGGTGGGCCCGACGCATGGATGAGGTTTGACTGATTTACAGCTATCCAACACCCACTCTACCTGAAATGAAAATGAAAATCACCCAATGCTACTCCACACCCATTCATTCTCAACTTGCCCAGCCACAGCCTAATGACCGGCCCACTTACATCTAGCCATTCATGTTGAGTGAAAGTAATCAGTGCAAAAGTTTACAACTGTTCAACAAAGATGTCTCAAGTGACTGACAACTGTGACGATAATCTAGCCTGGTTATGGTTTATCGGTGGCAAACTCACCATCATATCCACTCAGTCCCAACAAACAGAGCCCTTTTCCCAATCCCATTCCCTACATAAAAATGCACGGGTTGCTTTCCTCCATCTTCACCCTACTTGCAAGGCAAAATTGCCTGAGACACCTCCCTCCCTATGGCATGATGCGCCCTCCATGTCGATACAGGGAGAATATCTGTAAATAGACCCCGTAACCGTGAAGTGGCTGTGACGTATTTTGAAGTCAGAATGGCTTGCGACTTGGAAGGGACTTACAGGTCATTCACCTGCTGCTGCTATGGATCCACTTTGTGGATTTCAGTGAGGGTGCTGAAGCTGTGGAAAATGGTTCCACTGCATTTTGTAGGTGATGCCCACTTTAGCTAGTTAGTGAACAATGGTGGGAGTCAGTGTTTAGGATGCGGTGCCAATTAAGCAGGTTGCTTTGTCCTGGGTCGTGACAAGCTTCAGTGTCGTTGCTGCGGCACTCATTCAGATGAGTGGAAAGGAAGGTTGCAGAAGGTTCACTTGTTTCTATTACTGAACACCATGCAATTCAAACAAACTTAAATTGATCGCCTCCTCCATTATCACGGTTGCAAAGTTTAATCCCAAGGGTAATAGTGCCAATGAAATTACCCAGCAGATCGTCCAGAGCAAGGTACCGGTCCCATGACTTCAGGCACCTTAATCATGAGATCAATATTCTCGTGAATGTCAGCAATTTGGTTTTAAACATGAAACAGCCAATCTATTATCCACCTTTCAGAAGTAGCATCCCATATTCTAAACAGTAACAACCTCTATGCAATGTCCAACAAGCACATCAACCTCCACTTAGACATCTGTCTGGCAAATTCCCCACCAACAGGAAATAACTCGCCTCTCAACCCCTTGATTGATCCAATTTTCCACATTAGCCAGCCTGATATGCAGCAATCCCAGAGTCATCTCCAACCTACCTATTGCAGGTTGGAAACTGCTGACTGTTCTAAACCAGATATTATCAAACAACGGTGTCTGTTCATGGAAAGCAGTACATGCTGTAACATGGAAAACAGGTGCAGGAGGAGGCCATTCGGCCCATCGAGTAATACACTGATGTTCCTCCATCTTACTTACCTGGACATCCACAGTCAAAAATAGGGACAAACTTAATTACTGTCACTAGCCACGTGCCAGAGGTGGACAAGACAAGGCTCTCCCACCAGTCTTTCATCAGCTTCCTGAAGGACATTGACAGATCTTGGCCATGCATTTCTAGTAGCTCATGAGATTAAGGGCTCGATCAGTACGGCAAAGAGGAATGGCCAATATAAACTCCAAGTCCCACACTCAATGTCCCACTAATTTTCTTGTCCAACTACAAAATGTAATTGTAATTAAGTCAAGATTCTCACTAAGCCTTCATGTACCAATGAGACGACCACATGTTATGACTATAAGCATGTATTGCGTTCCATTATCTGTTTAAGATGTGGACCTGCGAGTCACTTGAAGGATAACCTGCAGGCAGCGTTTCTTTGCTCCCTTCCCTTTGGCCTCAACGGTGGGCGACGTCACAGGTTTATAAGATGTTGTTGACTTTACCTTGCAAATAACTCCGTCATTGTGCTTAATGGATGCTGAGGATCGTGGGTGAGATGGCAATAAAGGACCTCGGAGTGTTGTTGGAAGGAAATGGAGAGTTCTCCCATCACATTGCCAACATGTTTTGAGAGTTGAAAATCTCAATCATTTGCCGCAGCATGCTCAGCCTCACCGTTAATTTATACCAGGATTGGTTCTGTTAGGATTCTCATCATTGGCAGCTTTACGAATGATAACAGGGATATTGGGAATAGATTGGCACGGGGAGTTGGATGAACATTGGTGATGGGATGGTCAGTACCCGGCTTTTGTTACTTGTTACCTCTCATCTCAAACCCAAAATATTCCCAGGTCTCAGAATAAATGGGCACCAACTGTGGCATTATCCATGACTTGTGAATGGAATTGAAAATAGATGAAAAAAACGATGCATGGGATAAATATAAGGGCATCCTCCTGCCTGCCACTACAAACCACAACAAAACACACAATCATCCTTTGCTCAAAGCGTTACTCTTGCTTGATCAGAGTTCTACAAATACCATTGTGAGTCAACTAACTACAGCCATCATGTGAAAGGCAGTCACTCCCACTTCACCAATTCAACTGAGGTGAATGCACACACGCTTTTCCCCAGGGCTGGGGAATCAAGAACTAGAGGACACAGGTTTAAAGTGAGAGGGGAAAGATTTAATGCAACCTCATCTCCATTACACAGCTACATCTCTTCACCAGATAAAAGCTGTCCAGGGTCTGGCGGGGGGGGGGGGGGGGGGGGGATAGGGGGGAAAAGGAAGTAGAGTTCCTTTCACAGCGAGTGGGGAGTCTGGCCCGGGTCAGCATGGGCAGGTGTGTTGAGAAGGAGGGGGTCGGGGATCATGCCAGCAACTCACTCACTCACCGCTGCCACTGCATTGTGGCCGGGGAGGGAAATAGCTCGGGTGGCTGTGAGCGGCCGCCGGGATCGAACAGTGAGGGGATCAGCTCAAGAGCAAAGAGCGGGTCGGCGGGCGATGGATAACAGGACAGCAGTCGGTGGAGCTTACTCCCGTCAGTGCGATCAAGGGACCAATTGAGGTTATTCGGAGACACAGGAGTAAGTTCCACCGCCCGCTGTCCTGTTATCCATCGTCCGCTGACCTGCTCCGCTCTACGATTTTGCTCTGGAAAGACACGGACCGGGCAGTTAATGCCATGCAGTGTCACCCAGCACAGCAAGTGAGGCCATGTCCTGATCCCGACGGCAGTCGGAATTTAGGGATTTGCAGGATTCGGCTGACATGAGCGTGGCAGGAGAGAGGTGTTCAGACGGAGAGCACTGCCAGAGGTGAACGGGCCCGCAGAAAGCGCTGAGGTTCCGCTGTCTGGTCCCGGCGGCCGCTCGCAGCCACCCGAGCTACTTCCCTCCCCGGCCACAATGCGGTAGCTCCGCGCCCGGAGCGTGGCGGCAGCGGTGACTGAGTTGCTGGCATGATCCCCGACCCCCTCTTTCTCAACGCTCCTGCCCACATGCTGTGAAAGGAACTCTTCCCCCTAAATAGACTCCCCACATGCTGTGAAAGGAACTCTTACCCCCCAATTGGTCCCTTGAACTTTTATTGTCATTCAATACGATCACAGCTGATTCAACTGGTCGCGATGTGCTCCCGTTTTTCCCACCATCTCTCCACCTGTCGTCACCTTCCACCCCCCCCACCCATTCAGTGATTCAAAATGGAGGAGATCTGGAAGCCTTGGGCAAATTGAATTGTTACTTTCTTTATTTATTTTTATTTTTTTTGAACATTTTGAATGAGAAATTCTATGTCTCGCCAGTCTTTTTTCAAAATGTAGCAACTCAAAATGGGGGTGTGCCTTCGACGCAGGTGCGTATTCATTGCCGGGAAATACGGTAATTTGTTTTTTTTAATGAATAATGGTAGACTAGTAAGACAGAATTATCCAGATTAGCTCTTTGTGGACTGGAAATTTCCACTTTGTTGGGCAGGTGGAACAACAAAGTCATAGAGGATAGAAACGGCCTAATTTATCTGTGCCAACCAAGATCCTCCTAGTCCCATTTGCCTGTGTTTGCCCCATATCCCTCTAAACCGTTCCCATATATACATGGTTTACTTACACTGGAGCAGCTTGGCTCCAGTGTAAGGCATTGTAAGATAAGGCATTGTCTGGCCCGTTGGTGTTTGCTTTTGCTGGCATGGCCTTCGCAGGCAGTAAGCCATAGCTTATTGTCACATGATTGAAGAATGGCCTCTGATGAGGTGGACCATAGAAGAAATTTGGCATTTAGCTTCATGTTGTTATAGATACAGTACGCAAACAGGCCCTTTGGCCAAACTCGTCCCATTTAAGCTAGCCTCATTTGACTGCACCTAGCCCATATCCCTCTAACCTTTTCCTATCCATATCCTGTCCAAATACCTTTTAAATGTTGTTATTGTACCCGCCTCAACCATTCCTCTTGCAGCCACCCTCTGTGTGAAAAAGGTCTGACTGAAACTATTAAGCTCTGGATTTAGTGTTGTCTAATGAAGCAGATTTAATAAGGGAACTCAAGGTAAAGGAACCGCTAGGAGGTAGTGACCATAATATAAATTATGGAGAAGGTTTAATCAGAAGTGTCAGTGTTGCGGATGAACAAATGAGTCTATGAAGGCTTGAGAGGAGCTGGCCAAGGTCGACTGGGAAAGGATCCTAGCAGGAATGATGGTGGAACAGCAATGGCAGGAACTTCTGGGCATAATCCAGAAAATGAAAGATAATTTCATTGCAAAGTTGAAGAAAGATTCTACGGGGAGTAAGAGTAATTGGGAAACAAAGAGGCAACCGTGGCTGACAAGGGGAGTTAGGGATGGAATAAAACTAAAAGAAAAGGTGTATAGCACAGCAAAGAGTAGCCGGAAGCCAGAGATTGGGAAACCTTCGACGAGAACAAAAAGGGCAATACGGGGTGAAAAGAAAAGTATGAGGGTAAGGTGGCTAAGAATATAAAGAAGGATAGTAAAACCTTCTTTAGGTATGTTAAGAGAAAAAGATTAGTAAAGACAAATGTGGGTCCCTTAAAGGCAGAAACAGGTGACTATGGGGAACAAGGAAATGGCAGAAGAGTTAAACAGGTACTTTGGTTCTGTCTTCACTAAGGAAGTCACAAACAATCTCCCGGATGTCCGAGAGGACAGAGGATCTAGGGAGACAGGGGAACTGAAATAAATTTGCATTAGGAGAGAAACAGTATTGGGTAGACTGATGGGACTGAAGGTTGATAAATCCCCAGGGCCTGTTGGTCTGCATCCCAGGGTACTCAAGGAGGTGGCTCTAGAAATCGTTGATGCATTGGTCTATAGATTCAGGATCAGTTCCTGTGGATTTGAGGGTAGCTAATGTGATCCCACTTTTCAAGAAAGGAGCGAGAGAGAAAACGGGGAATTATAGACCAGTTAGCCTGACCGGTGGTGGGGAAGATGCTGGAGTCAATTATTAAATAATGGATAGCAGTAAAAGGATTGGTCCAAATCAGCATGGATTTATGAAGGGGAAATTCTGCTTGACTACTCTCCTGGAATTGTTTGAGGATGTGACAAGTAAAAAGGATGAAGGAGAGCCAGTGGATGTACTGTATCTGGACTCAGAAAGCCTTTGATATGGTCCCACACAGGAGATTAGTGGGCAAACTTAGAGCACATGGTATTGGGGGTAGGGTATTGACAAGGATAGAGAATTGGTTGGCAGACAGGAAACAAAGAGCAGGAATAAATGGGTCCAGGTCAGAATGGCAGGCAGTGGCGAGTGGAGTGCTCGGTGCTGGGGCCACAACTATTTATAATATATATTAATGATTTAAATGATGGGATTAAAAGTAATACTAGCAAATTTGCGGATGACACATAGCTGGGTGGCAGTGTGAACTGCGAAGAGGATGCTAGGAGGTTGCAGGGTGACTTGGACAGGTTGAGTGCGTGGGCAGATGCATGGAAGATGCAGTATAATGTAGATAAATGTGAGGTTATCCACTTTGGCAGCAAGAACAAGGAGCAAGATTATCATCTCAATGGTGTCAGATTAGGAAAAAGGGAAGTGCAACGAGACCTGGATGTCCTTGTACACCAATCACTGAAAGTAAACATGCAGGTACAGCAGGCAGTGAAGAAAGCTGATGGCATGTGATAAGGTCACAAGTAATAGGAGTAGAATTAGGCCATTCGGCCCATCAAGTCTACTCCGCCATTCAATCATGGCTGATCTATCTCTCCCACAAAGACCATAAAGAAGCAACAAAGAAGAACCAGATATCCACCTTGGTTGTCCTATGAAGACAGCTCTGCAAATGATTCTTACTTTGACTATCTGTTGTGACTTAAGGCTTCACGTTTAATTGCTGTTATTTAGAATATCAGGTGTTACATTAAAAATATATTCTCTTTATTAGTTTCACTGATAATCTAAAGATAAACAGGTTATTTTGATGAAAAGTGGCTTGCTGGCCTTCATAACGAGAGGATTTGAGTATAGGAGTAAAGAGGTCCTTCTGCAGTTGTACAGGACCCAGGTGAGACCACACCTGGAGTATTGTGTGCAATTTTGGTCTCCTAATTTGAGGAAGGACATTCTTGCTATTGAGGCAGTGCAGCGTAGGTTCACAAAGTTAATCCGCGGGATGGCGGGACAGTCAAATGAGGAAAGATTGGAAAGACCGGGCTTGTATTCACTAGAATTTAGAAGGATGAGAGGAGATCTTATAGAAACGTATAAAATTAAAAAAGGACTGGACAAGCTAGATGCAGGAAAAATGTTCCCAATGATGGAGGTCCAGAACCAGGGGCCACAGTCTAAGAATAAAGGGGAGGCCATTTAAAACTGAGACGAGAAAAATAAAAACTCACCCAGAGAGTCACCTTCTTCTTGCAAATGAAAGATAAACCAAAGGAATGGTTAGATCTCAAGCCTGTTGTTGAGCAGCCATGTTGTTGTCTCTGTTGGCGTCAATGACTGCCATGGCCCTGACCTCCATATGGTGGGTGGTAGAGCGGGCACCCAGAGATGACATGGTTGGCTGTCTGTTTTGTTTTGCTCCGCATTCAAAGGCTGGGCTCTGGCGGAGCCCCCATCTCCACATGCTGGCATTGAAACCCCCAACTCCAGTACCAAGTCTGTTGAGCTTCACCCATGCTCCTCTAGGGAGGTCAGACCGTGGACAGCTTTTATCTGGTGAAGAGATGTAACTGTGCAATGGAGATGAGGTCGCCTTCCACTCCTGTGACCACTTGGTGGCTATCCAGTGTGCTTTTGTCTCAGTTGGCTGGATGGATGCTTGGAGTTGTTTTCCATGTGGAGCAAAGGGGTGACGGAACTTCAGTCGGGGTGGCCTCTGCTCTCTGCTGATAGTCTGAAGGAGGAGATGATCTGGGTCCATGGCACGACGAGATAGTGCCAGAGTTGCTGCTTGCCTGCTTGCAGAAAGCCTGCAAGTATAGGGAGCTGCTCGACTAGAGTAGGTTGAAGGCACCCAGTGATGGTTCACAAGGTGCTGTTCAGGCTCATGTCTACCAGGCTAGTATGTCTACTTCTACTCCATTCGGGGGCATACACAAGGCAGAGGTGCGAAGAGTTGATGGACTGGCTCCTCAACTTGTTCCTGCCATGCGTCGGATGAGGCCGCTACGTGCCATGACCTTGTCGTGGAGACCATCCAGGCTTGACGAAATGTAAGCGACTTGTCCAGCTTTACGCCGAGGTATGTAGGTGTTTGTTGGAAGTCCAACAAGCGCCTATTGCTAACGAAGACAGCTAGCTCTCGCTTAGCTTCCTTGTTGTTTAGATGAAATGCTGTTGACACTGTTTTGCCTTCGCTCAGCTTTAGACGCCACTGTTGTAGGTATACTGCCAACGTCCCCATGCCTTGACTCAAGAAGCTTTCGATTGTCTTCCACTCTTTGTGTCCCATCAGGATGGCTAGATCATCAGCAGACCCATATTTTCCAGCGATGGTCTCTGCGAGGTCGTGGATGTACACATTGAAAAGCAGCAGAGCCAAGACGGATCTCTGTGGGACGCCATACTTCAGTCTACGTAGCCTACTCTGCTGTCCATCACTGGTCTAAGCACAAAGCTGCGGTTTGATATCAGCTCCATGATGTAGCGTGCCATACGCCTGTCTGGCAGCACCCAAAGTAGCTTTGCAGTTAGACCCCGGTGCCATAGGCAGCAGTCAGATCTATAAGAACAGCTCCTGCCGTCTCATTTGCCTCAAAGCTGTCCTCGAGTTGTGAATTTGTGGAATTATCTGCTACAGAAGGCAGTAGAGGCCAATTCACTGGATGAATTTAAAAGAGCGTTGGACAGAGCTCTAGGGGTTAGCAGAATCAAGGGATATGGGAGAAGGCAGGAACGGGGTACTGATTGTGGATGATCAGCCATGATCACAATGAATGGCGATGCTGGCTCGAAGGGCCAAATGGCCTCCTCCTGCACTTATTTTTAATGTTTCTACATCTCCTGCAGTCCTGTTTGGGTGAAGATTATTCAAAATGTGAATGTTCTTGGAGCTGTCATTTTGCAGAATGATCCAGTATTGTGCATGCTTTCATATGGCAGCGATATTGTAGTTTTTAATTCATTGGTCCATTGATTGTGCGATCACTTGGGTCTATTTATGTCAAGAGCATGCAGGTTGTTGTGTTCCAACGTTGGCGTCGAAGTGGGTCAATATTAGTTGCTGTGGCCAGCAGTCTTTGCTGAACTCATTGAATCGGGGTTAACTTCTTGGCCTGATGGTAGCGACACAGAACGGAATAGGTGGTGCTTGGAGATTGAGTTATAAAGCAATTCTAGTGCAGCTGCGACTGGATCAAAGCGCATCAAAGATAGAATCATAGAGCAGCTCAGTGATGGTGTTGCTGCCTCACAGAGCGACAGACCCGGGTTTGATCCGGACCTCGGGTGCTGTCCGAGTGGAGCTTGCACGTTCTCAGAGACCACCTGGATTCCCCCCGGATGCTCCGGTTTCCTCCCCACCCCATAAATGTGTAGGGATTTGATGAGGAAATGGGAAAAAGAAATAGTGTGAATGGGTGGACACAAAGTGCTGGAGTAACTCAGCGTAACAGGCAGCATCTCTGGATAGAAGGAATGGGTGATGTTACGGGTCAAGACCCTTTGTCAGACGGAGAGGGAATCACAGAGATAAGGAAGAGTAAGGTGTGAAAACAAGACATCAAAGGAAAATGCAGAATAGATTGTTAGCCAGAAGAAGGTGACAACGAAGCAGACAGAGATAACCTAGAGTGAATCGGTGATCTATGGTGGATTGAAGGGTCCGTTTCTATACTGTATCTCTCAACTAGAGCAAACAGGCCTTTTGGTGAACTTGCCATGCCAACCAAGTTGCCCAAATGAACTAGCCCCAAATACTTGTTCCAGGATCTTATCCCTCTAAATCTTTCAGATCCATGTACGGGTCCAAGTGTCTTTTAAATGTTGTTACAGTACCTGGCTCTACCACTTGCTTGGGAAGTTTGTTCCATGTACGCACCACCCTCTGAGATCGAGATGTGTAGCATGTTAAGTTGTTGTTTCCCTCATTGTCAGCAAAACAAAGGAGCTGGTCATTGAGCAGGTATTAAATTGCAGATAAATAAGGTAAAGATAGATAAAAGAAAGGGAATAGGCCAGGGTTACTGTGGGGAGAGGCTGCACAGCCCATGCAGTTAATGAATTAAGGGGGGCACCTGGACAAAAGAAAAGGAATTAAAATCCCAGGATGAAGACTACAGGACATGATCAGCAAATCAGGCTGGGTTAAACGCAAGAGGAAAATCTGAGCTAATATAACAGATGCATGGCAAACAGCAGAAACAGTCGGGTCTGGTTTGGAGCTCCAGGTCCCCTCCTTTTCTATTCTCTTACCCACTCCCACTGCAACACAACTGTGGCTTCCCTGAACTCTTAATAAGACTCATTGCAAGTTTGAGAAACAGTACTTTACCTTTTGTGTGAGCACTTTGCAGCCTTCTGGACTTGAGACTGAATTCCACAACTTGCTTTCTCTCTCTGCATCAGAACTGGTCACTTATGTTGCACGTCATTCATCTGTGATACTGGATCAAATGTTCTCTGTCCATTAACCACAGGTGGCAATGCCCTGCAGCCCTGTATTTGTACCCATTCACATTCCTTTCTTTGGCATCTCACTTCCTAACTGCCTTCACCTCTGTCTTTGCTCCACTTCTCTCCCTACAAATGCCCCCTTCAACTAAATGACCTGCAACATATGGCATGGCAACCCTGACCTCGACTGACAGATATCCCCTTTGTCCTATCCATCACCCCACACCCTTCACACCTTCTCTGCAACTTATAAACGGACTTCCTTGCTGTCATAGCCACTAGTGATGTCCTTCGACCTGCAATGTTAGCTCTGTTCCTCATTCCACTGATGGTGCCTGCCCTGCTGTGTGTTTCCAGTATTTGCTGCGTTTATAGTACATTATGGTAGCATCCCATAAATCTGTCTCTCCTTTTGTTTTGGAGAAAGTATCTGGGTATGGGGTCAGGACAGGGAAGAGGAATGGCGTGGGCAAGCAACAGGAATCCCGCAGAACAAAAATAGCGCTGTGAATTACATTGGCGAGACAAGGTCACAGGTTAACTAGTCACGATAACCCCGAGTGCAAACGGTAAACTTGGCAACTGTTTGCGCAGTGAACTAAATTCCTCTTAGTGCTTTGGCTACAAAATGGAACCTGACCCACAAGCACTGCTGAAAAAAATCAACCTTGGTGTTGGGCCAGCTTAGCGGAGCACAACTTTCACTTAACCACCCCCACCCCGCCAGGTTGTTTTCCAGTCCCTCACCTTATTTACGACTTTCTGCTGTTGGGCATGTTTCTGTCGCAGGCTGGCCACCTCACGCCACAATGCTTCATTTTCACTGCAAATAGCAAGAAACATTAACATTAATAATGCAAGATCATCACTAAACAGATGGCACTGCATGATCAAAGAGCACGTGTGATTGGATTCACAATCCTATGGCAAGAATGCATGCAGAATGGTGTCAAGCAGCACTAAATCTTAGCTGGAGTTGCTTTGTGGGTCAGGCAGCACTATGGAAGGGATAGGCGGCGTTTTCGGTCGGGACCCTTCTTCAGTCTGAAGCTGCTGCCTAACCTGTTGAATTACACCAGCACTTTGTGTCTCACTCAACATTCTAGCATCTGCAGTTCCTTGTGTCTCCGGGTTCTTTGCTCATGAATAACCGGGATTACATCATCTTAAATCAGCTCCCTGAATTAGCTTTGCAGCTCGGATTAAACTGAGCAATAGAAGGCTCCTTCATTTTAATTAAAATGACCTAATGATACTGATCAGTAACATTCGTAGCAATGGAAGGATGACTATACTCATTACTGCTATATTTCCTTGAATTCATGAGCATGTTTTATTATGCATGGAATATAGAGGGATATAGATCTATGCAGGCAGAGATTAACGGTGTCATGTTCGCCAAAAACACTGTGGACTGTCCTGTGCTGTTCCATAGTAGACACAAAATGTTGGAGTAACTCAGCGGGACAGGCTGCACCTCTGGAGAGAAGGAACGGGTGACGTTTCAAGTCGAGACCCTTCTTCAGAATGCTACAGACATCTCTTGCTACTGTACTGTTCGATGTTCTAAACCACAGCAAGTGTGGTGCTGTCAATTAACACAGAGGTAGAAGATCAGTCATGATATTGATGAACATTTGAACAGGACACCCCGAGCCTGCTCTAACATCCATCAATATCACAGCTGATCTTCTTTGGCCCCATTTTCCAGCACTAATCAAGGATGTATCATAGTCATACAGCACAAACAGCTTCTTGGGCTCACATATCAAGGTCGATCAACAAGTACCCATTTCTACAAATCCGACCTAGCAGCACTTGTGCCAAAACCTACTCTGCAATGGATACCCGTTTGTTCCTTGTTTTGAGTGAACTCTGAGCAACCCCGTCAGCCATGGTAGAGAATTCCACAAGTTAACTGCCTTCTGAATGAGGAAATATAACCTCAGCTCAGTAATAAATGGCCTCCACTATATTCTCAAACTGTGCCCCTCTGGTCCCCAAGAGTCCCAAGTCAGGGAAAACAACACCCTGCATCCATCCTTTTAGAGGTTTTGATGGGTTCTCCTTTCAATCTTCTAAACTCTAACATACATGCTCCCTGTTTACTCCTTCTCTCCACAAATAACAAGTCTGAAGAAGGGTCCCAAACCCAAAACATCACCTATCCACATTCTCCTGCGATGCTGCCTGACCTGCAGATGCTGGAAATCAAAAATAAAAGCAAAAACAGGTTCTGGTTCTGCTTTGCTGAGTTGTAAATTGTTTCCAATCCTCAGATTGAATAAGAATATGAGGGGCAATTTTTGGGGTCTAAGCAGAGGTCGAACGTACTCCACTACAGTCCTATGTTACTCTGGGTTAGTGTCACAGAGTAAAACAGCATGGAAACAGGACCTTCGGCCCAACATGTATGCTGACCCTTTTGCCTACCCAAGTTACCCTCATTAATCTGCCCATATTTCTTTCAATTGTACCATTACATGTATCCATCCAAAGTTTAAAAAAAAAGTTTTAATGGTACCCACCTCTGCCACTCCCACTGGCAGGTTTTTCCACTTACCCACCAGCCTCCATGTGAAAAAGAGTCGCCTCTCAGATCCCTTTTAAATCCTTCCTCCTCACTTTAAATCTATGTCCTCTAGTTTTAGACTCCACTACTCTACCATGTGAAAAACACCATGACCATTCACATTATTGATGCCCTTCATGATTTTATTCACCTAATATTTATATAACTATCTCAAGATTACATAATTGAGGTCATGTTTGTAACTTTTTACCAAAGTTGGCTCAGGACCTCATCCCCCTTCCTGCCTGTATCATTAGTACCAATATAGATCATGACCTCTGACTGCTCACCATCCAGTTTCAGAATATCCTGTGGCAACTCCGACACATTCTGGATGTTGGCACCATCATCCTGGAAGATATAGACACAAAAAGCTGGAGTAACTCAGAGGGTCAGACAGCATCTCTGGAGAAAAGGAATAGGTAACATTTTGGGTCGAGACCTTTCTTCTGAAGAAGGGTCTCAACCTGAACCGTCACCTATTCCGTTTCTCCAGAGATGTTGCCTGACCCGCTGAGTTACTCCAGTTTTTTGTGTCTAATTTTGGTTTGAACCAGGTACACCAAAATGCTGGAGAAACTCAGTGGGTGAGGCAGCATCTATGGAGGGAAGGAAATAGTCAACGTTTCTTCAGTCTGAAGAAGGATTTCGACCCAAAATGTTGCCTGTTTCCTACACTCCATAGATGCTGCCTCACCGGCTGAGTTTCTCCAGCATTTTTGTCTACCTTCAAATTTTCCAGCATCTGCAGTTCCTTCTTAAACATTTGGTTTAAACCAGCATCTGCATCTCGGCCACAGTAACACCTTTCTTGAGTCCCTGACTAAAGAGTGCCCCTTCATTATTTCTCGCTTACACTTTGATCCACCCTGCTTAGCGGGTGCTGTGCTATGAGCTGTTGGGGGGGGGGGGGGGGGGGGAGTAATAGGCAGGGGCTTCATGTTTCACATGGCAGTTGTAACTCTCCACGGCATAACTACTTATTGTGAAAATGAACATCCCACATGTGATATATACGACACTTAACGCTGATTTACAGTCTAACCAATAATCCACTGTTCGATCATTGAGCTGGAATGGTTGTCATCTGGCCTGGCAGGTGCAGATTCAGACAAACCCTTTTGTTCACCAGTGCCCTGGTTCTTGCACCACCTTCACTCGATTCATGTTTAAACTCACCGAGTCCTTGTTTTGTGCACTCGTTTGAAACTAACTGTGTTCACTGGAAATGTTACTATGTAACGTCTATTTTATTGGCATTAATTAGAATAGCATCCAGTAGTCCACAAACTCCACTGGTCTGGCACAGCCAATATCCCCGTAATGCCAGACTAACAGAGTTTTGCTTCGCAAGCACGGCTTCAATGCCGTCGATAAATGAGACGACACCACTGTCGTTGGCCATCTCACGGGTGGTGATGAGTCAACACCCAGTGGAGATAGAAAACCTTCATGAGTGGTGCCACAACAACCCCACGCTCAACAAGGAACTAATTAATGACTTCAGAAAGGGGAAGTCGGAGACCACACGCCAGTGTCATTGTTGGATCGGCGGTGGAGAGATAGCAGCTTTAAATTCCTAGATGTTCACATCTCAGATGACTGCTCTGGGCACAGCACATACATGAGCCAGAGCCTCTATTTTCTCAGAACTTTAAAGGGATCTGGCTTTTCACTGAATACACTTAAACTCCAGGAGATGCACTTAGAAAGTATCCTGACTGGTAGCATAGTAGTCTGATACAAAATTCCAATGCATTCAAATGCAAGAAGTTCTGAGAGCGGTGGACACAACCCTTATCCACCATCAAAAGCTGCCTCAAGATGGTGGCGTCTAGCAACACGGAACCCCAACAGCTGGGTCGTGCTACACCTTTTACTGCTATGGTCAGGCAGGAGCAACAGAAGCCCGAGGTCAGATGCCACCATGGTCAGGAACAGTAATTTTCCCACAACTGTCAGGCTCTTGAACCAATCTGCACAACCCTAACCCTACCTCGGACAACTTCTTCCACCACCATAAAGCTTTATTTTAATTGTTTATTTTTGCAATCTTTTCCACTGTTTTTATGAAGAATTTATTATAATTTATGTATGATTTACATTTTTGTGCATTGTCTTTATCTATGTACCTGTAATGCTTCTGGAAGCAAGGTTTTCATTGTACCTCTACATCACTGTACTTGAGCATATGACAATATACTCGATTTGATTATAAGGTGCATTTCGCTCAAGCATTTGTTGTGCTTTATTGCCAAAAATGCACAATAATGCAAAAAGAAATCAGAATCAGTATTTGGTAAATAGCTTTTTAACGTTGTGTTACAAATGCAACACGTACCTTCCCAAACATCTTTGCAGTTGGATTTTGCAACAGGGAACAATAGTTGTAAGTTTCTGATTTTACCCAAGGACAGCATGTTGTATGTTGTCAAGTGAAAGAAGTGAGTGCACTTGATAGTGTGAGCACTACGAGGGTTTCTACACTTATTGCTGCTGTGCTGCTTCTCTTGATTCCATCAAGTCTACTCTGTCGTTCAATCATAGTTGATTTACTTCTCCCTCCGAACCCCATTCTCCTGCCTTCTCCCCATAACCCCTGACACCCTGATGCGGATGGACAAACTTGGATTGTTTTCTATAGAGCTTCGGAGGTGGAGGGGAGACCTGATAAAAGTGTATTCAAATTATGAGAGGCATGGGCAGGGAGGAGTTAGAACCTTTTTCCCCCCAGAGGGTGGAAAAGTCAATGATTAGAGGACACAGCTTTAAGGCAATGGGAAAAGTTTAGAGGAGCGTAGAGCAAGATTTTTTTTTATTTATGAAGACAGAGCGTGGAGAGTGCCTGGAATGCACAGCCAGGAGTAGCGGTGGAAGCAGATACGATAGTTTTAGACGGACACATAGGTTTGCAGGGAATGGAACGATATGCATCACACGCAAGCAGAGAAGGTCAGTGTATCTCGGCCTGACGTCATGGGCTGATACAACCGTTCTGGTCCTGTACTGTTTATGATACGTGACTGAGACCCAGAGCAACGAGGAGTATGTGTTCCCTCAATTCATGGGCAGCAGGGGAATGGTGCTGAATCCTGGTTTTAAAATAATTCCAACATACATCTCACATTATAAGCTTTTCTACCGACTCAAAACAAGTTGATACCTCACTGGTGTATTTCAAGCCATAATAGTTTAATGCAGCAGAGTGCACCATCAATCATTGGTGGTCAAAGATGCTTATTTTAAACCTCAAATTAAAACTTCATGGAGATGACTGCCATCTATTAAGTGTTACAGCATTGTAGCATTACAGTTACAGTGAAAGTGTCTAAAAAAAGTGCAGTGAGATAGGTTGGAAGATCGCAGTGACACTCTTGCTAATGAGAGGACCATTCAATAGTCGGATAAGAAATGGGAAGAAGCTGTTCCTGAATCTGGAGGTACGTGCTTTCAAGTTTTTGGATCTTCTGTCCGATGGGAAAGGGAAGAGGAAATTACCGGGGTGAAAAAGCTGTTAGATTCCAGCAAATACAAGCCCAGTTGACGCATTCTTCCATCATGTGTCAGTCCCGCTATCCCGGGAATTAACCTGGTGAACCTACGCTGCACTCCCTCAATAGCAATAATGTCCTTCCTCAAATTAGGAGACCAAAATTGCACACAATACTCCAGGTGCAATCTCACCAGGGCCTAGTACAACTGCAGTAGGACCTCTTGGCTCCTAAACTCAAATCCTTTCACAATGAAGGCCAACATACCATTAGTTTTCTTCACTGCCTGCTGTACCTGCGTGCTTCATTTCAGTGACTGATGTACAAGGGCATCCAGGTCTTGTTGTACCTCCCCTTCTCCTAATCTGACAACATTCAGATGATAATCTGCTTTCCTGTTCTTGCCACCAAAGTGGATAACCTCACATTTATCTACATTACTGCATCTGCCATGCACCTGTCCACTCGCCCAACATGTTCAGGTCACCCTGCAGCCTCATGGCATTCTCATCGCAGCTCACACTGCCACCCAGCTTTGTGGCATCCGCAAACTTAGAGATGTTACATATAATTCCTTCTCGTCTAAATCATGAATATATATTGTAAACAACTGGTCACGGCCTACCATTCTGAAAAGGACCTGTTAATTTCAACTTTTTGTTTCCTGTCTGCCAACCAGTTCTCTATCCATGCCAATACCCTACCCCCAATACCATGTGCTCTAGTTTTGCACACCAATCTTGTATGGGACCTTGTCAAAGGCTTTTTGAAAGTCCAAATACACCACATCCACTGGCTCTCCCTTTTCCATTATGGGGTGGATGCTAGTTCATAACAAGGGGAGTTGAGTACAGTTCTGTGGTTGTACAGGGCCTTAGTGAGAACACCTGGTGTATTATGTGCAGTTTTCGTCTCCAAATTTGAGGAAGGACATTCTTGCTATTGAGGGAGTGCAGCGTAGGTTTACAAGGTTAATTCCCGGGATGGCGGGACTGTCATATGCTGAGAGAATGGAGCAGCTGGGCTTGTACACACTGGAGTTTAGAAGGATGAGAGGGGATCTTATTGAAACATATAAGATTATTAAGGGTTTGGACACGCTAGAGGCAGGAAACATGTTCCCGATGTTGGGGGAGTTCAGAACCAGGGGCCACAGTTTAAGAATAAGGAGTAAGCCATTTAGAACGGACACGAGGAAACACTTTTTCACACACGAGTTGCGAGTCTATGGAATTCTCTGCCTCAGAGGACGGTGGAGGCCGGTTCTCTGGATACTTTCAAGAGAGAGCTAGATAGGGCTCTTGAAGATAGTGGAATCAGGGGATGTGGGGAGAAGGCAGGAACGGGGTACTGATTGTGGATGATCAGCCATGATCACATTGAACGGCGGTGTGGCTTGAAGGTCCGAATGGCCTACTCCTGCATCAACTGTCTGTTGGCTATTGTCTATACCAGCTGGTAGTCATGAAGGGATGTCAATTTGGGGCACCGACAAGATAAATGCCCCTTTGATGTAGGTGGGAACCTCAGTCATCAGAAGTGAGGCGCTGACTATTCCATCAAACTGGTCCACAAAGATCTTTAGCACTTGGCCAGGTATACTGTATGGGCCCAATGATTTGTGTAGATTTACCCTCTTAAAGGATGCTTTGAGGTCAAACTCAAGACTGATATTAGTCCCTAACGATCCTGTAAACTCAAAGTGACCGTGGGCTATGGGGGCTCGTGTAGATGCATCATTGAACCCCATTTCAAAGTGTGCATGAAAGGTATTGAGCTCATCCGGAAGTGATGGCCGTTTCCGGTTACCCGGTTTAGCCTTGCAGGTGGTGATAGTTGAGAGGCATCCATCTGTGACTTTAGCTAAGCTCCAAGTTGTCTTACCATGCATTCGGTGGCCTTCAGGAAGTCATACCTGGACTTCTTGTACAATACTGGATCGCCAGCCTTAAAATAATTTCATACAGCCGAATCATTATTTCACATCAGCCACCCACTGATAAAGGCATGTAACCACCTGATCTACTTGTGTTGTGACGTCCAGGGAGCTATCCACTTGTACCCCAAGAACCCTCCATACTTCAATGTTTAGCTACTTACTGCTTCATGTTTATCAGCTTGCTGTCCACATTTTCCTGCTTCCCTTTCATGATTTGGACATCACTTAGAATTTTACCTACATCGTCTGAACGGACTTTCAGCTCTTCAGGCTTGACTGTTGATATCTGCAAATTTTAAAACAATGTTCCATTAATAGAAAACACTGCCAACCCATGAAACCAATCCAAGGAACACTCACACGGTCACTTTCCACATTATTCAAACATTATTTGAGTTAGATAGAGCTCTAGGGGGCTAGTGGAATCAAGGGATATGGGGAGAAGGCAGGCACGGGTTATTGATTGGGAACAATCTGCCATGATCACAATGAATGGCGGTGCTGGCTCAAAGGGCCGAATGGCCTCCTCCTGCACCTATTTTCTATGTTTCCATGTAACAAAAGAGGGGGAGAAATACCATCACCCATGTTGAAGGGCAACTGGACACATTGTAAAGCCCCTGGCCTGGAGTGGTCAGTATTGACCAGAGGCGATGAAATCGTAGAAACATAGAAAATAGGTGCAGGAGTAGGCCATTCGGCCCTTCGAGCCTGCACCGCCATTCAATATGATCATGGCTGATCATCCAACTCAGTATCCCGTACCTGCCTTCTCTCCATACCCTCTGATCCCCTTAGCCACAAGGGCCACATCTAACTTCCTCTTAAATATAGCCAATGAACTGGCCTCAACTACCCTCTGTGGCAGAGAGTTCCAGAGACCCACCACTCTCTGTGAAAAAAGTCCTTCTCATCTCGGTCCTAAAGGATTTTCCCCTTATCCTTAAGCTGTGACCCCTTGTCCTGGACCTCCCCAACATCGGGAACAATCTTCCTGCATCTAGCCTGTCCAACCCCTTAAGAATTTTGTAAGTTTCTATAAGATCCCCTCTCAATCTCCTAAATTCTAGAGAGTATAAACCGAGTCTATCCAGTCTTTCTTCATTAGACAGTCCTGACATCCCAGGAATCAGTCTGGTGAACCTTCTCTGCACTTCCTCTATGGCAATAATGTCCTTCCTCAGATTTGGAGACCAGAACTGTACGCAATACTCCAGGTGTGGTCTCACCAAGACCCTGTACAACTGAAGTAGAACCTCCCTGCTCAGTGTTTAAAAAAAAAACCCAGTGCATTCTCTTCAGAGAATTATCAGACTGAAAACTCTAATGGGCCTGTCCCACTTAGGCGACTTTTTAGACTATGCAGTCGCCACATGTTCGCGAGTGGTTGCCGGGGAGTCGCCTTCATTGTCGTGAGGAGTCCCCGCATTGTGGGAACTAGCCTCATTATGGGTGCCGCGAATTTTTCAACACTAGGATGAAGCTGCCATGGAGAGTAGCGAGAATTCTCATGCCGTAGGTGGGTCGCCAAGAAGTCCTAGTGCGTTACCAGGAGGTCGAAGGTACTCGTAGGTTGTAGCCGGTGCTGATCGGCGAATTTCATTGGATCATTGGGGAAAAAAACGTAAGCAGTAGTTTCCAGAAGCAAGGATAACTGATCGGTCATGCAAATGTCCACCGAGCTTCTCAGCCGTGTATCTCCGGCTTCTTAAAAGTTGCCTCCACTCCTTCTTCCCCCTCTTTTAAAGGACTTGCCGTACACTGGTTTTTCAGGCGACTGCTAACAACTTGACAGTCACCGGGCAGTCGCCTGAAAAAAAATGCCTAAGTGGGACATGCCCACCAATGTTATTCTTTCACATAATAAGCTTGGGCTGTAGAAAAACTAATATCAACAATGAGACAAAGTCATGTAACAATTTGCTCTAAACCAGGATTCCTAGGAAGATTCTTTTCATTCTCTCCCTGCACCAAACCCAAAGTTTTCCAGTTTATTGGTTCCCAAGAACCTGCTCAGACATGGGTCCTTCCTCTAAATAAATGCATGTTTTCGCCCAGGAAAAAACTTGAGAGATCAATAATTAAGTGTGAGATTCTACCAAAGATATGCAAATTCACCCGGCGGAAAGGTTCTCTGGAGTTAAAGAGACTCAAGATGCAATCAATTATTACAACAGCCACGGTAAGTGAAACCCATTCCCATTCAAGAAATTAAAACACAAGCCCAAATGTTGTCAGAATTTGCCCTCAGCAAAGGAATCATGACCTGGTGTGATTTGGCTACACACAGTGAAGTTCAGATTTAGAGATGCATAGCAGCCAGTCTGCTTGGAACGTTAAAAATATTGTTGGATTGCCCTAACAACCCCAAGAAAGGTGGAACTTCTGTAAAGCTATGGGGTTTCATTTGTCTAATTACTTAAAAGCTAAGTATGTGGCTGAGGGATATGGGCAAAATGCAGGCAGGTGGGACTAGTAGAGATGGGACATGTTGGTCGACATGTTGGACACAGGCCTGTTTCCATGCTGTGTATCTATGACTCTATGATCTGTCTGCTTCCCAGCAAAGCCAGTCAACAAGCATCGAGAGAACGGAGCACAGACCCAGGAGTGTAAACACAGCAACAGCATTCCTCAATGTCTCTCAGGCACCATAGCTTGAATTTTAATCCATTCCAAAAATAACTTCCACCAACTGACAATTGTGCAGGAGACTGCAGATCAGGGGCATCTCTCCGGAAACCTACCAATAGCCGAGCATAGCAATTTACAAGCCGCAAAACTCTGCAATTATAGTGGCTGGTGCAGCGAGCAGCAGGACTTGGTATGGAAAAAATTATAGTGAATTTCTGTGCCTCTCAAGGGCAAGCCGCAACAGGCAAAGTTGAAACCCAATATTTCACAACAAGAAGGCGTAAAACATAACAACACTTAACCTGCACTTACATTTGTCACCTTTCTCTTGATATTTTCCAGCAAGTGTTCCTGTCCCCGGATGAAGTACACATGTTGAAACTCCGTATCGTCCTTTTCTGGTTTCACAAGTCCACCTTGTTCAATGTTTACAACTTTACGGAAACCATCTGCAGGCAGTAATGGTTGAAGAGAAACACGATCATTAAAACGAATAGTCACTTGAACTTAAGTCACCCATTTACTCAGTCCTGGGATTAACCGGGTAATGTGACATGTTAACCAAAAAAAAAAACACCTCACATCAGCTGTTTATTTATGATGGCTGGATTTAAAGTAAACTTTCTTCAGTGTTTGTTTTGGGAGAAAAAAAAACCCAACCATCCTGCCAGCAAGCGCAGAAGTCAGTAAACAGTGAGAGAAGTATAGGAAGGATGTGTCTGCTATAGGGTGCTATGTTACATACGAATGAATGACCCAAGAAGGTGGTGGTAAAGGGAAGGTGGCAAAAGTTTAATCACAGTTGATCTGTCTGGATAAGATGTCAACAGGACCATGATAATTCTTATAAATTCAGAAAGGGCCAATCCACTCCCAAGACTGCTCCTTCAATCTAGGAATTCTAGTGAACTATCTCCAATACAGGTTCATCCCTCCCTAAATAGGGCGGCCAAAACGGAACCATACTCTAGTAATGGTCACACCAGTTTTAGTCAGTTACAGCGAGACCACTTTGCAACTAAAGGCATTGGTCTTCCTATTATGTACTTGCATGCTTTATGCACTCCATAAGACACAGGAGCAGAATTAGTCCATTCAGCGCCTCGAGTATGCTCTGCCATTCAATCATAGCTGATCTATTTTTCCCTCTCCACATTCTCCTACCATCTCCCAATAACCTCGGACACCCTTACTAATCAAGAACCTATCAATCTCTGCTTTAGAAATACCTAATGTCAGCCACCATAGCCATCTGTAGCAATAAATTCCATACATCCAACACCATCTGATTAAAGATATGGCCTTTTATTTGGAGGCTGTGCCCTCTGGTTCTAGGCTCTATTACCGGAAACATCCTTTCCACATCTCTAAACTATGGCTGTATCTCTAAATTAAACTAAAAATATCTACTCTATCCAGGCCTATCATTATACAGTGGGTTGCAATGAGTCTCCTCTACCCCCCCCCCATCCTTCTAAACATCTGCGAGTACAGGCCCAGAGCCATAAAACGCTCCTCACACATTAACCCCATCATTCCTGGGATCATTCTGCCAATCATTCCTGGGATCATTCTCGTAAACCACCTCTGGACACTCTCAAGCATCAGCACATTCTTCCTCAGATAAGGGGAGCAAAACGGTTCACAATATTCCAAATGCGGCCTGCCCAACGCCTTATAAAGCCTCAGCATTACATCCTTACTTTAATATTCTAGTCCTCTCACAATGAGTTGTAACATTGCCTTTGCCTTCCTTAATACCAAATCAACTTACAAATTAACCTTTTGGGAATCCTTCACCAGCGCTCCCAAGTCTCCTTGCCTCCGATTCCTGAATTTTATCTCCATTTAGAAAGTAGCCTACACGTTTATTTTTTCTACCAAAGTGCATGGCCATACTCCGATCCCTGTCCCACAACATTCTGTAATATCTGTAGGAAGGAACTGAAGGAGCTGGTTTTTAACGGAAGATAGACACAAAAAACTGGAGTGACTTAACGGGTTAGGCAGCATCTCTGGAGAAAAGGAATAGGTGGCGTTTCAGGTCGAGACCTTTCTTCAGACTCAGTCGCCTATTCCTTTTCTTCAGAGATGCTGCCTGACCCACTGAGTTACTCCAGCTTTGTGTCTACATTCTGTAATCTCTCCATTTTAAAACATCTCTATTTAATAACATTCTGCTTTTCTACACTTCCCACTGGTGGATATATTCGATATGCTAAAAAAAATATCAGACATTATTGTCTTTATATCTTTATACTTTTCTAGACCAAGCGCTGGGTCCCATTCCGCCAACGCAATATTCCACCAAGTTAATTTAAGATTTAAATGTCAATAACATCAATCTGAACGAAACTTGGCTAATGGACATCGCAGGACAACGGTGAGTAAGGTGGGTCTAAAATTGTAGCACTATCGTGTACCATTTTGGCGCAGTTTCGGGAACAAATATAGGTACAAACAAACCAGCAAACAAAAACAAACAAGATGAGAATTTTAGTTGTTATTTATTTATATATCCCTTTTTCGCCTCTCTTCCTCCCCTCCCCTACTCTCAGTCACTCCCTCCCTTCATAGCCCCTCTCCCCTCCCTATCTCCCTCTATCTCCCTGCTCCCCCACTCCTCGCCACCCCCCTATCCCACTCCCCCACTAAACACAATGTTTAAATAACATTAAACAACAATCCTCACCCTCTTCTCCTCCCCACCCCCACTCCCTCCCTCTCCTTACAACAATGTAACTAATCTCTTATTGCACTGCGAGTCCTGTCATTTGGTAACATTAAAACTTGCCCTGCCCGTTACAATGCTAACAAATGACAGGACTCCCAGGAGGAGGAGAGGGGAAAGAAGAGGGAGTGTGAAGAGGAGGGGGAGGGAGTGCTGGGGATGGGGGGAAATGAGCCACGCCTGCGCAGTTGGGAGCTGTGGGTGCGTGGTGGAATATTGCGCTGGGGGAACGGGTTGCGTTGGGGGAACGGAACCCAACATGTCCCACTTGGTCTAATATATAACTAAAACTCTCACCTTGTTTGTTTGTTTTTGTTTGTTTCTACATTTGTTCCCTGAACTTCGCCAAAACGGTACATCATTGCGCTACAATTTTTGGCCCAGCTTACTCACCATTGTCCTGTGGTGTGTTGTATCAAGTTTCGTTCAGATATATGGTATATTTTACAAGTTATTCACATCTTAAACTTTAAAAAAAAAATTAAAAATCACTTTTCACTTTAAAACTTGCCCCGCCCGTTACAAAGTGAAAATGTAAAGTTCAAAATGTGAATAACTTGTAAAATAACATCAACGCTGCTGTGTATTTGAAAACGGAGTTTTAAAAAATGTAAATAAGATCCCATTGTGATGTCATTGTGAGGTGGAACACGGCTGACATAGTGGGTAGTTCATGTAAATTAGATCCCATTGCGACGTCATACGCTGCTAACAACCAGTGCAGATGGAAGAGATTTTTGTCAAAGTGGATTTTGCAAAGTTTAAAAATGTGAATAACTTGTAAAATATACCATAAATCTGAACAAAACTTGATACAACACACTACAGGACAATGGTGAGTGAGGCGGGCCAAAAGCGCTATCCTATACCGTTTTGGCGGTATATTTCAGGACCACATACGCAGACACGCACGCATACAAACATGAGAGTTTTAGTAATATAATAATACTAGACCAAATGGGACCCATTGGGCCCTGTTCCCCCAAAGCAATATTCCACCACATGCCCATTCCCCAACACAATATTCTACCACTAACCCATATCCTCCAACTGCCCAGGCGTGGCTCATTTCCCCTCATCCCGCAGCTCTGCCTCCCCTCCATTCCCCTCTTCTTTCCCTTCTACTCCTCTCCATCCCTCCCCCTACCCTGTCACTCCTTCCCTCCATAACCCCTCTCCCCTCCCAACCCCCCTCCTCTCCCTCTATCTCCCTGCTCCCCCACTCCTCACCTCCCCCTATCCCACTCCCCCACTAAAGACAATGTTCAAATAACATTAAACAATAATCCTCTCCCTCTCCTCCTCCACTCCCACTCTCCCCTTACACTTAACAAATCTCTCATTGCACTGGGTGTTCTGTCATTTGGTAACATTGTAACAGGCAGGGCAAGTTTTAAAGTGAAAAGTTTGATATTTTAAACTTTAAAATGTGAATAACTTGTAAAATATAACATCAATCTGAATGGAACGCTGCTGTGGTTTTTAAAACGGACTTTAAACAAATGCAAATGAGATCCCATTGTGATGTAATTGTAGGGTGGAACACTTTGCTGATGGGCAGTTTATGTAAATGAGATCCAATTGTGACATCATACGTTGCTTACAGTCAACGCAGATTTTTGATTTTTGTCAAATTGGGGTTTTGTGAAGTTTAAAATGTGAATAACATAGAAATATATCATCAATCTGAACAAAACTTGATACACCACACACACAATGGTAAGTATGATGGGCCAAAAATCGTAGTGCTATCGTGTACCGTTTTGGCATAATTTCAGGAGCACACCCCGAACAGACATAGAAACAAACAAGCTGAGAGTTATAGTAATATACAGATAGATGTTCCCACCTCCCTTTGCATCATAAAAAATAAATGTGACCCCAGTAGAATGATAGGCATTTGGAACTCTAACAACGTTGTCCGGAATGGAGGCCTGTGACCAGTGGTGGGCCACAGGGATCACCTTTTAGTGTAAGAGGTGGTAATTAAAATAATAAATAAAAATGCGTGTATAGTCAAGTTAGTGGAAAGCACTTTTAAAGGGGCTATTGTGGCGTTAACAGCACCAGGTTTCCAGAGTCTTTGCTTGCCCCAATGCAGTGCTTTGTTACAGAGGGAGCGATGATTACTGATCAAGATTATAGGCCGAAGAACCTCAGCAAAAGACCAGAGGCAATGCACGATCGGACAAGGTTTTTTTTTCTCTGTATCTCATTTCTAACTAAATGGTGCCAATTCCCATATAGATACCACGCTGCCATGGGCATACTTACAAAAAACCGTAAACACAGGATTTTCCACCTGCCACTACTTACACATATTGAGCTGTCGCACAAAACTGGCCATGTTGTTGTGCTTGAAGTATTTTGGAAGCACTTCTTTCGCAAAACGTCCTTGATCAAAGACATGGAAACTGTTGCCACTCTGTGGAGAGAGACCAAAGGAAAGTATGAGTAAAGCGGCAGACTGGTTGATCTATTAGAGTTGAACTGTAACTTTATCTTCCAATACACACGTACGCATGTATTATGTTCACAATAGAGTTAAAGCCAATGAATCAAAACACGATTAGTGAGGATAACAGATATTATAAATAAGAAAGTCCTTAGCTTTCAATATTAACTTTTCCTTCTCCGGAAATATAGTTTGATCTGCTGAGTATTTCTGGCCTCTTCTGTTTTTGCTTTGGACATTTTTTCAACTACATTCCTGTCAACATGATAGAGTTGACAAATATTATTGGCCAGATTCCAGTGTATTGCAGAGAACAGTGTCCATGTCCACCAAATAAACTATTGAGCACATTAAAGACAATTAACATTTTGTATTGATGCTGTGGATGCTTCTCACAACAATCAAGCTGCAAATGATAAATCTACAGACCAAATTCCTAGTGCACCTGGGTTCCTTGCCAGAACAGTCCTGGTGTGGAGTGGAAGATTACAACCTGTTTCGATTGCATTCGATCGAATGCAATCAATCCGGCGGGCACAATCAAATAAAACAAGTTGTCCTGCAACTTTAGGCTGTGCACGCCATACGCAAGAAGAAGAGGTCCTCGCGTACCCGCTCCCAAAATCGAATTCGTTTTCAAAACCTACCTCACTTTCTTTAAAAAGATCTAGCAGTATCTGCCTCAAACATTTCATTTGGCAGATAATTTTATGTTGCAATGTCTAATGAACCTATGATGGACCGCAACAAAGCAATTAAACCATGCAACTCCAAGAAGCTAGGTCAGCTAGAATTGGCACAGCGGGTGGGGTTGTTGATAGTGTGTAGGGTAGTCTTAGGCTACAGGGCGATATCAATGTGCTGGTGAAAAGGGCTGAGAAATGGCAGATGGAGTTTAATCCTGAACATGTGAGACAACGCTTTTTTGGAGTACAAATGAGGCTGGTACATACCCAAAGAATGGCAAGGTCCTAGATAGTATTGTGGAACACAGGGATCTTAGTGTGCAAGTCCAAAGATCCTTGAAGATGGTAATGCAGGAGCACAATGTAATGAAAAAAGCATGTAGACTACTGGCCTGGATGAATGTACAGGGTTCTTACTTTCAACTTTATAAAACATTGACCAGATCCCAGCTGGAATATAACATGCAGTTCAGATCACCATATTATAAGTAGTGCCTGACAGAGCTGGAGTGGGGGCAGAGGAGCTTCACGAGGATGTTGCCTGGGATTGAGCAGTTCAGTTTACGAGGGGAGGCTAGGTATGTTATCCCTGCAGCCGAGGAGGTTAATAGAGGTATATACATAAGGGGTATGAAGACAGCAGTTGGCCAGAAACTTATCCATTGTGTCAGAGTAATACAGCAAGAAAACAGGTAAGCTGGCCTTCATCAGTCCAACTTATCCAACCAAGATTCCCATTTAAGCTAGTCCTATTTGCCCAAGTATGCGAATCGGGCCAGTAACTTTCCACGGTTTAACTCCCAGGAAGGCCGATCTTATATCTGCCACAGCAGCCATTGGTACAGGCGCACACATGACAGGTTGGGCAGGTGATGTTCCTCCACCAACCCTCTGATCAAAGTGGGGCTTAGAATGCATTGAGCTCATCGGGGAGGGACCCACTGTTGCCAACAATACTCTCCACCTTTGCTTTAGTAGCGTGTAATAGCGTTCAAGCCTTGCCACAATCTACAGTAGTCTGTATCACTGCCTTGGAACTCCAGTTTGGTCCAGAATCCCCTCATGTCAGCCTTAATGGCTTTGTGAAAATCAGATAAATTTCTTGTTTAAGAAAGAACTGCAGATGCTGGAAAAATCAAAGGTAGACAAAAATGCTGGAGAAACTCAGCAGGTGAGGCAGCATCTATGGGGAGAAGAAATAGGCGACGTTTCGGGTCGAGACCCTTCTTGTACCACTTGGGATTGTTTGGATTGAACTCTGCAGACGTGCACTTCACCTGGGAGTGGACTTCATGGTTCATCCATAGTTTCAGGTTGGGAGCACTTGAATCATCGTCTTTGGTACACAGTCCTCTATACACTTGCTGATTAAGTCTTTGATAGTAGTGCACATTCACCCAGGTAAGCCTCAGAATTCTGTAATAAGCATCACTCCACAGACACACACAGAATCTCATCTGTTTACTCAGACCAGCATTGTATGACTTTCTATACCCAATCTACTAGCTTCAGTTTCTGTTTGTAAGCAGGGAGCAGAAGTACGGTCAGGTCTCATGTTGTGTGGGGTCGTTCATTCTCTGTGTGATTGCCTAGATTTCCTCTGGGTGCACTGGATTCCACCCAATCAGCATTTTTCACGATAATCTGCTAGTTCATTTACACCATGTATGTGGTTAGCAGACAAATTGAGAATTAATGGATAGATAAGAGATTTTTTTTTTTTTTTTAAAATGAGAAATGGGGGAAATCAGAGGAACTCTGATGTGCCAAATGGCCTTGTGTCTGGAGGAGACATTCCAATTAAATTTCAAGCACATTTCAGGAAATAGTTAATTTCTTAAAATTTCTCTGCCAGACGTTGTACTCAAATGGTATACAATTAGGAAGAAATGGCTCCAGTAATCTTTGACATTATCACATGGTATTAGATGTAAATTGATTAATCCCCAAGTTAATGAATCAGTACTGGTAAAAGGCTATGGCACAGGGTGTACTGGAGGCAGGATTCCCAATGCCTACCACATTACAGTTACATCAGGGTGCGTAGGAAAGAATTGCAGAGGATGGTTTAAATCGAAGATATCAGGGGGGCTGAGTTCTGAAAGACCAAATTGTTAAACAGCCACTATTGTTGGCCAATGGAAAATGGTGAGTGAGCCAACAGTACAAATTGGCCCATTTAACCTACACCTCATCATATATCCGTCTCAGATGCATCTAGCCATGGTGATGTTGACCAAAGTGCACATCACATAATCATTTACCAAAAAAAACATTGGAGGAATTCAGTGGATCAGGCAACATCTGTGGAGGCAGAGGAATGGTCAAAGCTGCAGGTCATGTACTGGGACAATCATTAAATCCCATCATCATTCAAAGGACAAGTTCCAGCTTGAATGAAATAAATTCAGAACAGTCCTGTCAGTTCAAAAACTGAGCATTATTGAAGCATCAGGGACAGAAACAGCCGAGGTTGGAAGCTCATTGAAGGTAGTACCATTGAACATGCTGGAACATAAGACATGTACCTGGCAAGCTGTAAAATCAGGAGCGAATATGTGCTAAATAGTAAAAGCAAGATATAGTTGGCAGAGCTATACGATCCTACAATCCGTTACAGCCATAGTCCAAGCTGAGGAACAGTGACTGCCAATGACAACCAACAATATCAAATGCTTTTCTCTCATATGTCTGGAACCAGAACAATGAAATTATTACTTAACTTGACCTAACCTGCCATTGAGGAGTGCTGATACAATTTAATCATTGCACTAGATGCTGCCTGACCCAGCCTGTGACCACTCTCGTGCAAGCTCCAGTTGTACTAATCTTGAATGGCTCTCAAGCTCACTGTCTTGGTTGATCCACAAGTGTGTGCAGCAATTATGCTGTAGGCAGGGCAAGTTCCACCCACATTAAGACGTTCATGTAGACAAACCTTTACGCGTTTCTCCAGCATTTAAAATTATATTTTCCTATTCTTCCTACTACTGACAAGTCATGCCATTGGAAGAACTGTTCAGCATTTCTAAATCCCTCTGAAAAAAGAAATTGTTAAAAACTGAAAATTAATAATCATTAATCTGTTATTAATTAAAACCTTGTCCAGTGAAAATATATCTGCTTATGAAGGTCACTGCTTCAAGGTTCTCATTTTAATGAACAGGGCTGCATGATAAGGAACCTCTGGCTCCTTGGTTCAGTAATACATGGATCCAGTGCTAATTCAAGAACAGCGGGGCAGCTCAAATGAATGGGCATTGATTTCCAATGTATTCCTGACTTCTGCTCGATAGTGAGATGTCAGCAAAGCATCAAACACACCGCCATGCACACTGTAGGCAGCCTTTAGCTTGCTCTAGCCCAATGAAAATGAAGGAAATAAACAAACCTCACAAAAAGGAAGATGTCTGTTGATTTTATAAGATATCAATAATCCAACCCCAGGATATCACATGGCTACACACAAGGATCAGCTACTTCAATTACTTTTCCCTCTCCTCTACACCAACGACTGCACCTCCACTGACTCCTCTGTCAAGCTTCTCAAGTTTGCGGACGACACAGCCCTGATTGGACTGATTCAGGATGGGGAGGAATCTGCCTACAGACAGGAAGTGATGCAGCTGGTGTCCTGGTGCCATCGTAACAACCTGGAGCTCAATGCTCTTAAGACAGTGGAACTGATTGTAGACTATAGGAGTCTACAATCCCCTCACCCCACTCACCGTCAACAACACCACAGTCACATCTGTAGAGTATTTTAAGTTCCTGGGAACCATCATCTCCAATGAACTTAAATGGGGGGCGGGGGCACCATTGACTCCACAGTCAAAAAGGCACAACCAGAGGATGTACTTCCTGCGGCAGCTGAGGAAGTACAATCTGCCACAGGCAATGATGGTCCAATTCTACACGGCCATCGTAGAGTCTGTCCTCACCTTCTCCATCATGGTCTGGTTTGGCTCAGCCACCAAGCACGACACCTGGAGGCTGCAGTGAATCGTCCAATCAGCTGAGAAGGTTATTGGCTATAACCTTCCCTCCATTGACGAACTGTACACTGCAAGGGCCAGGAAGCGAGCGGGTAAGATCATCTCTAACCCCTCTCACCCTGGCCACAAACTCTTTGAATCATTTCCCTCTGGAAGGCGACTCCGGACTGTCAAAGGTGACACACCCAGACATAAAAACAGCTTTTTTTCCACGAGAAGTAGCTCTACTCAAGAACCAAAAATCTGTAGCCCCCTTTTGCTCTGGTATTTTATTTAATTCACATGTTTAATCAATAATGTTTGTGTCAATCCTAACTGTCACTGTATGTCATGTTGTCACTTGCGGGCAGAGCACCAAGGCAAATTCCTTGTATGTAAATACTTGGCTAATAAACTTAAACTTTTCTAATGTCAGACGTTGAGATGCTCACAGATGATATAATATTAAATTCCTTTGGGTTAATCAAAGATGGCGCAGGCCGTAGTTAATCTTTAGAAATTACCTAATATGTCGCGTCAATGTTATGTAGAGTCATGGAATTAGACAGTGCATAAACAAGCCTTTCTAACAGTCTCATCCATGCCAGTCCAAAGTGCCTATCTGAACTAATCCCATTCATCGGTGTTTGACCAATATTTTGGGTTATGTTTATTACTGTCATATGTACCGAGATACAGTGAAAAGTTCGGTTTTGAATGCAAGCCAAAGAATAGATATATCATAGATATAGATATATGATAGATATATAATAGAGTACGCAGGAAATCCAGAGTGCAGAATATAGTTCTCAGCATTGTAGCACACCAGTTCCAGAGATAAATTTCTATGTCAGCAATAGAGTAGCCTTGATTCAATAGTACCCTATATGAGACAGACCATTCACAAGCCTGAGAGAGGGGAAGAAGCTGTTCTCGATTCTGGCTGTGCGCGCTTTCAAGCCTCTGTATCTACTGCCCAGTAGGATATCCCTCAAATTCTTCCTTCTCCATAATGTTAAGGTTCATTTCTTAAATCAGCCAACTGACAATAGGTTAGGTAAACCAACACAAGCTTTACTGATCATTAGCCGGCGAGAGTGCCAGGGACACAAAGTCAAGTATGCAACAGATATTTAACCCTCCCGAGCCACCACTCTAATGAATGAAGATATACAACATATTTTTATAGTATTTTGGAAACGTAGTCACATGTTTACACAGCAATGACGTTTAACACAAATAAATCACAGAGTATACCCATTTAAAATATTCTTATCACCGATACAATACACTTGTCATCTTGTGGTTCTATCAATCACAAATTATTGATCACAAACTTTGAAACAACAGGAAAACCCAACATTTACAATTCCGTATTAACAACGTAATCATGATGTCAGCTACCAATAGTAGGGCGAAAGGTGAGGACTAGGGGGACAGCCCTTGTTACTAGTGGGGGGGGGATGGAGAGAGAGAGAGCGCAGTGTTACGGAGAATGGAAGAGACCCTGGTGAGAGCCTCATCTATAGTAGGGGAGGGGAACCCCCGTTCCCTGAAGAATTAGGACATTCCCGATGCCCTGGTGTGGAACACCTCATCCTGGGAGCAGAGGCGGCGTAGACTGAGGAATTGGGAGTAGGGGATGGAGTCCTTACAGGAAGCAGGATGGGAAGAGGAGTCTAGATAGCCATGGGAGTCAGTCGGTTTATAGTGGATGTCGGTCAGAGGTCTATCACGGCGATGGAAATAGTGAGGTCAAGAAATGGTAGGGAAGTGTCGGAAATGGTCCAGGTGTATTTGAGTGCCGGATGGAAGTTAGTGGTGAAACGGATGAAGTCAGTCAGTTGTGTGTGGGTGCAGGAGCACCACAGCAATCGTTGATGTAGCGGAGGTAGAGGTCGGAGATGGGGCCCTGGTACGCCTCAAACAAGGATTGTTCGACGTACCCGACAAATAGGCAGACATAGCTGCGGCCCATGCCGCATTTGGAGGAAATGGGAGGAGTCAAACGAGAAGTTATTGAGGGTAAGGACCAACTCCACCAGGCAGAGGAGAGTATCTGTGGACGGGTATAGATTGATTCTCTGGTCGAGGGAGAACCGGAGGGCTTTGAGACCATCCTGATGGGGGATGGAGGTGTAGAGTGACTGGACGTCCATGGTGAAGATGAGGGGATGGGGGCCTAGAGAATGGAATGATGCTGCTGCACCCGCTGAGTTTCTCCAGCACTTTTGTCTACCTTCGATTTTCCAGCATCTGCAGTTCCTTCTTAAACACTTTGTCTATTCCACTGCAAAATCTCCTCAAGGTATGCCAACTTTGAAGAAGTTCTCCTGCTCCCTCCGATGCTGAAGAAGTGTTTCGGTCCGAAACGTTGCCCATTTCTTTTGCTCCATAGATGCTGCTGCACCCACTGAGTTTCTCCAGCACTTTTGTCTACCTTTGATTTTCCAGCATCTGCAGTTCCTTCTTAAACACCATCTACACCATGCTGCCTCGGGAAAGCAAACATAATCAAGGAATGATCACAAACCGATCATTCTTTCTTCTGCCCTCTCCCATCGGCAGCATGCACCAGATTCAAGAACAGTTCTTCACCGTTGTTATCGGACCCTTGAATGGATTTCTCATACGCTTTGGATCTCCTAATCTACCTTGTTGCGGCCCTTGTACTTGTTTTTAAATCTGCCTTGTCTCTGTATCTGTAACACACATATCTGCACTCTGTTTATTTTCTGTTTTGCACAACTTGATTTTCTTATGCAAGGCATGATTTGCCTGGTTCGCAAGCAAAACATATTTCACTAATTCAGTACCGAATGTCACCGCTTTCCTTTTCCACAGATATCAGTATTCACAAAAATGTGCATTTATTTATTTCACATTTCCAACACTCTTTCATTACTAATTATTGGCAGAAAGTGCACTGCAGAGGTACAGAGTCGCAGGAACTAGGATGTATATTGACTATTTGTTCACAGTTAAAACAGCATCTGCAGTTTCTTGTCTCCTATTTTTTAATTTTTTCGACCAGAGTAAGCTACATTTCCCTACTTTCTCAACTATATTCCTTGAAGGATCCTTCTGTTATACTGCTCCCTAACTTTATAAACTGGTCAGACAGGTTGAAAATACAGTAACATTAATAATCCTCCAAACAACTTTCTGAAGGCCTAACGGTTCAGCAATTGGCTCATCAGATAGTTTGCTGTACTCTCTTCCCACTCACCTCTGTCCCAGTTCCACACTCCCATTAAACCCATGGAAAGGTTATTAAAAAAGTGCGACACTTTGTAGGTGACTAAAAATCATATTGTAGTATTAATCGAAGTAACATGCAACATGTTCAATCTACACTAGTCTCACGTGCCTGCGTTTGGCCCAAATCGTTGAATATATTTGAGACGATTTCTGCATAGAAAGGGCATTAACAGGCTTGGGAAGAGCATTGGAATATTGTATTTAGAAGGGAGACATGATTAAATTGAATGGCACAGCAGACTCAAAAGTCTGAATGTCTATTCCTGCTCCTGTTTTCCGTTTCTATATTTCTCAAAAACATATTTTAAATCCAAACAAGAATTCTACAATGAGAAATAAATAAACTACTACTCTTACAATGATATTGTGTACAACCTGAAATCTTCATAATCAGACCAAGAAAGTGAAAGCCCTTTTCTTGTTCCTGGAGGGCCAATCACATTCTGCAACTCTGCCAGACTCTCAATTTTCTTGAAAGAACAGAGATCTTTCCAAAATGATTGTACAGATTTGAAAAATGCACTGCTTTTGCATTTACAAAAGGAGCTTAGCTCCTCCCTAGCTGGAGGACTTAGCAACATCAGATGTTGTAGATGCATAGCAGAATTTCAGCAATGTCTAGGGCTATATGGATCACTTGATCATAGTTGTACTCCGAGATAATTTGCATGTAAAATATCTGGAGGAAATCCAAATACATTTCTACTTTCAATTCAAGCATTTTCCTCTGAGGAATTGAGATAGGGACTGAGAAATTCAGAAGACCAAGCGCAACTTTTGTGGATATTGGGACTATTCCATCTTTTCTCATAAAATAAAAATAGCAGAGGGAGATCTGCACAGACATGGAATGTAAAAATTCTTCTACATGCCTGGATCTAAATTTCATGTCTGACAGTATTGCATGAAGAAATTCTTAAGGATATAAGATTCTTAAGAAACCATATTAACATAATGTTTAAGAAGGAACTGCAGATGCTGGAAAATCGAAGGTAGACAAAATTGCTGGAGAAGCTCAGCGGGTGAGGCAGCATCTATGGAGCGAATGAAATAGGTGACGTTTCGGCTCAAGACTGATGTGGGGGTGGGGGGGGGGGGGCAGGAAGAACAAAGGAAGAGGTGGAGACAGTGGGCTGTGGGAGAGCTGGGAAGAAGGAGAAAGCAGTAACTACCTAAAATTGGGGAAGTCAATGTTCATACTGCTGAGGCGTAAACAACCCAAGTGAAATATGTGGTGCTACTCCTCCAATTTCCGGTGGTCCTCACTCTGGCCATGGAGGAGGCCCAGGACAGAAAGGTCGGATTCAGAATGGGAGGGGGAGTTGAAGTGCTGAGCCACCGGGAGATCAGGTTGGTTATTGCAAACTGAGCGGTGGTGTTGGGCGAAGCGATCGCCAAGCCTATGCTTGGTCTCACCAATGTAGAGCAGCTGACACCTAGAGCGGCGGATGCAATAGATGAGGTTGGAGGAGGTGCAGGTGAACCTCTGCCGCACCTGGAAAGACGGTTTGGGCCCTTGGATGGAGTCAAGGGGGGAGGTAAAGTGACAAGTGTAGCATTTCCTGCGGTTGCAAGGGAAAGTGCTGGGGGGGGGGGGGGGGGGGGGTGGTGGTTTGGGTGGGAAGGGACGAATTGACCAGGGAGTTACGGAGCGAGCAGTCTCTGTGGAAAGCCGAAAGGGGAGGAGATGGGAAGATGTGGGCAGTGGTGGGATCCCGTTGGAGGTGGCGAAAATGTCAGAGGATTATTTGTTGCATGTGACAGCTGGTAGGGTGGAAGGTGAGAACGGGGGGGACTCTGCCCTTATTACTAGTGGGGGGGGGGGGGGGGGGGGGAGATGGGGAGTGAGAACAGAGTTACGTGGTATAGAAGAGACCCTCATCGATAGTAGAAGTTCCCTAATGAACGAGGACATCTCAGATGCCCTAGTTTGGAACACCTCATCCTGGGTGGAGATGCAGCGTAGACGGAGGAATTGGAAGTAGGGGATGGAGTTGTTATAGGAAGCAGGGCGGGAAGAAATGTAGTCCAGATAGCCATGGGAGTCAGTGGGTTTATAGTAGATGTTGGTCAGTAGTCTGTCACCTGCGTTGGAGATAGTGAGGTCTAGAAACGGTAGGGAGATATCAGAAATGGTCCAGGTGTATTTGAGTGCCGGACAGATGTTAGTGGTGAAATGGATGAAGTCAGAGATTCTGTATGGGTGCAGGAGGTACCCTACCAAGAGGCAGGCATAGCTTGGGCCCATGAAGGAAATGACAGGAGTCAAACGAAAAGTTGTTAAGGATAAGGACTAGGCGGAGGAAAGTATCAGTAGACGGGGATTGGTTGGTTCTGCGGTCGAGGAAGAAACGGAGGGCTTCAAGACCCTCCTGGTGGGGGATGGAGTGTAGAGTGACTGGACATCCATGGTGAAGATGAGGGAGTGGGGGCCTGGAAAACGGAAGTTATGGAGGAGACAAAGAGAATGTGAGGTGTCTTGGACATACGTAGCGAGGGAGGGATTTAACCAGGGGGGATAGGATGCAGTTGAGGTTTGTGGAAATAAGTTCGGTGGGGCACGAACAGGCAGAATCAATGGGTCTGCCAGAACAGTCAGGTTTGTGGATTTTGGGGAGAAGGTAAAATTGGGCCGTGCGGGGCTGGGGAACGATGAGAATGGAGGCTTGGGATGGCAGGGAGCCAGAAGTGATGAAGTCAGTGATGATGTTAGAGACAATGGCCTGGTGCTCGTCTGTGGGGTCATGATCCAAGGATAAGTAGGAGGAGGTGTCTGAGAGTTGGTGCGTGGCCTCAGCCTTGTAGAGATTGTCGGCAGGTTTGATCACCCAGTCTGGGTTGTTGCAGAGTGAGTGGAGGGCTGTATGTTCGGGGGCGGAGAGGTTAAGTGAGAAAGGAGAGTGGAGAAGTTGAGGCGGTTGATGTCCTGCCGGCAGTTTAAAATAAAATGGTCTAAAGCCGTTCACCTGCACCTCCTCCAACCTCATTTATTGCTCTAGGTGTCAGCTGCTATACATCGCTGAGACCAAGCATAGACTTGTCGATCGCATTGTGCAACACCTCCGCTCTGTTCGCAATAACCAACCTGATCTCCCGGTGGCTCAGCACAACAAACCAGAAAAATCTTTTCAAATTGTATCTTAAGATTATTTGTTTTTAATAGAATTAAGCGATTTCATTAAATACTGAAACTGAAAGAGCTCCCTACAAAACACAATACTTGCCCTGACCTAAACCAAGTCCTGAATTATTTCCACACAATAAGCGAGTTCGGTATTTCGACTGCGCATGCCTAGGTCACAGGTCACTGGAGATAAACATTGGAGGGTGCGGATCTTCTGTGTGTATCTTTGGTTATCTGACCTTCGTTTCAGCCAGTGCTTTTTGCTGGGTCCATGGTTGAGGTCAGGCGCTGGGCAGTCCCCGTCCCCCCGCGCCTGAGAGGTTGGCCGGCCACACCTCCCACCCAGTGACCGCCGGCGGGGGTGTGCATGGGATTTTGCGGCGGCTCGGCTGGACAGAGAGCATCCCCGGAGAAAAGGAATGGGTTCCTCGGGAGTAGGAGCGGGGCCGGGCTGAAGCAGGCGCTGCCGAGCCGCCGCTGGACCGCCCCGTTTAACCACCCCCCCCACCCCCCCCAGCCGCGAGCCTGTGGGCCGCCTTCTGGACGTCTCAACCCCGGTTGCAGATGAGGCATGGAACTGTGCGCGCTCTCCCATCTTCCATTGGCATCTGCTCCATCTCTCTCGTTGTTATACCCGCTCTACCACTACCTGGCACCCCCGTTCCTCAGATTAAATATTTTTAATTTCTGATATACACATAAATCACGAATAGAGATAAGAATTTACATAGTTTATGCAGCCAGTGCTTCATTCGTTTTTTAAAATTATAGCCAGTGACCTTTGACAAATCCCATGATTCCTTGTGTTTTTCAGAATACCGAACTTGCTTATTAAAATTGTCAACAACAAGCTAAAGTGAACAGCTGAATGAATCCAGGGAGGCACATGGACTGGATTATAAAACTGGGACTAGATTCAAAAAGGCAAGAGGAAACACATGGCTGAGAGTGCACAACTTTTATAACATTCTACTCAGGATCAGCACAGAATAAACAACTGATGCCGCTGTTCAGATTGGTTTCTTTAATTAACACTGACATTAAGGAGATCGAGATTTATTATAAATTGGACTAAAGTTTCTAGAATGTGGACATAACGTTTGATTTGTGCATGCTTGCAGATGTCCCAGTGGAAATGAGGGAAACATAAAACATACAGTGAATGATGAGATACAAAGTAATGATATTTAGTTTATAATCCATCAGATCTAGTCAGTTTGTTTCACCATGAAAAAATATTTGAAAATATTGTGTGAGAAAAATCATTGACCGTGATCATTATTGGAAACCGTTTGCAATCTTATTGGATCACAGCACACAAATACTGGCAGTCTGAGTGGTAACTCTGATTCACCCCCCAGCAATAATCCTCCCATAAATAGCAGTATAAATAATTTACACCAGCTGTCATAACCCCAGTTAATATTGCTAGTTCACCGTCTTGTTCCAAGTCAGTTCTATTTCTTCTATTAAAAAGTATCCATTGAATCATCAAGGCGGAGGAATCACGCATCAATCAACCCATGCCTCGTGCTCTTTCAGTCCTACTCCCCAAATCTACTCACTTAGCCCGTAAAATTTCACTGTACCTTAATTGGTTGACAATAAGCAAAAACTTGAACTTGAAATTACTTTCCCTACTGTCATCTAATTATTATTTGGTGGTTGAGATCAATTCTGTTTTGTAAAAATCACTTTTACAGGGAGCAAGCTCCAGATCAGAACTATTTTCTGTACAGCTTCACCATCCTTACAAACCCCACCGACCCAACCCGACTTCTGCTCTTGTTCTCAAACTGCTTCCATAAATGTTGCTCACTGACGGTTTTAACGTGCATAGAGAAGCTATGGGCAGGACATGCTCCCAGTGAAAGTCATAAAAGTCAATAGAAGGCTTCCTCTTCTAAAGATGATGCCAATGGCACTTTCCAGTGTCAAGTACGCTGCCCTTTGGTCTTTGAGCATCAGCAGCATTGCGTTGAGCCCAGCCTAATGCTGACCTCAGACATTGTACAGGAATCAGAAAGGCATGAGATATCATCTCACGTCAGTCTATAAACGTAACTAACCAGCGTCACGGGAAGGGGTCATGCATGGTATGAAACAAAGTAATGGGCAATAAACTGAGAAGTGAAGAAAGCCCAGTCAGTTCCCAATGACACTGAATAATAATATCATCACGATCCATGATTTTGGGAAATCTAAGTTTCTTTTGGTGGCGAGGGTGCGAGTTTTCACTGTATCAATGTGATAGAAGCAGCACGTTTTCTGCGTCATTCATTTACTATCTACAAGTATAGATCCAGTCATCTAAATGGATGTAGCCACGGCATTAAAAGCTCATCACTACTGAGCACTGAACTGTTCAGCCAATTAGCATTCTGCTACTGAACAAGGTATTCACCTCCTCTGATACCCACACAACATATTTGCAGGCTGCACACACTGAAAAATATTGCGTAAACATTTACTAATTCTGATAGTCTTTCCCTCATCTCTAAGTAGCGATGTTACAAAACCTACCTTCAGTGGCATTGCAGTTCTGCCATTGGCCGTGTGCACGACTTTGGCGCCTTTCGGGGGGGGGGGGAGGGGGGGCGGGATTAAAATGTCGATTTGTACTACTTGTCGGAGGCGGACTTCCTCGGGCTGTTAGCTGCTGATGAAAAATCAACCGGACTTCCGTTCTCGATATATATATATATTTTTTAATTCGCTGGACAATTTAATCGCTGGATTAAAATAAAAAGCGACTTCTAACGACCTCAACGCCTACAACATGACGGATTGTAAGAACGGGACAATACAAAGTCGTTTATTTTACATATAATCTTGCTTCTTGGGATGACTTTAATCTAATTTTACGTTGCGAAAATGTGATTTGGGCCCCACACGAACCAGCAGTGTTTTCCCTGCCGATATGGGGTTCAGATTCAATGCAACCGCAACGTTCCAATCAATCGCGTTCCAGAAAAACCCACTCACAAGATGATTAAAATGCCCATTAATTTATGGGAATTAAACATTAAATTCCTTCCATTTGTCCTATAAGTTCATGACAATGAGATTTAATAATCACGTTATATTGTGAATGTTATTTGGACCCTTAAGCTATTTAAAAATGTTAACCTTGCCTTAAGAAATGGATAGATGTTTACATCTAGTAATTGAATTTATGAATTGAATTGATTAAATTCATTTGATGAAACTGAATATGAATTTCTTGTTGGGTATTTACTATTTGTTTTAGCATTTAACTTTATCATTTCTACCTTTTTTTCTAAAACTGCAAATAATAACTTTTTTCTGTTAATGCTGTTCAGTGTTTTTTTTTTTTTAATTTACATTATAAACAGATGTCTCCGAAGAAGAAATGCAAAATTGTCAATCCAAAAGCCCAGACAGGCATAGCTAGAGTTCAACTTGAAGTGAATTTTTCTGTCATGCCCGAGTCTAAGAGGCATCTTAAAAATGGACACATCTTGTACTTGTATACCTCATTTGGAAAAAGTCTGTCTGAAACAGAGAAATCGCTGAGTTCACATTTCTCTTTGTCGGATGCAGAAGGCTATTCATTTGGTGCTGTTAAGAGTCAAGAGTGAAGGCTCTCGTTAACCGGACTTTGCTTAAGTTTAAAAAAACTCACCAATCCCAAGGAACTTGGAGCATTTACGGAAATCTGTGATGAAACTTTTAAACTTCCAGAAGGCAGTCAACACATTTCTTTAGATGACATTCCACCGCCTGGTGCTCAAGATCCTGAATCCTTGACATTAGCCAAGTGCCCATATTTCAAGACACTGAGGACATGGGCGATGACAGTCATAGTCTGCATCCTCCACTGAATCTAGCAACATCAACGACAGCTGCTGCCTCACCTGAACCAATGCCATCAACATCTCGTGTTTCAACAAGATGTAGCAGAGTATTTCTAAGTCTTTTACCAAGGAAACAGAAAGAAAAGACTAAACTTTCTGTCCGAATCCAAGGTTGCTCTTACACTAAAGTATCACACAAAGATCAGTGAACTTAGGGCACAGTTGAAAATTCCCAAACGTGTAGTTAACCAAGCCTTAAAGAGAAAGCAAAACCAAATAGATTTAAAGGACAGAAAGATTCAGGAACTCAAAACCAAATTATGTGGGGAAACATTTGCACGAGAGCTTGCTGAAACCAAGGCAGAGTTTTTGAGACTTATAAAAGCACAGAGACAATTGCTGATGTTTTGTGGCAGTTAGAAAAAGAGGAAAACTGTTTCAATTCATCAGTACAGAAAAGTTCATGAAAATTTAAAGGACAGGGAAGAGGATGTGAGAGGCCTCGAATTTGGCAATCCTGTCCTCAAACAAACAATCGAAACTCTGCAGGCTGCCAGTATTGTCAAGGCAAAGGTGGGCCAGAAAACGTACTCCTCAACAACAAGGAAGCATGTGTTTGACTGTATTGTAAACAAAATTCCCACAGCAAACATTCCAATCCTGATAAGCCAGTTCTGCAAGCGGAGTGGACTTAATCTGGATCATGTTCCTTCACGTAGTGCAGTTGAAGTTATGGCCCGAGAATTGGGAGCTGTTGCTGCGTTGCAAACAGCAGAGATGATCCTAGCAACAAAGGGTTTGACTGTGGGTTTTGATGCAACCACCCAGGAAGAGACCCACATTAACAGTGTACACTTCACCACCACAGACAAATGTCTTTCTGCAGCAGTCGATGAATTGGCTGGTGGGACTGCTGAGGACTATGCGCAACATATTTGTGAAACAGTTGACAATTTGTGTAAAACTTACACTTATTTCAATGAGCAAGCAGATTTTCAAGAAACCAGGCAAAAGATAATCGACAACATTTCAAACACAATGAGTGACAGGTGTTCAGCTAATCATGCTGCTATTAGGAATGTGAGTGGGGTAAATCTTTGAATGAGTTCTACTGCCACATGCATCCGCTTGACTCCATTGCTACATCAGTCCGCTCAGCCCTCAAAATGCAGAAACAATCCAGAGGACAATTCTTGTTTGGGAAAGACTGTCAAGCAGTAAATGCCATTCTGCAGATGAGCAAACTTCGGTACAAGAACGGAAAAGGGGACCCAAAAGGATTTGTCGCATTTTTAGATGACAGGAACATCCCCCCGAGGAGTCCTCCCGCGGTACCGTGGCAACAGATTGTATATACTTTTCCATATTAGTAGCAAGCTCATAGAACATTATGATGTGGATAGAGAACTGGCTGGCAGACAGGAAGCAAAGAGAATGAGTGAACGAGTCCTTTTCAGGATGGCAGGCAGTGACTAGTGGGGTGCCGCAAGGCTCAGTGCTGGGACCCCAGCTATTTACAATATATATTAATGATTTGGACGAGGGAATTGAATGCAACATCTCCAGGTTTGGGGATGACACGAAGCTGGGGGGCAATGTTAGCTGTGAGGAGGATGCTAGGAGGCTGCAAGGTGACTTGGATAGGCTGGGTTAGTGGGCAAATGCATGGCAGATGCAGTATAATGTGGATAAATGTAAGGCTATCCACTTTGGTGGCAAAAACAGGAAAGTAGACTATTATTTGAATGGTGGCCGATTAGGAAAAGGGGAGGTGCAACGAGACCTGGGTGTCATGGTACACCAGTCATTGAAAGTAGGCATGCAGGCGCAGCAGGCTGTGAAGAAAGCGAATGGTATGTTAGCATTCATAGCAATAGGATTTGAGTATAGGAGCAGGGAGATCCTACTGCAGTTGTACAGGGTCTTGGTGAGACCACACCTGGAGTATTGCGTAGAGTTTTGGTCTCCAAATCTGAGGAAAGATATTCTTGGCATAGAGGGAGTACAGAAGGTTCACCAGACTGATTCCTGGTATGTCAGGACTTACATTGAAGAAAGACTGGATAGAGTCGGCTTGTACTCGCTAGAATTTAGAAGATTGAGGGGGGATCTTATAGAAACTTACAACATTCTGAAGGGGTTGGACAAGCTGGATGCAGGAAGATGGTTCCCGATGTTGGGGAAGTCCAGGACAAGGGGTCCCAGTTTAAGGATAAGGGGAAAATCTTTTAGGACCGAGATGAGAAAAACATTTTTCACACAGAGAGTGGTGAACCTCTGTAATTCTCTGCCACAGAAGGTAGTTGAGCCCAGTTCATCGGCTATATTTAAGAGGGCGTTAGATGTGGCCCTTGTGGCTAAAGGGATCAGGGGGCATGGAGAGAAGGCAGGTAAGGGATACCAAGTTGGATGATCAGCCATGATGATATTGAATGGCAGTGCAGGCTCGAATGGGCCGAATGGCCTACTCCTGCACCTAGTTTCTATGACTTTGTTGCCCTGCTGAATAGCGGAACATCCTGTGGGGGGTTGAAATACACCACCCTCCATGACTTCACCCAGGCTGAAGCAAAAGTGGTACTTCAGATATTAGGCTTAGTTGGCAAATATCTGACTGGGCCTTGGATGAAGCACTTCTACACTTCAAGCCAGAATCAGAACAACCATGTTGATGGCATCAAAGTGGTTAAAGGGGTGATTGCTGCTCTAAAGGAAGCCACAGAAAATCCAGCCAACTTGATATTGGCAAGGGAAGATTTCTTCGGTGAGGAGGTACATCTTGATGCCACATTGACAAAACTTCGGGAGCTACAAGTACATACACCGTTCAGTTCAAAGAAGAGGAGCGGTCTTCAAGCTGGCATCACTGTGTTGGAGAGGCAGTATAGTAAATACTTTGAACTTGATGTAACTGAGAAACTGAAGGAGGAGACTGCATCAGCAAGATCGCACAACATTGATGTGGAGGAGATAATGGGGATGTTTAGCTCATCGAAACAGAAATCTCCCAATGCCACCACGTGTTATTTGTCATGTAGGATGCGGGCCTGCAAGAATAGAACAGTCAATTACCTTGATAATCTCGAGGAGCAACGTAGGGAGGAAGTGCTCTGTAACGCAGTGACATGGGGGAGAGTGCAGAGGAACAGACGGAAGACAAAACAGAAGGAATTGAGAGCAGAAATCATCAAGCGACAGAAAGACAAGGAGCATGCTCGGGACACGAAAGAGAGGAAAAAACTAGGAAAAAAATTTGAAAGAGACTGATTTAAACAGCATTTGCAGAGATTATCCGAATTTGGACTACTCCAAATGTGATGATCTACAGGACATTCTTAATGGAAAAGTAGTGGGTACAAAGGCATGTCATGCATGGTTTGAAGAGCAAAAACCTTTAGTTTACAATGGCAAAATTGAAAAGTTGAGGAAAAACAAGGTGTACAAAGTTGCTCATTGGTTGCAATCTGAGGAGTATGATGATGCTACTGATTATGATATGCCAATGTACCAGCAAGCAGCTGATCTTCTCCATAAAGACTTGGTCTTTTGCTAGAAATTTTAAATTATTTACCTATCTGTTACGGACTTACAGCATATAATACAATAATATTAAAGTTCCGATCTTGAGAATATCACTTTTTGAATTTCCAAGGCAGTCTGGGTGTTTATTACTATTTCCGTCGCAACGGTCAATTTTGTAATTAGCTACAATTAGATAACTAACTAATTATATGCTTTAATTTCAGCTCATCCAAGTAAGATTGTTTCATATTTGTTTCAGAATGCTTCAATCTATAATAACTGAAAATGTCATTCAGTTCTCTTAATTTTTAAGAAAGTTATGGGCTTTTTTGACTGTCCTCGATCACAGCCTTTGAGACAATGGAAAAGCAATAGGGAACAAGATGCTAATTTCCGAGTATGAAAATGGGCATAACTTTTTAAATACTGAAGATATGAAAGTGAATTAGGTGTCACATTAAACTTCTTTTTATGCTCTATCTGATGGGATAAATTGCAGATCTCAAAATTTTGTAACATTGCTACAATAAGATTTATGACTTGTCAAAAACATCAACTTCTCTGGAACACTTGTCTTCAAACTCAGCAACACTTCACAAGTTCTACAGAATCACTGGGTCAAAGTCCTGAAGTTTAATTGCCAACACTTGTGGAGAAGTGAACAGTATAGGAGCTGCAGTAACTCATCTTAGTAGCAAAACTGGATAAATATCTCCCTCATCCAAAAGTAACCATGTGAAAGCTGAACGCTTTCCACCCCCACTCCTCCATCTTTACTGATATCAATTAATTCAGCAAAAGTAATCGCTCCTCTCCAGGCTCTTGTTTTTTGTAGTCCTTTTCTTTTCATTGTGTTTCATTGTGAATGTGTGCAAATTATCTATAGTTTATGTTTGTGTGTGTTGCCTGAATCTATGTGGTGCTTATGCAAGCAACATTTTAATTGTGACTGTATCTCACTGTACTTGTATACATGATATGGATAGGAAATGTTTAGAGGGATAAAGGCCAAACTCCGGAAAATGGGACTAGTTTCTTGGTTGACGTGAACGAGTTGGGCAAATGGCCTGTTTCCTTGCAGTATGACTATGACAATAAACTCGACATTACAAAATTATAAATTATGCAGTTAGTCATTTTCCAAGCTCTTGCTCCCAAGTTCTATAAGCGAGTTTGGTATTCCGAAAAACATAAAGAATCATGGGATTTGACAAAGGCCACTGGCTACAGAGAAAAAGCGAACAAAGCGCTGGCTGCATAAGCTGTATGTAAATTCTTATCTATATTCATGATTTATGTGTAAAAATATATTTAATCTTAGGAACGGGGGTGCCAGGTAGCGGAAGAGTGGGTGCAACAGTGAGAGAGAGGGGGCAGATGCCAGTAGGAGACAGAGGAGAGCACACACAGACCCACGCCTCATCCGTATCCCGGGTCGAGCCCATGTCCCCGACGCTGCTGGACCGCCCCCCCACCCCCCCCGGAGCGGCGGCCCACATGTTGGCGGGGTGGGAGGGGGGTGGTCCTGCTCTAGCCCGGCCCTGCTCCTACTCCAGAGGAACCCATTCCTTTTCTCTGGGGATGTTGCCCGTCCAGCCGGGCCGCCGCAGCACCCCTCGCACATCTCCACCTCGGCGGGGGTGCATGCTCGAGTTGCGGCGGGCAGCATCCCCTGAGAAAAGGAATGGGTGACTTTTCTGGTCGAGACCCTTCTCCGGAGATGTTGCCTGGCGCTCGACCCCCACCGCAACCAAACCTCTCCGTCTGAGTCACAACACCCTCCAACGAGCCCCGCCCGACCTCCGGACGGGGACGGCGGTGCTGGAGACCCGCGCTCGACCATGGACCCCAAGGAGCAGCACGAAGCATAAAGCACTCACTGAAACAAAGGTCTGACAACCAAGACAACACACAGATCTGCACCCTCCAATGTTTATCTGTAGTGACCTATGACCTGGGCATGTGCAGTCGGAATACCGAACTCGCTTATTGTGGTGATGACGAAAGAATCTAAGCCAATAAAACAACGATGTGGTATATTTTTAAAGATGTTATCTGTTGATTGAAAACAAATTAAATTAAAACTAAAAACCTTCCTTTCTCAGATGGAAGACAAAGATCCCATTATAGTACCACTTATCCCTTAATCAATACCAGATCTAATCATTTTCACATTTTTGCTTCCCATTTGGTTCAAATAGTTTTAAAAGCCAATTAAGCAGGAAAACATTTGTTTGGAAGGTGCCAAATATCATTTTCTGTTGGTAATAGAGGCAGTAAATCATTAATATCATTTTTCTTAGGATTTCTTAGAATTCTTTGTGGATTATGCTGCTCAAAACTTATTTGGAGATGGAGAATAGTCAGTGACAATCAGCAGTAATCGAGTTGTAAAATAAACAAAAGATGTTGGACAGATTATAACTTGAAGATCAAACCATGTACATGTTATTACCCATGTATTTACTGATATACTTTTGACTTTAAAATATGGTCATGCTCTGATGATTCAAAATTTACTTTGGCTCCAAAAACCATGTTAATGAAAATATCACAGGGAATGGAAAAATTAAGGACAGGCTCGCATTCAGACAAGCATTTACCCATCTGAAATGCCCAAGGGTAAGCACAACAGAGGCCCACAGATCCCTACGGAACTTGAATGGTTTGCCTTCGATCAGTAAATCAGGTATGAATCTACATGACCAATTTACTGTTCATCCCATGCATCTTAATCCAGTCTTTTTCTCAGGGTAGAATGTCAAATATTAGAAGGCATAAATTTGTCAAGAGGGTGAACATCTAAAGAAGATTTAGAGAGCACTTTTTAAATTTTAAACACATAGTGGCTGATGCCCAGCATTGACTACCAGAAAAAGTGGTAGGGGCACATACAATAGTAACTTTTAAGACTAATTTAAATGGAGGCACAAACTAGGAGCAGATGGATGAGGATCGTGAGCTGATAGATGGGATTCATTTGGATTTGCAGTATGGTCGGTGCAGACATCAGGCTGAAAGGCTAATTCACGTTGGCAGACAGGAAAGGTCTATTCCTGTCCTGCATTGTTCTATGTAAATAACTTTCACATCATCCTTGTATTTTTTTGCCCTTCACTTTGAAAATGTGCCACCAAATCTTTCAACCAGTCAGTAATGTTAATAGTTACTTTTCAAGTACCCTATCCAAGTCCACTGTAATCTTACATACCTCTTAAATTTCTTCGTACGTCCTTGCTCCAAGGAAAACAACAGACAGTTCTCAATTTAGGGCACTGCAGATTGTTTTAAGTGTTCACATTAGAGCAATCCCGTTTATGGGTGTCAGGGGATATGCAGAAAAGGCAGGAGAATGGGGTTAGGAGGGAGAGATAGATCAGCCATGATTGAATGGCAGAGTAGATGATGGGCCGAATGGCGTAATTCTGCTCCTATCACTTATATTTAGATAAAATATAAGAACCTATGTTTCGAATGGCCTATGTAGTGGCAATAATCAGCATGGCATGGCACTAAAACGCGTTGAACGTTCCCCAGTATTGCACTGTGAATGCTGTAAATGGCACAATGTTTAGTATAGACAATAGATGCTGGAGTAGGCCATTCGGCTCTTCAAGCCGTTCAATATAATCATGGCTGATCATCCACAATCAGTTCCTGCCTTCTCGCCATATCCCCTGACTCCGCTATCTTTAAGAGCACTATCTAACTCTCTCTTGAAAGCATCCATAGAATTAGCCTACACTGCCTTCCAAGGCAGAGAATTCCACAGATTCACAACTCTCTGGGTGGAAATGTTTTTCCTCATCGCCGTTCTGAATGGCCTACCCCTTATTCTTAAACTGTGGCCCCTGGTTCTGGACGCGCCCAACATTAGGAACATGTTTCCTGCTTCTAGCGTGTCATAGAAACATAGAAATTAGGTGCAGGAGTAGGCCATTCGGCCCTTCGAGCCTGCACCGCCATTCAATATGATCATGGCTGATCATCCAACTCAGTATCCCGTACTTGCCTTCTCTCTATACCCTCTGATCCCCTTAGCCACAAGGGCCACATTTAACTCCCTCTTAAATATAGCCAATGAACTGGCCTCAACTACCCTCTGTGGCAGAGAGTTCCAGAGACCCAGTGTCCAATCCCTTAATAATCTTATATGTTTCAATATGATCCCCTCTCATCCTTCTAAATTCCAGAGCATACAAGCCCAGCCGCTCTTTTCTATCAACATAGGACAGTCCCACCATCCCGGGAATTAACCTCGTGAACCTACGCTGCACTCCTTCAATAGCAAGAATACAGTAAAGTGTCTTGATGCGCGAAATGAACATGATCTGCCTAAGGTGTAGGTGAATGGTGTCATCTGGAGGGGGGGGGGGGGGGGGGGGGAGGGTGGGGGGGGGAGAAAATTACCGAGGATGGGGAACATGATTAATGTAGAGTCAGTATGTGGGTGGCTGATGTACTTAGTGGACCGATGGGCCTGATTCCATGCTGTTATCCATCTGACTCCACCTTATTGAATAACTAAATAAAAGACGAGGCGTTGATTGGGTTACTTTGAGTCTTTGTGTTCTTGAATACCTCAGCCTTCTTCTTGCTTGATAATTTGTAAACATCGAGACTAAATCAGCAAATTGCTGGGTGGGGAAAGAACACCTCAGTACTATTGCAAATGCATAAATCTTTAAAAATCCGCAGTGCCCTGGGCTGTTGCAATTTGGAGGAGCGCTGGCTACAAATGAGTTCACCCGTTCGTTTTATTATTCGCGTTGACAGGTAGAAGTAAAAATGATCAGCGTTGGCACTCGTGAACAATAGGATCGGGTCATTTAACTATTCACTTGTGTGTCACCATTCAATGACACTAAACTAAACGTGAACGCTGGGTCGACAGTCACGACCAAGGTTGTACATCCATTCGGGGAGTTAAATGACAGTTCCACTCCTCTCCGCAGTAACTAAAGTACGGAAACGTGGAAAGTTAAGCCAATAATAATAATAATAATAACACTTGTACACTGACAAGCCAAATTAATAAATAAATATTGCCCCAAGCAGTGGATAAAGTGCCTCGATTTAAGTGCAATCGCGGAGGTTGGGCAAGCCTTCTCTCAGAGTTTACCCGCCCGGTCGGTCGGTCGGCCCTCAGTTTGTTTGCGCCTTCCCCCCCCCCCCCCCCCCCCCGATCCCCAGCCTCTCTGCTTCACTTACTGCGCTCCAGCAGATGAGCTCGTTAGTGTCGGGGTCCTCGATTAAAGTCCACAGCTTGGTGAGGAAAGCGGGCACGTTGCTGCCGTGCGCGTCCATCCGGAGCCCGGGGAAGGCCCCAGGCCTGGGAGCCGGCACTGGGAGAGATGGCGGCGGAGGGGAGAGCAACTGTTACCAGGCGACTGTCAACGCTCCGCACCCACCACCACGGCCGCCGCCGCCGCCGCCTGCTGCTGCTTTCCTTGATGCGCAGTCACGGGAGGGGGAGGGGGGGGGGGAGAGCTTTAAACAGTGTATACTGTGAGCTGGGAGCCGGCGCTTAAACCCGCCTGAGCTCGGTCCCCGGCAACGGCCGCCATCTTAGTCACTCGCTCACTCACTCGCTCACGCAGCAGCAGCGTCGTCTCCACTCCACTCCACGCCCCCCCCTCACAACAACACCCTTGCATTTTACCTCACATTACCCACCCCCAACATCATATTCTTCTCTCTGCATCGAAAACCAATCGATGCATATAATCATTGGGGCTGACAAGCTGCCCTGCGCCAAAAATCAGACCAAAATTTTTTAAAAAACAAAATCCCATTTGACCTTTGACCGCTGTTCTTTCTTTGTTAACATAACGCCAACCAAACCGCACTTTTGTGTCGGAATGCCAGCGGCATGCTCCGTTGTTTTTTTTGGGGGGGGATTTGTATTTTTATTTTAAACAAGTGGTGGTGGTGGTGACCTGTGAACCTGCCCCCCTCCTTCGCCGCTCCTCTAGTAAGATGGCGGCCGAGAGCATGTCGGTGGCCGGCGGTTGCAGCAGCAGTGAGAACGGGGGGAGCAAGAAGAGGCTGGCCCCGGGCCCGGAGCCTGACCCTGACCCTCGGGAGCAGGTTAGTAGTTAGTTTGTCTGTCGGGGTTTTTGAAGTTTGCGCCGAGCGATGGGTCTGTCGCCTTGTGAGAGAAGCGCGGCGTGCAGGCTGATCCTGGAAACTCGTAACGTGGGTACACAAAAAAATGCTGGGGGGAACTCAGCGGGCGCAGCAGCAGGTTTCCTTCGCTCCATAGATGATGCTGCTGAGCCCGCTGAGTTTCCCCCCCCCAGCATTTTTTTTGTCTACCTTCGATTTTCCAGCATCTGCAGTTCCTTCTTAAAGTTAAACAACTGGGCTAGGAAGCTGAACATGCGACTGCCTTCTTGGTCCTCCAAAATATTCCAACTGGAATTTAAACTGGAGGTGGTGGAGGGAGGGATGATTGCAGTCTGAAGAAGTGGTTTCGGCCCGAAACGTTGCCTATCTCCTTCGCTCCATAGATGCTGCTGAGCCCGCTGAGTTTCCCCCAGCATTTTTTTGTGTACCTTCGATCTCCATCCAATTCCTTCTTAAACAACTGGGTTAGGAAGCTGAACATGCGACTGCCTTCTTGGTCCTCCAAAATATTCCAACTGGAATTTAAACTGGAGGTGGTGAAGGGAGGGGTTTAGCCAGAGGGGGTTATTGGGAAGAAAGTGCCACTTTAAATTTAGTTGCATCTGGCTGGGCAACCGTGGCTTGATGGAGATTATTCCATGCTTTAATAGTGTGTGGAAAGAACGAATTGCTGTACACATGTCTTTGAGGCTGGGACCACAAATTTCAAGGGGGGGAGGGAACGACTCCTTCCCACAGGTATAGATTCAGTCTGAAGAAGGGTTTCGGCCCGAAACGTTGCCTATCTCCTTCGCTCCATAGATGCTGCTGCACCCGCTGAGTTTCTCCGGCACTTTTGTCTACTATAGACTGAAGGAGACTTGGAGCGTCCTATCTGATGAATTTCAGTCTTTTGAAGTTGGCTCCACTGGACAGAGATCCAGGTGTGTAATTTTTGCAGCGTTCCAGAAGATGTTTGGGAGCAAACTTTCATGCCAAAGGAATTCAAGAAAGGAGAAATATATATCCAGCCATGGATTGTGCAGTTGAATTATAGAAATGATACAGAGAGCAGCTGCTTGGCCGATAATAACCAAATGCATGAAGAAGAGTGTTAAAGAAGGAACTGCAGATGCTGGAGAATTGAGGGTACACAAAAAGCTGGAGAAACTCAGCAGGTGCAGCAGCATCTAAGGATCGAAGGAGATAGGCGACGTTTCGGTCGAGACCCTTCTTGAAGAAAAGTGTTTATACCTCTTGCACTAGGTCCATATCTCTACTAGTCATCACTGTTCAAGTGCAGAACAACGTGGTTAGTAAAGGCACTGGTAGAACCACCAGGGACAAGGCGATTTAACTCTACAAGCCTTTTCCATTATTGAATTATAACTTACCTGTGACACACCTCCCCATGCATTCACTTCACCTGCATCCTTTTGCAGATTACTTCTGCTGCAATGCCTGCTTTCCCAGGTAGCTCCAAGCCATCAAGAAATGGGAAGTTTTATCAGGACACTTGACTGCTTCACATTGTCTTTTGGGGAACTGCAAATAACTGACGGGCAGGCAGACAAGACAATGCAGGTGCTGGAATCTGGAACAACAAACAATCTATTGGAAGAAGAAAGTGGGCTGAGCAGCATCTATGGGAGAAAATGAATTGTTGATGTTATAGTTGAAATCCTACATCAGTAGTGGATTGTTGTGGCATTCCATAAATTACAGCCTGCCAACTTATAGTATTCTCATTGATTCCAATCATTTTTTGATCTGAACCATGTGAACAAGGAATTTCATTGCACCCTGGTGTTTTTGTATCTAAATTAACCCTAATATGAAACTAATTAATCCCAAACTAATGTCCATAAGCATGGAAGCAGGCCCTTTGGCCCACCCTGTACATGCCATTCTGGGCTAATCCTATTTGCCTGCATATGGCCCATATCCCTCAAAACCATTCCCATCCATATGTGTAAGAAGGAACTGCAGATGCTGGAAAATTGAAGGTAGACAAAAATGCTGGAGAAACACAGCGGGTGAGGCAGCATCTATGGAGTGAGGGAAATAGGCAAAGTTTCGGGCCGAAACCCTTCTTCAGACTGACATCATGATATTCCCATCCATATTTGCCTAAATGTCTTTTGAAAGTTATAACCTTTATCCACTTCTGCAGTTTCCTCTGGCATCTTATTTCAGATACGGACCACACTCTTTAATCTCTCGCCTGAAGTCCAAGTGCTCGAGTTTTAGGATCCCCTAGACTGGGAAAAACACTGAGTGTTCACTTTATCCATGCTTCTCATGACCTTGTACATCTCTGTAACATCTTTCAACCTACAATTCATAGAAAACTGTCCCAGTCTATCTAACCTCTCCCCATCACTCAACCTTGGAAGTCCGGGAAAGTTCCTGATGAATCTCTCCTGCGCCCATTCCATGCTTAATTACATTTTCCCTATTGCTGTGCGACCAGAACTGCGTACAGCACTCCCAGTGTGGGCTCATCACTGATATGTACAGGTGCATCATGATATGCCAACTTTTGTTCTTGATACCCTTCCCAATGAAGGCAAACATACTAAATGTCTTCTTCAACTACACTTTAAGTATTGTCTTCAGTTTTGGTTGCCCTGCTGTTGGAAAGTTGGCATTAAGTTGGAAAGAGCCCAGAAGGGTAGTGTGCAAAGTCACGAGGGGCATAGATAAGGTTAATGCAGTTTCCCAGAGTAGGGGAATCTAGACTAGTGGATAGAGGAAAGATTTAATCGGACTTGCGGGGCAACCTTTTCACACAGCGGGGGATACATATATAGAACAAGCTGCAAGAGGAAGTCCTTAAGACAGTTACAATAACCACATTGGGTCGAGTCCCTTCTTCAGATTGAGCGTCAGGGGAGAGGGAGTTCAGTTACAGAGATAAGGAAGTGTAAGAGATCAAAAGAGACGAAGCTCAAGGAAGATGTAGAATAGACCATTGTGTTTAAGAAGGAACTGCAGATGCTGGAAAATCGAAGGTAGACAAAGGTGCTGGAGAAACTCAGCAGGTGCAGCAGCATCTAAGGAGCGAAGGAAATAGGCAACGTTTCGGGCCAAAACCCTTCTTCAGACTGATGGAGGGTGGGGGGAGGGGGATGGAGAGAAGAAAGGAAAAAGGAAGCGGAGGAGCCCGAGGGCTGAGGGAGAGCTGAGAAGGGGAGGAGACAGCAAGGGCTACCGGAAATTGGAGAATTCAATGTTTATGCCACTAGGGTGCAGACTGCCCAAGCAAAATATGAGGTGCCGCTCCTCCAATTTCCGGTGTTGCTCACTCTGGCCATGGAGGAGGCCCAGGACAGAGAGGTCGGATTCGGAATGGGAGGGGGAGTTGAAGTGCTGAGCCATCGGGAGATCAGGTTGGTTAATGCAGACCGAGCGGACGTGTTCGGTGAAACGATCGGCAAGCCTACGCTTGGTCTCACCGATGTAGATCAGCTGACATCTAGAGCAGCGGATGCAATAGATGAGGTTGGAGGAGATGCAGGTGAACCTCTGTCGCACCTGGAACGATTGCTTGGGTCTTTGAATGGAGTCGAGGGGGGAGGTAAAGGGACAAGTGTAGCACCTCTTGTGGTTGCAAGGGAAAGTGCCCGGGGAAGGGGTGGAGCGGATGGGAAGGGAAGAATTGACCAGGGAGTTACGGAGGGAGCGCTCTATGCGGAAAGCCGGGGGGGAGATGGGAAGATTTAGCGAGTGGTGGGGTCACGTTGGAGGTGGCGAAAATGATGGAGGACTATTTCTTGTATGTGACGGCTAGTAGGGTGAAAGGTGAGGACTAGGGGGACTCTGCCCTTGTTAAGAGTGGGGGGGATGGGGAGAGAGAGCAGTGTTACGGGGCATGGAAGAGACCCTGTTGAGAGCCTCATCTATAGTGGGGGAGGGGAACCCCCGTTCCCTGAAGAATTAGGACATTTCCGATAACCTAGGGACTTAAGGACTATCCCCTACTCCCAATTCCTCCGTCTACGCCGCATCTGCACCCAGGATGAGGTGTTCCAAACCAGGGCATCGGAGCTGTCCTCATTCTTTAGGGAATGGAGGTTCCCCTCTTCGACTATAGATGAGGCTCTCACCAGCATCTCCTCTATAGCCCGTAGCTCCGCTCTCACTCCCCATCCCCCCCCACTCATAACAAGGGCAGAGTCCCCCTTGTCCTCACCTTCCACCCCACCAGCCGTCACATACAACAGATAATCCTCCGACATTTTCGGCACCTCCAACGGGATCCCACCATTGGCCACATCTTCCCATCTCCCCCCCGTTCGTTTTTCCGCAGAGACCGCTCCCTCCATAACTCCCTGGTCAATTCGTCCCTTCCCACCCACACCACCCCCTCCCCTGGTACTTCCGCTTGCAACCACAGGAAATGCTACACTTGTCGCTTTACCTCCCCCCTTGACTCCATCCAAGGACCCAAGCAGACGTTCCGGGTCCGACAGAGGATCACCTGCACCTCCTCCAACCTCATCTATTGCATCCGCTGCTCTATGTGTCAGCTGCTCTACATCGGTGAGACCAAGCGTAGGCTTGGCGATCGCTTCGCCCTGGTTCGCTTCGTACTAACCAACCTGATCTCCCGGTGGCTCAGCACTTAAACTCCCCTTCCCATTCCGAATCCGACCTTTCTGTCCTGGGCCTCCTCCATGGCCAGAGTGAGTCCCATCGCAAACTGGAGTAGCAGCACCTCATATTTTACACCCCAGCGGTATGAACATTGACTTATCCAATTTCAGGTAGTCCTTGCTTTCTCCCTACCTCCCCTTCCCAGCTCTCCCACAGCCTACTGTCTCTGCCTCTCCCTTTCTTCTTCCCGCCTCCACATGAGTCTGAAGAAGGGTCTTGACTCGAAAAGTCACCTATTCCTTTGCTCCATAAACCTGCTGAGTTTCTCCAGCATTTTTGTCTACCTTGGATAGAAAATTTGTTGGCAGACAGGAAACAAACAGTAGAGATTAGCGGGTCCCTTTCATAATGATAGGCAGTGACTAGTTATTTACAATATACATCAATGATTTAGATGAAGGGATTAAAAGTAACATTAGCAAATTTGCAGATGACACAAAGCTGGGTGGCAGTGTGAACTGTGATGAGGATGCAGGGTGATTTGGACAGGTTGAGTGAGTGGGCAGATGCATGGCCGATGCATGGCAGATGTGGATAAATGTGAGGTTATCCACTTTGGTGGCAAGAACAGGAAGGCAGATTATTATCTGAATGGTGTCAAGTTGGGAAAAGGGGAAGTACAACGGGATCTGGGGGTCCTTGTTCATCAGTCAATGAAAGTAAGCATGCAGGTACAGCAGGCAGTGAAGAAAGCGAATGGCATGTTGGCCTTCTTAACAAGAGGAGTTGAGCATAGGAGCAACGAGGTCCTCCTTAGTTGTACAGGGCCCTAGTGAGGCCACACCTGGAATATTGTGTTTTTCAAGTTTTGGTCTCCAAATTTGAGGAAGAACATTCTTGCTATTGAGGGAGTGCAGCGTAGGTTCACGAGGTTAATTCCCGGGATGGCGGGGCTGTCATATGTTGAAAGAATGGAGCGAACAGGCTTGTGTACACTGGAATGAAAGGTTTAGGGTTATTTTTTTATTGGTCATGTACACCAATTGGTGTAGTGAAATGTTTCTTGCCAATGCACCACATAAAAAAGAATACAGACATAACACTAATAAAGAGATTTTAAACATAAAAAACATCCCCCCACAATGGTTCCCATTATGAGGGAAGGCACAATGTCCAATCCCCAACCCATGTCCACCCATAGTCAGGCCTATTGAGGCCTCCGCAGTCGCCTTCACGGAGGCCCGCTGTTCCAGGCCATTCTCGCCGGGTGATGGTGCCCCAGCGTCGGGAGAATCCTCTCAACGGCTTGGGACACTTGGAACGGCCGCTTCCTTACCGGTGTCCGCGACTTCTGAAGCCAACAAGGCCGCGCTGAATGGAGCTCCCCCACTGGCTCCCGATGTTGAAGTCAGCGCCGCAGCTGGCCGCTCCACAGACCCGCAGCTCCGCGATGTTTTTTTTTTGTCGGCGGTTTCAGCTCACCGGAGTTCCAGCGCGGTGACCCAGGCAAGCCATCACCCGCTCCGCTCTCCGCGATGGCGCTCCAGCGCTGCGCCGCTGCCGTATCCTGGGCGGTTCCCTCGGGAAACGCCGCTCCAGGCCCGCTGGTAGGCCGCGAGGACGGGTCGAAGATGCAGCCGGAGAAAAGCTGCCTCTCCGACCAGGCAGGGACCAGGAAAAGTAGGATGAGAGGGGATCTTATTGAAACACATAACTAAGGGATTAGACACACTAGAGGCAGGAAACATGTTCCCGATGTTGGGAGGGTCCAGAACCAGGGGCCACAGTTTAAGAATAAGGGGTAAGGCATTTAGAACGGAGACGAGGATAAAACGTTTTCACCCAGAGAGTTGTGAATCTGTGGAATTCTCTGCCTCAGAAGGCAGTGGAGGCCGATTCTCTGGATGATTTCAAGAGAGAGTTAGATAGATCCGGAAGATTAGGAAGAGGGAAAATGATTTGGAAGAGGGAATTAGGAGCAACACTAGCAAGTTTGCAGATGACACGTTAGGAGGTTGCAGGGTGACCTGGACAGGTTGAGTGAGTTGGCAGATGCAGTATTATAAAGATAAATGTGAGGTTATCCACTTTGGTGGCAAAAACAAGGGGGCAGATTATTATCTCAATGGGGTCAGGTAAGGGGGAGGTACAGCGAGACCTGGGCATCCTTGTACACCGGTCACTGAAAGTTGGCGTGCAGGTACAGCAGGCAGTGAAGAAAGCTAATGGAATGTTGGCCTTCATAACAAGAGGATTTCAGTATAGGAATAGAGAGATTCTTCTGCAATTGTATAGGGCTCTGGTAAGACCGCATCTGGAGTATTGCGTACAGTTTTGGTCTCCTAATTTGGGGAAGGACATCCCTGTGATTGAGGCAGTGCAGCGTAGGTTCACGAGATTGATCCCTGGGATGGCGGGACTGTCATATGAGGAAAGATTGAAAAGACAAGGCTTGTATTCACTTGAGTTTGGAAGGATGAGGGGGGATCTTATAGAAACATATAAAATTATAAAAGGACTGGACAAGCTAGATGCAGGAAAAATGTTCCCAATGTTGGACGAGTCGAAAACCAGGGGCCACAGTCTTAGAATAAAGTGAAGGCCATTTAAGACTGAGGCGAGAAAAAACATTTTCACCCAGTGAGTTGTGAATTTGTGGAATTCCCTGCCACAGAGGGCAGTGGAGGCCAAGTCACTGGATGGATTTAAGAGAGAGTTAGATTGAGCTCTAGGGGCTAGTGGAATCAAGTGATATGTGGAGAGGGCAGGCACGGGTTATTGATTGGGGAAGATCAGCCATGATCACAATGAATGGCGGTAGGGCCAAATGGCCTCCTCCTGCACCTATTTTCTATGTTTCGATGTTAAAGATAGTGGAGTCAAGGGATATGGGGAGAAGGCAGGAACGGGGTACTGATTGCGAATGATCAGCCATGATCACAGTGAATGGCGGTGCTGGCTCAAAGGGCCGAATGGCCTCCTCCTGCACCTATTTTTCTATTGTCGATTGAGATGGGAAGATGTGACCAATGGTGGGATCCCATTGGAGGTGGCAAAAATGTTGGAAGATTATGGGCTGATGGGCTGAAAGGTGAGGACCAGGGGGACTCTGTTGCGACTGGGGGGGAAGGGGAGCAAGAGTGGAGCTGCGGGATATCGAAGAGACACTAGCGAGAGCCTCATCTATGATGGAACGTAGATGAGCATCTTGGTGGTCATGAATGAGTTGAGCCAAAAGGCCTTTTTTCATGATATATGACTAGAGTATTGGCCGTGTAGAAAAGGTGGACAAATGTGGATTGTTTTCTGTGAATAAACGGGGTGGAGGTTGACGGTGACCTGAATGTATAAAATTATGAGAAGCATAGACAGGCTCAGTAGTCTTTTCGTCAGGTTGGAACTGTCAAATACTAGAGGGAATTTCTTCAAGCAAAAAGGGGAAGGTTTGAAGAAAATGTAAATAATTGATTGATACCTGGTACACGCTGACAGGTGGAGTGGTGGAAGCAGATACAATAATATTGTTCATGAAGCATTTAGATAGACACATGAATAAGTATGGAATGGAGGGGATCGATCGTGTGCAGGCAGCTAGGACACACCAATGGCAATTAACCTTCAAACCCACGTCTCAGGGATGTGGGATGAAATGGGAGTGCCCGGGGAACAAAATGCATCGATCACAGGATGACGTGCAACTCCACATGGTCAACATCCAACATTAGGATTGAACCCGGGTCTTTGGTACTGTGAGGCAGCAGCTCTACCAGCTGCGCCACTGTGCCACCCTCACTGAAATTGGAGATTTCAATGTCCATGCCATTGTGTTGTTGACTATCCAGGCACAATGTGTTTCTATAGTTTGTGGTTGGCCTCGGCCTGATAGCGGAGGAGGCCAAGGACTGTCGAGTCAGTGTAGGAATGGGTAGGGGAAATAAAATGGACGGCACATGGAAGATCCCAATGTCCACAGTGGACAGACCACGGGTGTGAAGCAAATCAGTCCTCTCGTAGAGGAGGCCACAGCATGAGCACAGAATATAATAGATGAGGTTGAAGAAGGTGCAGGTGAATTGCTGTCTAGCCTGAATGGGCTGCTTAGGCCTTTGGGTGGAGGTGGGAGGAGGTTTTAGGTGTTACACCTCCTACAGTTGAAAGTGAAGGGACCTCATTTGCCTCCATTTGGCCCAAATCCCTCTGGACCTTAGTGGTGGCACCTGGGTTTCAGGTTGGGACCCTTCATCAGACCCTTGCTCATCCGTCTATTCTCCCCACAGATATTGTCTGACCTACGGAGTTCCTCCAGCATTTTGTTTTGCTTAAGATCTGTTTTTTCTTGCATCTCCATTTTACGGCTCCACTGTGAAATCTTCTCAAGGTGTGCCTGCTTTGAAGAAGTTGCTTTCTTTGTGGCTGCTCAAGTGACTTTGTCTCTGGTTCCTGCTGTTCGACTACATTTTGACAGTCTGGAGAATGATCCCAATTGAAAACTCACCTGCCCATTCCCTCCAAAGATGCTGCCTGGCCTGCTGACGCCTCCAGCTCAAGTTTAGTGCTTTGCTCAAGGTTGCAGTGTCTTGCGTCTTCAGTACTTTGCCAATGTTTTCACAAAGGAGGTGCACAATTGCGACGTTTGTAGTTGAGGAGGAAGCATGTGGAAACATTGGATGGTGTTAATGAAGTGAGGATGTTAATGAAAATATTGTGCCGGTGGTAACTTTGAACATAGAAAAAAATGTCAGTCTTGGATAAAATAAGAGCATGAGAAATGGGAGCAGAAGTAGAGCATCTGGCTTTCCAGCCGTTCCCCCCATCATCAGTATCTCGCTTGATCCTCTGCCTTGTCGTCGGGTCAAGTCAACTTTATTTGTCACATACACGTACAAGATGTGCAGTGAAATGAAAGTGGCAATGCCTGCGGATTGTGCAATGATAGAACAGAATCAGTATTTACATGTCAGAAAATATATTTTTTTGAAAAGACACAGCGCACCAGTAAATTAGTACAGTAAATGAGTCCGTGGTGAGTTAAGAGTTTACAATCATGGTGGCCTGTGGGAAGAAGCTCCATCTCATCCTCTCTGTGTTCAGCTTGCCTGACCGTAGCAGCTGAAACAGCCCGTTGCTAGGGTGGTAGTGGTCCCCTATAATGTTGCTGGCTTTGGATCTGCACCTCCTGGTGTATAGGTCCTGCAGGGGGGCGAGTGTAGTTTCCATAGTGCGTTCGCCAAACGCACTACTCTCTGCAGAGCCTTCCTGTCCTGGGCAGAGCTGTAGTTCAATTCAATTCACTTCAATCTTTAATTGTCATTGTGCAGTGAACAATACAGAGACAACGAAATGCAGTTGGTATCTCCGAAGGGCGAAGTTACGAATAAACAAGTAATTGCACAGTAGTACGAGTATATACATCTATACATATACAGTGGTATCCGTGCAATTTGCTGGTGATTGGATAGTCCGGGGTGGGGGGGGGGGGGGTGGGGAGAAAGATGGAGACAGGTGGAGACAGGCAGTCATTGCGGTGCAGCGTTGAGAAGTGTGACAGCCGCAGGGAAGAAGCTGTTCTTGAGCCTGCTGGTATGACAGCGGAGGGACCTGTAGCGTCTCCCGGATGGGAGGAGGGTAAACAGTCTATGGTTGGGGTGTGAGCTGTCCCTGGCGATGCTGTGAGCCCTGCGCAGGCATCGTTTACTATGGACAGACTCAATGGAGGGGAGTGAGGAGCCTGTGATGCGTTGGGCGATCTTCACCACCCTCTGCAGAGCTTTCCGGTCAGCGACAGAGCAGTTACCATACCATACTGTGATGCAGTTGGTAAGGACGTTCTCGATGGTGCAGCGGTAGAAGTTCACCAGAATCTGGGAAGACAGGTGGATCTTCTGAAGTCTCCTCGGGAAGAAGAGACGCTGGTGAGCCTTCTTGATCAGCGAGGATGTGTTGTGGGTCCAGGAGTGGTCATCGGAGATGTTGACCACCAAGGAACCTGAAGCTGGAGACGCGTTCCACCTCCATCCCTGAACCTGAACCTCCTCCCTATAGGCTGACTCATCGTTGTCGCTGATGAGGCCAATCACCGTCGTGTCATCTGCATACTTGATGATGGTGTTGGTACCATGTACAGGTATGCAGTCATAGGTGAAGAGGGAGTAGAGGAGGGGGCTCAGCACGCAGCCCTGGGGTACACCAGTGTTCAGGGTGAGGGTAGAAGAGGAATGGTTATCCAATCTGACAGACTGTGGTCTGTTGGTTAGAAAGTTCAGTAACCAATTACAGAGGGAGGGGTTGATGCCTAGGTCATTGAGTTTGGCGATCAATTTAGAGGGGATAATGGTGTTGAATGCTGAGCTGTAGTCGATGAACAGCATTCTCACATAAGTGTTTCTGTTGTTGACATGGGAGAGGGCGGAGTGAAGTGCCGTGGAGATGGCATCCTCCGTGCTCCTGTTCTTGTGGTATGCAAACTGGTAGGGGTCCAGAGTGGGAGGTAGGCAGCATTTGAGGTGTGCCATGACCAGCCTTTCAAAGCGCTTGGCGATGATAGGGGTGAGTGCAACTGGGCGGAAGTCGTTGAGGCTCGCCGCAGTGGAGTGTTTTGGCACTTGCATGATGGAGGTAGTTTTAAGGCACGTGGGGACAACTGCCTGGGCAAGTGACAGGTTGAAGATGTCAGTCCAGACGTCTGTCAGCTGTGCAGCACAGGTCCTGAGGACGCGCCCGGGGATGTCGTCAGGGCCGGCAGCCTTACGTACATTGATCCTACTCAGTGCCACGTGCACGTCGTAGGGGTTGAGTGTGAGGGGCTGGTGGTCATCGGGGAGCACAGCCTTGATGGCCAACTCTTGATTGTCCCTTTCAAAGCGGCCATAAAAGTGATTGAGTTCCTCGAGGAAGGATGCGTCGCTGGAAGTGGGGGTGGAGTTGGTGGTTCTGTAGTCAGCGATGGCCTGGATGCCATGCCACATGCGTCGGGGGTCGGAGTTGCTGTCGAAGTGCTCCTCGATCTGCAGCTTGTATCTGTGTTTGACGTTCTTGATGCCCCTCTTCAGACTGGCCCTCGATGAACTATAGGCACGGGCATGGCCTGACCTGAAAGCCGAGACCCGTGCTTTCAGCAGTAGCCTCTAGTTGGCACCATTTTCCAGTGCTACCCCATAACCTTGATACACTCAATGCCCACAGATCCCTTGCCCTCTGAATGACCTGAGCTCCACCGGCTTCTGGGGTAGAAAACGATCTCCTTGTCTCAATTCTAAACACCTTACCCCTTATTCTGTAACTGTGCTCCCTGGTCCTCGATCTGGTCAGGGGAAACACCCTCTTTGCTCATAGCCTATCAAGTCATTTGAAACTGAGAACAAATATTAATGAGATCTCCTTGCATTCTTCTAAACCCGGTCTACTCCTACTTGTGTAGCAAGCCTGCCATTTCTGAAACCAATCTAGTGAATCTTTGTTGCATTTTCTCTGTGGGTAAATGCATTCTTTCTTGGGGAAGGGAGCAAAACTATACAATTCTTCAAGTATGGATTCTGCAAGTCCTAAACAATTACTATCCAACATTTTTTTTTTTGTCCTCAACAAATTCTGATACTAAAATCTCTTCGACTGCTTGCCTAATTGCTTGTTGAAATTACATGTTGGACTCTCAATGACAAGAGGCGACTGAACGGTCTTCTCACCAGCAAGAGTGCAATCCCGATCTACCATCTACCTCTTTGTTAGATCTTTGAACTATCTTTGATTGAACTTTATGTTTATCTTGCACCAAATAATATATCCTTTATCTTGTATCTGTACACTGTGGACAGCATGATTGTAATCATGGGCAGCACAGTGGTGCATTGGTAGACTTGCTGCCTGACAGTGCCAAAGACCTGGGTTCAATCCTGACTTCGGGTGCTGTCTGTACGGAGTTTGTATGCTTCCCCTAAGACCACGTGGGTTTTCTCAGGATTCCTCCCACACTCTGATTTGTTGGTTCATTGGCTTTGGTAAAATTGTGCTTTGTGTGTAGAATAGTGTTAGTGCACGGCAGGGGTCGGCAACTTACGGCCCACGGGCCGAATGCGGCCCGTAACCTGAAATCATCTACCCCGCAGACTTCCGTATCCGTTACCTGCAAGGTGATTTTTGGACCGAGCATCGGGTGAAACACTGTGAAAAAGACGCATTCAATCCTGCCACCCATCACCCTGCGTGAAGCCAGGCTCCTCCACCCGAGCCCGAGGCCACGGTGCCTAGGCACGGTGACACAAGGAGCCTGCGCTGGCGCCTGCAATGGCGGAGCCGACGAGCGGCAAGCGCTGGCTGTACCGCATCCTGCGCAAAGATGCCGGCACGGCCGCGCACCTTCTGTGTCTGGGCTTCACTGATGGGATCGGGGTTGTCAATAGCCCAGGGACGTGTGAGTGCAAGTATTTGAGCCACCACCTTCAGGACAGAGCCAAGGTAATGGTTCGTAGGTGCGCCATGTTGGTGAGCACCCGTAACTAGGGGCCAGTGCTCCGGGTAGCATCCTCGAAGGGGCAGGATCTATGTGATTTGATGCCTGCCATCCGGGGCGGGATGGGGGTGGTATCCATGTGTGCAAGTGATAGATGTGGCCCGCCATCCGCTCACAGTCATGCGCCCCGCGGCCCCTATACAGAACAAAGTTGCCGGCCCCTGGTGTACGGGATGACTGCTGGTTGCTTTGGATTTGGTCGGCCGAAGGGCCTGTCTTGGCCCTGTGTCACTAAAGCCTGAAGAAGGGTGTTGACCCGAAACGTTACCCATTCCTTCTCTCCAGTGATGCTGCCTGTCCTGCTGAATTACTCCAGCAGTTTGTATCTTAGCTTCGATTTAAACCAGCATCTGCAGTTCCTTCCTAAACACAAAGCCATATATAGTCTTCCTTTAATACCATTGTCCAATTTAAGATGAAGACTTACAACCTGTGGAACATGGCCATGGTAGTTATAATTCCGATGAAATATTGTGAGTTTTTGAATTTGGTTGTAAAACCAAAAAATGTGAAGTTAAAGTTGGCATGAGCAAAAATCCACATTAAACCGGTAAACGAGTGTCTTCTATAAGCTAGGACTGTTTTTCAGTGCAGAAAACCACCCACACACACACCCACCCCCACACCCACAAAAAACACACACAAAAACCACACACACTTGCCTTTCCACATTAGCTCGGTATGGGAACTATATGCTGGGCAATCTAGCTCTGATCATATCCCGGTCAGGGCCAGTTCTGGCTGGATAGAAGCGGGTTATGTACAGACAACAGTCTCTTCACCTACCCCATCATACTCTAGGTCCCCTGAATTTCTACCATCTTCCCCCCCCCCCCCCATTGCTTTCTTCCCACTGTCCCTCCTTCAGGTCCTATATTTCATAACCCACCTTCCTTTCTCCCTAGAATCCACCATTTTCACCCTTTCTCCACGTCATCTTCTGCCTTGGATACTATCTCCGCCCTTCTCTTCCCCACTTAAATCATCTGTGACTGTGATCTGCGATCTATGTATCACCTGCCTACCCCTTTTCTCTTTCTAGCACCTATCTTCCTTCCGCTCCATCAGTCTGAGAAGGATCCCGACTTGAAATATTGTGTCTATTTCCTTCTACGGATGCTGCCCGACCTGCTGAGTTCCACCAGCGTTTTTTTTTTTTTTTTTTGCTGAGATTGTGGATATCTGTTATGTAACACCAAGTGTATCTCGTAGGAATGCAGCCAAGTTCTCTTGAAACATCTGCAACAACTTAATATGTTAACTTGGCTTTGTGGGTTTGGGGTGGAAGATTGTGTTGGAATCAACTCCGTTGTTCAATTTTGGTCAGTGAGATTGACAAAATGTTTTTCCTTGGAATTGTCACATTTTATTTCCATAATATACTAACATATTGGAAAATCTTTTTTCAGAAAACATGGATTTCCTTCTGTAATTGACGGATCCCTCTCTTGCATTTCCTCTGTTTCCTGGACTTCTGCTCTCGCCCTATCTCCCTCTGTATGAACAAAGGCTGAACTCCCAGTCCCTATCTTTCACTGTATCTGCTTCTACATCCAACACATCATTTCTGCTAGCTGCAAGATTCTCAAGCCAAGTCAAGAGAGTTTATTGTCAAGTGTCCCAGATAGGACAATGACATTCTTGCTTGCAGCAGCACAACAGAATATTGTAGGCATGAATGCAGAACAGATCAGTGTGTCCATGTACCATAGACATGTGGTGTGGCGGCGCCTAACGGCAGCGGCTCAACTACAGTCCGTCTGTCTTGATAAATGTATGTGTTGATTCTAGTTTTTATTATTTTTTACCTGTGTATATGTGGGGGGTGTGGGTGGGGGAAACTGTTTAATCTCTTCCCTGTACGGGGAACCCGACTTTTTCCCTGTCGGGTCTCCGGTGTCGTTGGGCCCAACATCGTGGAACCTGAGGGCTCCAGTTGCGGAGCCTGCGGGCTTGCCATGGCGGAGCTGGCCGATTTCGGAACGGGAGGAGCTGTGGTGGCGCCCGGCTGCGACCCGACTTCGGAGCTTCGGAAGCTACATCGGGAGCTCGCAGGTCCCTGGTTGGAGACCGCTCCCGCAATGGCAACTTCTCCCACTCAAATCGTGGGGTTTAAATGATTAGGAGCAGGGCCTAACATCGCCCGGCGCCCCTTAAACGGCCACGCGACTTACCATCGACCGCCGGGGGCTTTAATATCATGAACCCCAGTCGCCTCGACGCTGCAGTTGGACTGCTGGACCGCGGGAGAAGAACAAAGGGAGCAGATAAGACTTTTGCCTTCCATCACAGTGAAAAGGTGTTGGAGATTCACTGCGATGGATGTTTGTGTAAATTGTGTTAAGTGTGGGTCTTGTTTTTTTCTTGTAATGTTAAGACTGTAGAAAATGCAATTTTGTTCAAACCAAGCTGTTGGAATGACAATGAAAGGCATTCTATTCTATTCTACAATATATGTACACACACACACATAAAGAAACAGATAAAGTGCAATAGGCTGTTATAGTTCAGCGTTTGTTTGAAGTTGTGTTTAATAGTCTGATGGCTGTGGGGAAGAAGCTGTTCCTGAACCTGGTCCTCCTCGTCACCTCTTTCCGCTTCCCCTGTGATGCTTATCCTTCCCTGGCCTCTGCTGATTTCTCCAGCCGTTGCAGGGGGTGCAATGCTTGTTCTTGCACCTCCTTCCTCCCCGCTATCCAGGGACCCCAAACATCCTCTCCGGGTGAGGCAAAGGCTCACTTGCACCTCCCCCAACCTCGTCTACCTGTATAAGGTGCACTGGATATGGTGGTCTTTGGATGGATGAGACCAAGCACAGACGAGGTGACTGACATGCACAGCACCTGCGCTCTGTCCACAATTTCAAAATAGACTTTATTCAAGTAATAAATATATACAATACATCAACCGTGCGAAAAAAATCCATCCAACATTTTCGGAGGCTATACAAATGTCTCCATACAGTCTATATACATTTTTCAAATTTTTCAAATTTCACGAATTGATCCCCCACCCGTGCCTCTCATGTGGCCCCCCGGCATGGGATACCTTCCCTTATTTTGAGGGGCGTCTCCACCATACAGTGCCCCTCATGTCCAGCAGCGGAAGGACCTTAGACTGTGGCCCTCCCCCACCGAGCCTTAGCGTTGGCTGCACCGAGCTTCAGTGCGTCCCTCAGCACGTACTCCTGGAGTCTGCAGTGGGCCAGTCGGCAACATTTCCCGACGGACATCTCGCTCTGCTGGGTGGTGAACAACGCTCGGGCAGACCAGAGAGCGTCTTTCACCGAGTTGATAACCCTCCAGCAGCACTTGATGTCAGTCTCTGAATGTGTCCCTGGGAACAGTCCGTAATGTCCACAATGGCCATCCCAAACTCCCATTTGCATGCCATTTCAATTTCCCTTCCCATTTTCACAGACCTACCCATCCTAGGCCATCTCCACTGCCAACGTGAGGCTCAACATAAATTAGAGGATCAACACCCTATTCTTCATCTGGGTAGGGTAATGGTTGAAAATGTGAATTTTCCAGTTTTAGGTGACCCTCACCTCAGTTATGGTTTTCCCTGTTTCCTACCCACCTCTTCTAATTCGCCTACAGTTCTCTCATTTGCACCCCCTTTCCCACACCAACTCTTCCAGCCCCCATTCATTCTTTTTTTTTTGCTTCTGTCCTGGTTATATCCAGCTTTACATCCTCCCATATGCTTCACCCACAGGCTCCTCCCCCTCCTCCTCCTCCTCTCTCACCTTGTTCCGATTCCCTCTGCCCGAATGGTTGCCATTATCATTTTTGTTCCTTCTCAGACTCTCGTGCCAGCAGCATTTATTCCTGCATATCACCTCCCTGGATGTCTCCACCTTCATCTTCCCATCCCCATGTTTGCTTCTTTTTTTTGTCTGTCTCCATCAATTATTACAACTTGCATGCTTTGGTTTCCTTAAAAGATCAAACCTTGAAGAAAGTGAACTCGCGGGTAATGATGAACCCATCTAGGTCGTAGTTGTAGCCTTTGCAATTAGTGATCTGAAGAAGGATCTCGACCCGAAACGTCACCTATTCCTTCGCTCCATGGATGCTGCCTCCTCACCCGCTGAGTTTCTCCAGCATTTTTGTCTACCTTGGAATTAGTGATGTATTTTGAGAGATCAAATTCAGGAGGAAAGTGTGGAGTAACTGGCATTGATGTGTGGAGGGATGGCAGCGTGCAAGACCACAGCTGCCAGAATGTGACGACACAAATGGACAAGGTGGTAAAGTGGATTTGAGTATAGGAGCAGGGAGGTTCTACTTCAGTTGTATAGGGTCTTGGTGAGACCACACCTGGAGTATTGCGTACAGTTCTCGTCTCCAAATCTGAGGAAGGACATTATTGCCATAGAGGGAGTGCAGAGAAGGTTCACCAGACTGATTCCTGGGATGTCAGGACTGTCTTATGACGAAAGACTGGATAGACTTGGTTTATACTCTCTAGAATTTAGGAGATTGAGAGGGGATCTTATAGCAACTTACAAAATTCTTAAGGGGTTGGACAGGCGAGATGCAGGAAGATTGTTCCCGATGTTGGGGAGGTCCAGGACAAGGGGTCGCAGTTTAAGGATTAGGGGGAAATCCTTTAGGACCGAGATGAGAAGGACTTTTTTCACACAGAGAGTGGTGGGTCCCTGGAACTCTCAGCCACAGAGGGTAGTTGAGGCCAGTTCATTGGCTATATTTAAGAGGGAGTTAGATGTGGCCCTTGTGGCTAAGGGGATCAGAGGGTATGGAGAGAAGGCAGGTACAGGATACTGAGTTGGATGATCAGCCATGATCATATTGAAAGGCGGTGCAGGCTCGAAGGGCCGAATGGCCTACTACTGCACCTAATTTCTATGTTTCTAAAGAAGGCGTATGCACATTTGCCAATTTGGTTGACGGCGTATTAAATGGTAAAGTCGGCAAGTCGTGTTGCAGCTGCGTAAAACAATGATTTGGCCCCACTTGAACCATCGTGCAGTTCTGGTCCCTGCATTACAGGAAGGATGTGGAGGTTTTGAAGAAGATAGAGGTTCACCGACCGGTATGTTGCCTGGATTAGAGGGAATTAGCACGCAACACAAACTTGGGTTGTTTTCTCTGGAACGCCAAAGGATTGTATGTTTGGCGTTCTCTGGAACGCCAAACATGCTGCTGTTGAATCCAAAGATCCTATAGCGAGCAAGATAGCCCACTCGATGATAAAGATGTAGTACGGCCATGGGCCGATTCGTGGGTAATTTTCGGCCCCATTTCCGTAACCGGTTTCCATCTCCGCACCAAAGATCCCGCAGCGGAGCAAAGATAACTAGTGCGGAGACGGAAGCCGGTTACGGAAACATCCTCGTAAAAATAAAGGTTATTTGATGATAAATCTTCTCATTTTCAGAATTATAATTTATCAACACAAACTGTTCCCCCGCAACGCTGATTACACGTCGGGTCGGGTCGGGTTACTGAAATGGATGAACAAAAGGCCCATGTTCCGCTCCGTTGCGTACTACACGTCAGCCCATTGCATTTAGAAGGAGTGGACTATCGTGCTTGCTGTAGGATCTTTGGTTGAATCTGTTTCTATGTTAAAAGTCTTCCCTTCCTGAATTTACCAACCTTATTCACAAATGTTGTTTGCTTTTGCATTCTCCTGAAGTGCTATGGGGAGTTAATGCTTACTTCCTCTCAATTCTTGTTTTCATATCATACCTTTCTAGGCTGATTTCCTACTTGCAAAGCACCCTGAAGTAATTTCCATCACAATAGTTGGAGCTCTGTATACTCAAGTTGGTACCTTGTTCTAAGGTGTTGGTATGGCCATGTATACCGAGATGACGGTGAAAAGCTTTGTGTTCTAGCCTGTCACATCGTACTGTACATGAATAGAATGAAGCCGTTCCCAAGTACAACGGGGAGTCTGTACTTGTTGAGACTCCCAAGAGAAAAATAACCAGACTGCAGAATGTAATAGAGTGGAAGAGTGGAATGATTGTGGTGGATGATAATAGATCCTCTCTGGGACCAGCACACAAAGGGTCGCCACGCTCTGGCACCATCTCGCTTGTTCCTAAGGTAGGCAACAAGCGTGTGGAAGTTATTCCTTTGTTTTGATGGGAAATGGAGGAAATGGCAGGTGGAAATCCAAACTGGGCTGCAGCACTCAGCCACCGCTCTAGAGAGTTGTAGAAATGGGTTGTTTTCAAAGTGAGCTCAAATAAATTGCTAAGGAAACTGTTGTAGGATGTGTAACATCCGTATTCCTCTGACCAGACATCTTGCTCCTCAAGGACGTTTGTTTGGCCACGATGAATGCTTCTGCTGAATGGGAGAACTGGCTGGTTCCGTCGTAGGATATGAGCAGATTCTGTTTTGTACTTAGTCCTGGGGTGACACAGCGTTTAAACGGGCCGCTCGGCCCAACTTGCCCACACCCGACGACATGTCCCAGCTTCACATCCCACCTGCCCGCGTTTGGCCCATGTCCCTCCAAACCTGTCCTATCCATGTACTTGTCAGCGCCGTTTATGCGCCTTGGGCATGCAAGCAAAGAATCTCACTGTGCCTTGTCACGTGTGACAATAAAATATTTTATTCCATTCGTGTCTAACTGTTTCTTAAACGTTGTGATAATCCCTGCCTCAACTATCTCCTGTGGCAGCTCGTTCCATACACCCGCCACCCTTTTTTGTGTGCTTGCCCTTTGTTTGTGAGAGATGCTAAATATCTCGGAGGAAAGCCTGTGAGACACATTTGATTGCAGTCAAATAGTCCACAATAGCGAAGGAGACAGTGTGAGAAGTGCTTGCTTCCTCCAATTACTGTTTCAGGGGGGGGGGCGGGGGGGGGGTTGTGTTACTCTGTTTGTGCCAGAGCTGATGTGTAGGAATTGTACCTCTGCTCCTCGTACACTGAAGGGCCTTCAGCCAAGTGTGCAGTTTGGAGAGTACATCAGGATAAGACGTCGCTGTAGCTTCAGAATGCATATTTGTGCATTGGCCGGATGTTGCGATTGTCTGCTCTGGCTTAGTGGGTTGCATTCCTGCCTCCTGAGTTCAAGGTTTTTGGGTTCAAGTCCCACTCTGCAAACCTGAGCATACAAATTCTGGCTGACAGTGCAGTGATTTTTTTTTTTTTTCCCCCCACTTTTGTTCCTTTTGAAATCTCTGATGGTTTCTTGCAAATCACCCCCCCCCCCCCCCCCCCCCCCCCCCCCCCCGCCTCCACTGACCCCAGTGAGATGTTTTGGTCCAGTAATTTTAATTCCTTAATAGATTTTCTACCTTCAAGGTCATTATTTTTTCAAGAGACCTTTTCCTATTGCTGTACCGCCCTGTGACAACCTACACCTGCAGTTCACGCCCTTCTTTAAGGTGTATTGTGATCCAGCCGAGGGTTTTTGTGACTGCTCCCCTTGTTGTATGCTGCGGTCGGTCGCCATTCCCAGAGGGCCTCTCCTCTTGCAGCCATTCTTTTTGATCTGTTTCCTTACTCTTCTGCCGGATCTGGCAACACCTCCAGCCCACTCACATACTTGTGTAGACGTTTTAGGAATTTCATTCCCACTTCTCCATTTACCGTTTCTCTGCCCAATCCATCTGAATCTCCAGAGCAATAATTGTTCTACCCGTTGTTCTTCCAATTCCTCTGTGGATTTCCTCTCCAACGTATCCTACCACAATTTCACGACAAATTGTTACCCGGTTGGTTCAAAATGTTCCAACAAAAAAATCTGATTTCAAGCTGTTGCATCTACATCTTTTTAGCAGTGTTGTTATTTTGCCTGTTTCTGCAATCTTTCTCTTTGAGCTGCCCTATTTTAATGAGCAGAGTCAGCATGAGCATATGAAAGGAAAGTTGTGATTGACTTGGGTCGAAAAGGTTTGGAAATGTTTAGAGGGATATGGGCCAAAAGCCGGCAAATGGAATTAGCTTTCAAGAGTTCAAGTTCAAGAGAGTTTGTTGTCGTGTGTCCCTGATAGGACAATGAAATTCTTGCTTTGCTTCAGCACAACAGAATATTGTAGGCATAAATAAATACAGAAGAGTGTGTCCATATACCATGGAAAGGAGTATTTTGGTCGGCGTGGATGAATTGGGCCGAAGGGCTTGTTCCCATGCTGCCCGACCCTGACGTCATGACCCTTGAGCCCTTTGAAGATGTGACAAATGGAATAGATAAAAGGAACTAGTGGAGGTGGCGTACATGATTTTACAAAAGGCTTTCGATAGAGTGTTGGAAAATAGAACAGAACAGCACAAGAAGAGGCACTTTGCCCCATAGTATCTGTGCCAAACACAATACCAAGACCAACTCTTATCTGCTTGCATTTAATCCATATCTTACTTTCCCTCCATGGCCATGTGCCTATCCAATAGCCCCTTAAATGCCACTGATTGTATCTGGATCCACCACCGCCCCTTGCAGCATGTTCCAGGCTCTCGCCACCCTCAGTGTAGAAAAACAACTAAACTTGCCCAGCACATATCTTTTAAACTTTGTCCTTCTCACCTTAAAACTCTGCCTGTAGTATTTCATATTCCCACTATGGGGAAAAAAGTTCTGACTGTCTGCCACATCTCTGCCTCTTTCAGGTCTCCACTCAATCTACTGTGTACCAGACAAAACATCAAGTTTGTCCAACTTCTCCCTGTAGCTGATGCACTCCAACCCAGGCATAATTCTGGTAAACCTCCTCTGCACCCTATCTATATCTTTCCTCGAATGGGGAGATCAGAACTGCACGCAGCATTTCAAATGCAGTCTAGCCTAAGTCCTATTGAGCTGCATCTGCATATTATATGAATGGTGTCAGATTAGGAAAAGGGGAGGTGCAACGAGACTTGGGTGTACTTGTACATCAGTCACTGAAAGCGAGCAGGCAGGTATAGCAGGCATTGAAGAAAGCTAATGGCACGTTGGCCTTCATAGCGAGAGGATTTGAGTACAGGAGCAAGGAGGTCCTGCTGCAGTTGTACAGGGCCCTGGTGAGACCACACCTGGAGTATTGTGTGCAGTTTTGGTCTCCTAATTTGCAGAAGGACATTCTTGCTATTGAGGGAGTGCTTTGAAGAGGGGATGACCGGAGTTGTAAATGATCCTTGATTATGTTGGCTGTTTTCCCCAAGGTGGCAAGAATAGTCGATGGGCCTGAGGCCAGCTAGTACGATGGACTGAGCTCAGTTCACATATCTGGAAGGACATTCTTGCTATTGGTGGAGTGCAACGTAGGTTCACCAGGTTAATTCCTGGGATGGTGATTCTGACATATGATGAAAGAATGGATCGACAGGGCTTGTATTCACTGGAATTTAGAAGGATGAGAGGGGATCTTATAGAAACATATAACATTCTTAAGGGATTGAACAGGCTAGATGCAGGGAACATGTTCCTGATGTTGGGGGAGACCAGAACCAGGGGTCACAGTGTAAGGGGTAGGCCATTTAGGACTGAGATGACGAAAATCTTTTTCACCCAGAGAGTCGTGAATCAGTGGGACTCTCTGCCACAGAAGGCAGTGGAGGCCGATTCATTGGATGTTTTCAAGAGAGAGTTAGATTTAGCTATTGGGGCCAAAGGCATCAAGGGATATGGGGAAAACGCAGGAACGAGGTACTGATTGTGGATGATCAGCCATGATCATATTGAATGACGTTGCTGGCTCGAAGAGCCGAATGACCTACTCCTGCACCTATTGTCTATGTTTAGAAATCATAGAAACATAGAAAATAGGTGCAGTAGTAGGCCATTTGGCCCTTGGAGCCAGCAACGCCATTCAATATGATCATGGCTGATCATCTAAAATCAATACCCCATTCCTGCTTTCTCCCCGTATCCCTCGATTCCTTTACGCCTGAGAGCTATACCTGACTCGTAATGGTTCGTTGCTGACGGAGGGCTATGGCTAGCGTTGTGCAGGGCTATTCATGAGCCCAGTGGTTAATGGGAAGAAGCTATTCTTGAACTTGCAGGTAATGTTTTTATAACTTTGTCAGCAGCAGAAATGTGGTGACTCTTTGTGTACTGCCTAGGTGAGGTCGGTGGTAGGATTGTATGTAAAAACGGGGAGTTTCACTGTACCTGGCTACAGGTGACAACAGTGTATCATTAATTGTTCTTAGGCTCCTGTACCACCTTCCCAGGGGTAGTAGTGAGAAGTGAGAGTGGCCAGGGTTGTGTGGGTTACTGATGGTATTAGCTGCCTCTTTCAGGCAGCCCTTCCTCTGGTTCCCTTCGATGCTAAGGGAGGTCAGTCAATATCTGTGGACTGGACAATGTCCACTTCCTGCAACCACCTCCGTTCTCAAGCATTTGAATTGCAGAACCAAGCCGTGCGGCCACAAGTCTGTCTGCTCTCCGCTGTACACCTGTGGTAGATCAATAATTAAAGGTGCCCAATCTCCTCAAACATCTAAGGAAGTAGAGGTGTTGATGAGCTTTCTTTGCAATTGCATGAATGTGCTGGGCTCAGGACAGGTCATCAGATACGTGCATGCCTGGGAACTTGAATCTGTCGACTTGCGTCTGTCCCACAAATGAAGGAAGGTGAATGGTCCTTTGACTTTCCCATCCTGAAATTGGGAAATCGGCAGTTTGGTCTTGTAAACGTTGAGAGCAAGAATGGAGCCCTGGCACCACTCAACTAGATTAGCTGCCTCCGTCTCCTGTACTCTGACTCTCTTTATCTGTTCTTTGTCCAACAAAATAGAGAGAGTACAGAGGAGATTTACTAGAATGTTGCCTGGGTTCCAGCAACTAAGTTACAGAGAAAGGTTGAGCAAGTTAGGTCTTTATTATTTGGAGCGCAGAAGGTTAAGGGGGGACTTGATTGAGGTCTTTAAAATGATGAAAGGGATAGACAGAGTTGACGTGGATAAGCTTTTCCCATTGAGGGTATGGAAGATTCAAACAAGAGGGCATGACATGAGAATGAAGGGACAGAAGTTTAGGGGTAACATGAGGGGGAACTTCTTTACTCAGAGAGTGGTGGCTGTGTGGAATGATCTTCCAGCAGAAGTGGTGGAGGCAGGATCGATTTTAACATTTAAAAGCAAAGTGGATAGGTATATGGACGGGAAGGGAATGGAGGGGTATGGTCTGATTGCAGGTAGATGGGACTAGGGGAAAATAAATGGTCGGCACGGACTGGAAGGGCCGAGAGGGCCTGTTTCCGTGCTGTAATTGTTATATGGTTAACAACAGTTGTATTGTCAGTGAATTTAAAATGGCATTGGAACTGTGTGTAGCTATAAGGTCATGGGTATCAGTGAGACTCTGCCTCAAGTTAGGTGGAACAGCTTGATGCTACTGTAATTGCCTGATACCCATCTAATAAACACTTGCCTTGCCACACATGGTTTCTAATGCAAGGTGATTTTCAAAAGGCCGTAAGATCTTGATTGCGGCCACGATACCACAGGCAATGGAAAACGGACTCTTATAAATGTGGCATCATTCTTTCAGATTCAATATTATAGAGAGTTTTATAAATTAACTCCTTCCCACTTAATTTCAGGTGTGTGTGCGTGCTTGTCTTATTAATGCAGGGAGGTTTTTAGTGATTTAATGAGGGATTAACTCTGCATTAATAGATCAGTCAGACACTGATGATGTCTATGCTGACGTTGGAATTTAACTGGAGTACTTTAGGCAGTGATCAGGAAACCACCTCACTGGAGATTCACAATAATTTGCTGGTTTATTGTAGCCTATTGCGACATGAAGTAGTAGTTTTGGATATGACGCCGCAAGTGGATTTCTGGAGCGCTTTAAAACAAGAGAAGGGCAGAGTGACAAATGCTTAATCTGATATTCTCAGATGGCGTCTGATTGACACTGACGTTCTTCTCGAGTTGGTTCTCAAGGATCTTTGCAGAAAGGTTTTGAGTGGAATACTGTTGACTTTTTGAAGACCGGTCTGAAGATGGGTCCCAACCTGAAACATCACCTATTCCTGACCCCACTGCTTTTACTCCAGAATTTTGCCTATCAACTGTTGACTTTGCCAGCTCTGTTCAGTTTTGTATTTGCCCCTCTGAATGTGTATGTGACTTGTCGGTCATTTTAACTCTCCTTGCTTCCAAATAGACCTGTCTATCCTCAAAAGGGCACAAAGCGCTGAAGTAACTTGGCAGGTTAGGCAGCATTGATGTTTTGTATCAAGACCCACCTTCACCCTCTGCTCTCCATTGCTGTAAGCTTGCCCATTGCAAATTAGAGGAACAGTATCCTATTTTCTGCTGGGATAGACAATACACAGACAATAGGTGCAAGAGTAGGCCATTCAGCCCATCAAGCCAGCACCGTTATTCAATATGATCATGGCTGATCATCCCCAATCAGTGCCCCATTTCTGCCTTCTCATATCCCCTGACTCTGCTATCTTTAAGAGCTCTATCTAACACTCTCTTGAAAGCATCCAGAGACTTGGCCTCTGGTGCCTTCTGAGACAGAGAATTCCACAGACTCACAACCTTCTGTGTAAATTTTTTTTCCTCACCTCCATTCTAAATGGATTACCCCTTATTCTTAAACTGTGACCCCTGGTTCTGGACTCCCCCAACATCGGGAACATGTTTGCTGCCTCTAGCGTGTCCCAACCCTTAACAATGTTATATGTTTCAATAAGATCCTCTCTCATCCTTCTAAACTCCAGAGTATACAAGCCCAGCCGCTCCATTCTATCAACATATGACAGTCCCGCCATCCCGGGAATTAACCTTGTAAACCTACGCTGCACTCCCTAAATAGCAAGAATGTCCTTCCTCAAAGTTGGAGACCAAAACTGCACACAATACTCCAGGTGTGGTCTCACTAAGGCCCTGTACAACTGCAGAAGGACCTCTTTGCTCCTATACTCAACTCTTGAAATGAGGGCCAACATGCCATTTGCTTTCTTCACTGCCTACTGTGACTGATGCGTGCTCTATCACACAGATGTGTTAATGTTTGGAGCATATGGAATCGGGCAACATTGCAAGGATTGAGAACTGGGTAACAGAGAGCAAAGAGTGGGAATGAATGGGTCTTTCTCAGCTGGCAGGCTCTGACTGGTGGGGTGCTTGGGCCCCAGCTATTCACAATCTGCAACATGAATTTACCAAATGTCATCTTTGTTGCTGATGTTACCAAACTGTGAGGTTGTGAACAGGGAGGAGGTTGGAGAGAGGACATTGACAATCTGAGCGAGTGGGTGAGAGCATGGCAGATGTTAAATAACATGGAATAATGAAATCATCCACTTTAGCGCACAAAACAGAAAAGCAGATCAACTTTTAAACAATGACAGATTGGGAAATGTTGACCATCACAGAGTCCTGGTAGTCTCGTATACAAGTCCCTCGAAGTTAACGTGTAGGATCAGGAGGCAATTAAGGAGGAAAATAGTACATAAGATTTCATGGGTGACGTTTCGGGTCGAGACCTGTCTTCAGTCTGAAGAAGGGTCTCGACCCGAAACGTTACCCATTCCTTCTTTCCAGAGATGCTGCCTGTCCCGCTGAGTTACTCCAGCATTTTGTGTCTGCCTTCAATTTAAACCAGCATCTGCAGTTCTTTCCTACACATAACATTTTATAATGAGAGGATTTGAATACAGGACTAAAAATGGTATTGCAATTATTTGGCACCTGTAATATTATCTGGTCGTCTTCTTTTTCTTGCGTATGGCGTGCACAGCCTAAAGTTGTAGGACAACTTGTCTATTTGATCTTACTTGATTGTGCACGCCAGGTTGATTGCATTCGTCGAAACAGGGCGGACCATGTGAAGCTTGCAATCTCCCACCCCTGGTCTTGTCTGAAGAAGGTTCTCGACCCGAAACGTCACCCATTCCTCCGATCCAGAGATGCTGCCAGTCCAGCGGAGTTGGCATTTTGTGTCTATCTTTTGGTCTTGTCTCCATAACCTAAGAAAGGATATACTTGCCATCAAGGTTGTACAATAAAGAATCACTATATTGGTTCACAAGTCTGTAAGGTTGTTGAATGATTAAACTGGGCCCATGTCCTTGGGATTTTGAGGGGGAAAAAAAGAATGTTGTTGAAACGGACAATATTCTTGTAGACCTTGACAGGATGTAGAGTGTATTGGCCCTTTGGAGGCACACAAGTCTGTTCTTGCTGGAATCTGGAGCAAAAAGCCAGCTACTGGAGGAACCCAATGGGTTAGGCAGCATTTATAGAAGGAAATGGGCAGTTGAGGTTTTGGGTTAATACCCTTCATGTGGACTCGGAGTGCTTTTTTTTGGTTGAGGACTCTAGTGCTGGGGTTATTGTTTTAGAAGTAGGGACTGGGTTTTAAAGATTGAGATGAGTAATTCCTCCTTGAAGAGAGGTGGTGACAGTTTGGAATTCTCTGCTCAAGGGTTGTGGAGGATCAATCATGTAGATTAGCCAAAGGCCAGATTGATAGAGTTCTAGAGTCCCCAGTATTAGAGTCCTCAACCAAAATAAACACCCTGAGTTTATGAAGGGATAGATAGATTGATAGATCTGAATATGCAACCAACCCGTTGGAGATTAGACAAAAATGCTGGAGAAACTCAGTGGGTTGAGGCAGCATCTATGGAGCGAAGGAAATAGGCGACGTTTCGGGTCGAGACCCTTCTTCAGAATGACATACTTCAAGAGAGAGCTAGATAGATGCTTTCAAGAGAGAGCTAGATAGGGCTCTTAAAAATAGCGGAAGTCAGGGGATATGGGGAGAAGGCAGGAACGGGGTACTGATTGGGGATGATCAGCCATGATCACAGTGAATGGCGGTGCTGGCTCGAAGGGCCGAAGGGCCTACTCCTGCACCTATTGTCTATTGTCATACGAGGTTTGAAAGATCAGATTGCCAAGTCCTGCTTTTAATTCTTAAGTTCTTGCTTTTTGATTTGCATGAATGTTTTTGTTTCTACAACAGTGCTTGCCATTCTAACCTCCTTGTTTAATTCTCTTCCATTATTTATTAAGTTACGTTCTCATGTTCTCCACATGCTTGCTTGACTACTTTGCGTCTGAGGGCCAAGTTCCATGCTAAAGGGCCTGTCCCACATTTTTTAGGCGACTAGGCTGTCGCTGGGGTGTCGCCTGTACGGTCGTGAGTAGTCCCTCTCCTCAGTCGCCCAAAGAGTCGTGGCATCTATCTGGTTGCCGCTGGATTTTCATCATGTTGAAGATTTTCTGAGACCGTCGACGACAGTGGGTTGACGCCAATGAGCGTAGCTTGACTTCTCCTGACGTCACCAGGTTAACGTAGTTGTTGCCAGGTGACGCGTGTTGTCACCGGTGCTGGCTTTGGTTGTTCTTTATTGTTAAAATAATGATTCCATTTCAAATGTTATGTCGAAGGGGGGTGCAGTGCCGGTTTCTCGGCGACCTGCTACGACCATGACAGTGGCCGGCAATCGCCTAGAAATAGCCTAAATGGGACAGTGGCCCTTTATTGTCAGTGTGCTCTGAAGTAACTGCTGAAAGCCAGCTAGCTGAATCGTTGCAGATGCATTGACCATAAGGCACTTTCTTCTGGTGCAGGTTAATGCGGGATCGGATCTGGGCATGATTGCTGCCGTGAAATGTGACTTTGTCCAGTCCTGAAGTCTACATGCTGGAGAACGTAGTGGAATAGTGGTCTGAAATATCTTCCACCTACAGATTCATCAGATGGCGATCTCGCTGCTGTGCAGGCGCCCATGACAACCAATGGATTGTGAACAAAGTTTTGCATTGTCAAGTGGTTGAGAGGCAACTGATGATTGGTGGCTGGTTCGAGAAGCGAGACTGAGTGCTGTTCTGGGAGTCGAGGCTGAGAGGAACTATGTGATGCCTGCAAATAAGCACAGTTGCTTCCCAAGCTGCTTTCCCTAAATTTGTAACGGGATGGATTACTGTGGACAATTTTAAACAGCAACCTATCAAGGAGTAAGAAAGGCTCTCGTTATAGTGTTGGGCATCAATTAGTTTGTGATTGTTCTAACAATGTCATTTTCTTACACAGTTTGAAACCTTGGACCACCAAGCAATATCTATGTAATGACTGAGATGATACATCTTTTTGAGCTCGGACACAAGTGATCTGTGAATCTATGTTTCAATTTATTTTGGGGCACCGTCTTATTTTTGCAGCTTCCCGTCTTTGAAAATCCTGTACTTGTGGAGGATGGAGATGACTTGACAGACAGCGAGGAGAGCCTTTTCTCTGGGTTGGAGGACTCGGGGAGTGAGGGCAGTGATGAGGGAGAAGGTGGTGACGGTGATGAAGATGATGATGGTGATGATGATGATGACGGTGACCATAAGGAGGGAAAGAGTGATGAAGACAACGACAGCGGAGTAGAAGAGAAGAAGAGCACAAGGGACAAGCTAAGCAAGCGGGAGAGCAAGGTGAGATGTAGTAGCAGTGAATGTTTTCTTTTCCAGAGACATATTGCGGATAGAACATAGAACACCACCACAGTAGACAAGAAGGCCCAGCAGTGACTCTACTTTCTGAGGATCCTCAGGAAAAACAACCTGGAAGAGAAGCTGCTGGTGTCCTTCTACCGCTGCTCTATCGAGAGTGTGCTGGCGTACTGTATAACCACATGGTATGCCAGCTGCTCTGCAGCGGACAGGAGAGCCCTTCAAAGGGTCATCAACACCGCCCAAAAAATCACTGGCTGCCCTCTGCCCGCCCTGAAGGACATCTTCAGCTCTCGCTGCCTTGGCAGGGCAACCAACATCCTGAAGGACCCTTTCCACCCTGGACACAACCTGTTCCACCTGCTGCCCTCTGGCAGACGGTACAGGTCTTTCAAAACGCGCACGAACAGACTCAGAGACAGCTTCTACCCCATAGCCATACGTGAGCTTAACAATGCTAAATAAGAAATAATGCTCCCATTCAAACTGAATTGTTGTTTAATTGTTTTTTAGAAACATAGAAAATAGGTGCAGGAGTAGGCCATTCGGCCCTTCGAGCCTGCACCGCCATTCAATATGATCATGGCTGATCATCCAACTCAGTATCCCGTACCTGCCTTCTCTCCATACCCTCTGATCCCCTTAGCCACAAGGGCCACATCTAACTCCCTCTTAAATATAGCCAATGAACTGGCCTCAACTACCCTCTGTGGCAGAGAGTTCCAGAGACCCACCACTCTCTGTGTGAAAAAAGTCCTTCGCATCTCGGTCCTAAAGGATTTCCCCCTTATCCTTAAGCTGTGACCCCTTGTCCTGGACCTCCCCAACATCGGGAACAATCTTCCTGCATCTAGCCTGTCCAACCCCTTAAGAAGTTTCTATAAGATCCCCTCTCAATCTCCTAAATTCTAGAGAGTATAAACCGAGTCTATGCAGTCTTTGTTCATAAGACAGTCCTGACATCCCAGGAATCAGTCTGGTGAACCTTCGCTGCACTCCCTCTATGGCAATAATGTCCTTCCTCAGATTTGGAGACCAGAATATTAATATGTATATATTTTTACGCTTCCTTATATTTTAACATTGTTCTTGTGAATTGCACCGTTGGATTGACTTTTAAATTTTATTGCACCATGTGCAATGACAATAAAGAGATTCTGATTCTGATTCTGACATTGTAAAATAGATGCAGGAGTGGGCCATTCGGCCCTTCGAGCACCACCATTCAATATGATCATGGCTGATCATCTACAATCAGTACCCCGTTCCTGCCTTCTCCCCATATTCCTTAATTCCTTTAGCCCTGAGCTAAATCTAACTCTCTCTTGAAATCACCCAGTGAATTGGCCTCCACTGCCTTCTGTGGCAGATAATTCCACAGATTTGCAACTCTCTGGGTGAAAACGTTTTTTCTCATCTCAGTCCTAAATGGCCTACCTCTTATTCTTAAACCATGACCCCTGGTTCTGGACTCCCCCAACATGGGGACCAATTTTCCTGCATCTAGCCTGTCCAATCCCTTAAGAATGTTATATGTTTCTACAAGGTCACCTCGCATCCTTCTAAATTCCAGTGAATACAAGCCCAGTTGGGGTGGGAGATTGCAACCTTCACGTGGTCCGCCCTGTTTCGACTAATGCAATCAACCCGGTGTGCACAATCAAATAAGATCAAATAGAACAAGTTGTCCTATAACTTTGGGCTGTGCACGCCATACGCAAGAAGAAGAGGCCCAGTCGACCCATTCTCTCATGCTTGCCCTATTGTACGTTATTGAGAAGAGGACGATGGACAAGGAACTGCAGATGCTGGAGTCTTGTGCGAACAAAGCAAAGTGCTGGAGTAACTCAGCGAGACAGGCAGCAAGTCTGGAGGGATGGAATGGGGTTCTCTCCATTACTTCTCTCCAGAAATACCGCCTGTCCTGTTGAGTTACTCCAGCATTTTGTGTCTACCTTCGATTTATACCAGCATTTGCAGTTCTTTCCTACACAAAGTGCTGGAGTAACTCAGTGGGTCAGGCAGCATCTCTGCAGAACATGAATAGCTGCGAAACAGCAGCTATCCATATTCTCCAGAGATGCTGCTTGACCCGCTGAGTTACTCCAGCACTTTGTGTCTTTTTTTGATTGCGAATAAGAAATCGCTTGCCTCTGAATCCATGAAACCATTCAGGCATCTTTCTAACAAGTTTACTTTCACAAGAGTGGGTCTAATGGCTGAAGTTGCTGTTATATTTAAGCAATTATCAGAGTAGGGTAATTACATGTTCTTGCTACTTGTATGTCAAACCAAACTATGAGCTGGGAAGGTTGCTTTTCACTCTCTGATCTAAGTTGGCCCACCCTCTGATTTGTATTTAATTAGTCTGCGCTGGTCCACAGGATGCTCGCTGACAGGATCAGGCAATTGGATGAAACAATCCAATACACACACTAATTGCAGCCTCCTTTCACTTTCCCTGTGTTTGTGGCTCTCTTTCTCAGATCAGCAAAGCTGCCAGGAAAGAGAAGTTGGCGGAGTCCGAGCCCATTTTGAAGCCAGAGCACCTGGGCCTGACCCCCCTAGCCGATGAGTACAAAGATGACACTTCAGATGAAGAGGTACAGAGATGTCTCGCCTGCTTTTAACCCTTTGCGTTGTTAATGGTGGGTGTACATGTTTGGGTTGTGCTCACTTATTTTACCACTGCGGGCTGTCTGACAAAGGTTCAGGGTCTCCTCCAACAGCAGAAAGCTTCCAGTGTTAAAACACAGGCTGGTGGGAAAAAAAAACCCAATCTCTCTCTTTGCTCCGTCAACCCAGCCAGGTTTTCTCTTCTATTCAGCTGCTGCTTGTGGTAGTTTCCCACTACCTTGTCCAAATGGTTAAACTTACTGCCTGGACCTTGGGTGGAGTGTTTCTGATGGCAGCTGCAGCTCTGTGAGCACCCTTAGTTGACAGAGGAGACCCTGGATTTAAAGAGTTGCGCACAAAAGCCACCCCCGAAATCCAGGGCAGTGTGGAAATGTTGGATAATATGTGAAATCGGAATGCCACGTTGCCTCTTGTGTCGACTGGAAAAAAATCTCATGGCCCCAGGCTGGTCCCTGGACCAATATTTGCAGCTGCACCAGAATTACTTGCTGGGTACGATTATCTGGTGATTGTCACATTGTTATCTCAGTGAGTTTACAGTGGAGAAATGTGCTGCTTGTTTCTGCCATTATAGTAATGACTTTGCTCCATATCGGTATTGGTATATCTTTGTTTATTATTTATATGTAGGTACACTGCGGGCTGCTTTATCGTAATCATGGTTTTCTTTATGCAGACTGGATAGTACGCGACAAAAAAGCTTTTCACTGTACTTTGGTACACGTAACAATAAATGAAACTAAACTACAGTGAAAAGCTTTGTTTGTGTGTTATTTATTCAAACTAAACTATACACAAGTATAATCAAGCTATACGCAAGTAGCACAAGGAGAAAAAGCCCAAAGTGCCAAGTATTATATAACAGTGTCACAAAGTTAGTTATGGCAAAAATGTCAATTTAAAAAAAAAAGGAAAAAAAATGCATAGTAGTGCAAAAAAGTGCATTGAGGTAGGTTGGAAGATGGGGACCACACACTACCTTATGGGAGGATCTTTCAGTAATCTGATAACAATGGGAGTTGTTGTAATTCATATTTTAAAAGTCAGGCTATGCAGACATTCTAAAGTATTCAAATTGTTCAAACCAGCAAAGCAACAAATATTAGGAAAATGGAGGCACAAGGAACTGCACATGCTGGAATCTGTGAAGAACGTGGAGAGGTGTTGATTTGGGTCGGACCTTCTTCGGATGGTCTGACCTGCAAACTCCCCTCACCTGCATCCATCTGTCACTTGCCAGGCTCTGTCCTGCTCCAGCTCTTTTCAGTTTGCTCCCCTCTACAACAATCAGTCTAAAGAAGGGTGTAGGAAGGAACTGCAGATGCTGGTTTAAACCAAAGATAGACACAAAATGCTGAAGTAACTCAGCGGAGCAGGCAGCATCTCTGGACACAAAATGCTGAAGTAACTCAGCAGACGCTAAATGCTGGAGTAGAATGCTGGAGTCTGAAGAAGGGTCTCGACCTGAAACGTCACCCATTCCGTCTCTCCAGAGATGCTGCCTGTCCCGCTGAGTTACTCTAGTATTTTGAATCTAAAAGAAGGGTCCTGACCTGAAACTTCTCCATATATCAGGAGGCAGACAAAAATGCCTGAGAAACTCAATGGGTGAGGCAGCATCTACGGAAAGAAGGCATAGGCGATGTCTCGGCTCGAGACCTAGGGTATGTTTGTGGTGGTGTTGGCTGAGAGGGATGTAGGTCGTCAGGAAATGGTGGCATGGAATCTCCAATACAGACCTAAAGAACAAGATGGTTTGATGGACACAATAGAGTGGAGATGCTGAAATCCTGAGCAAGTGCTGGAAGAACTTGTTAGAAGGAACGTCTCTGACAAGACACCACTGCCCTGTGTTAGTGCACATCTTGTGAAGTCCCAGAGTAGAGCTAAACCCTCCGACAAGGAGGCAAGACTGTTACTAGCAGAGCCAAACCAACCCTCCATTTGTGGTTTTTATTCAAAGACATACTGCATGGAAACAGTTCAAGAAGGAACTGCAGATGCTGGAAAATCGAAGGTAGACAAAAATGCTGGAGTAACTCAGTGGGTGCGGCAGCATCTATGGAGCAAAGGAAATGGGCAACATTTCGGGCCGAAACCCAAGGGTTTCGGGCCGAAACATTGCCTATTTCCTTCGCTCCATAGATGCTGCCGCACCCACTGAGTTTCTCCAACATTCTTGTCAACCAGCATGGAAACAGGCTCTTTGGCCCACTTCTCCATGCCCACCAGCATACCCCTCTTTCCTATTTTTGGCCCATATTCCTCGAAACCTATCCTATTCATGTACCTAGCCAAATGTCTTTTAAATGTTGTTATTTGAAAGTTAATTAACAACAAATTCTGTATGTTACCGCAATGGCATTTATTTGAATTTTATATGTTTTGTTGCGGGATTTAATAAAAAAAGTGGTGGTCTGTTGTCTGCCATTGTGGTTAATCAGAGGTTATGGGGAGAAGGCTGGAGAATGGGGTTAGGAGAGAGAGATAGACCAGCCATGATTGAATGGTGGCATAGACTTGATGGGCCGAATGGCCTGATTCTTCTTATGGATCCATTTCTCCTCTCTGTGCGATTATGGAGCAGTTGATATTTCTGTCCTTGGTCCCAGTTCTATGCAGTCCTGGTGCCTTTGGTGACTACCAGGCGGTTGTGCCTCTGTGGAAATGTTAAGAGGGCCAGTCGGCAATTGTGTACCCCACTAACGCTGCCCACCTCACAGCCGGGGTGACACCTCCAGCTGCATTTGTGTGGCTCGCTGTCGCATGATATTCCTTCAAGCAGAAGTCCTCTTGTAACTCTACTCAAACCCTCTGCTCATCCCACTTTTATAAGCTCAGCCGTTCTCTCAGCAGCTGAAAGGGAGACTTTCGGAGCAGCCGACACTGGTGTCTGTGCCCTGCACTGCCCTGTTGTTCCCTGGCTGAGTATCGGATGCACCCGTGTGGAGGCAGGCTCCAAATGGTGGCTGCCCACACCTGCTGCGTGTGTCTTCATTCCTGAGCGCTGAGGTGTTTGTTCCTGACATCTGTTTTCACTGCACGCTAGCTGGGAGCTTGTGCGCTTGTCATGTTTCGGGTAGGGTTCCTGTGGGGATTGATGTCAGCGGTTAACGCTGTTGGATTAGGTGTTCCTTTTGTACTGATTCTCTCTGGGGCTAATGTTGTGGGTCTCTCCCCTGCCGCTGTGGAGGATGTCTGCTGGTCTTGGATCTGTTTAGTCTGGTTTCCCATTGGCAAATTCCAACCCCCTCCTCCCACCCTCACTTAGTTTGAACTGGTTATAGTTTGAACAGACTCTGTGATTTCTGTCAGGAAGTTGACTGCTGCTGTCTAAAGATCCGCCGTTTTATAATCCCTCGGGTATCATTCCCCGTTCCGGCAGTGAGCCCGGCCGTTGTGTTGGATAAACACTGTCATTGTCAAGCCACTTGTATAACTTTCTCTCTCCCTTGTGTACAATTGGATGATTATACTGTCTTTTAAAGTTGGTTATCATGTTCCTAAAACGAATTCCAGCACACTCTGATTGTACCGCCAAATAGAGTTGTGTAGATTATGGCCATCCGACCCATCCAATCGCTGATATCTCTGCTGAAACAGTGCAATCAAATCCGGTGTAGACACAAAATGCTGGAGTAACTCAGCGGGTGAGGCAGCATCTATGGTGAGAAGGAATAGGTGTTCCATTCCCTCTTCGCCCCTCTTCATTCCTTCTCTACACAGATGCTGCCTCACCCGCTGAGTTACTCCAGCATTTAGTGTCTGCCTTTGAATTTATCCAGCACTTGCGGTTCTTTCTTACACAATCCAATCCGGTGCCCCCTACCAGTATTTTTGGGGTTGAAAAGTGGTATATCAGGCTCGGAGTCATATAACTGTACAGCACGGAAACAGACCCTTTGGCCCATGCTGAGCAAGTTGATATTCTGGGATAGTTCCATTTGCTTGCATTTGGCCTACAGAGCTCTTAAACCTTTCCTATCTAAATATTGATTCAAATGGTTTTTAAAAAGATGCAATTGTATCCGTTTATATCCTTTCCTCTGGCAGTTTATTCCAGATATAGACAAGCCTCTGATTGTAAAAGTTGCCCCTGAGGTCTCCTAAATCTCTCCCCTCTCATCTTAAGCCCGTGCCCTCGAATTCTTCTTTGAATGCCAGGGGCGTGATGGGCTGAATGGTGGATCCTCCGTTGTAAATGTATTTGGCGATGTAGTGGAGCCCCTGCCGATACTCCCCTTTGCACTCACAACTGTGGGGCCAAAATCCACTCTCACTCCACTTACTAGTGTGCAGATGACACCACCGTCACCACCAAAGATAGCCCACTCCTGCTAAATGCAATGGGCTGACGTGCAGTAAGCAACGGAGTGGAACGTGGGCCTTTTTTTCATCCATTTCCGTAACCCGACCCGACTCGACCCGCAGTGTAATCAACGTTGCGGGGGAACAGTTTGTGTTAATAAATTAAAATTCTGAAAATGAGGAGAAGATTTTTCCCAAATTTTTATTTTTACGAGGATGTTTCCATAACCGGCTTCCGTCTCCGCACTAGAAGCCTATGGGATCTTTGGTGCGGGGACGGAAGCCGGGTACGGAAATGGGGCCGAAAATGACCCATGAATCTGCCCATGACCGTACTACGTCTTTTTCGTCGCGTGATCTATCTTGCTCGCTGTAGGATCATCTTTGTTCACCATCAGATTTCATACAATGACGATATGGAGTACGGGGAGGGGGGGGGGGGGGATAAAGGGCTCAGTAATATGGTGTCAAGATGACAAAACTCTCTCAATGCCAGCAAGATAAAGAAGCTAGTCACGGACTTCAGGCAGTGGTGGCGACTTAATCTACACCACGCTGTGCCGGGATAGCAGCCAACCTAATCAAAGATCTCTTTTTCACCTTGGTCATTCCCGCTTCGTCGCTCTTCTGTTGGTCAGAAGATACAAAATCTTCTGCCCCGCTGTTATCGGACTACTGAATGGTCCTCCCATAAACTAGGGCGTAGCCCCAATCTTCCAACCTACCTCATTGTGACATTGGACGTTTCCCCTCAGAAACTGTAATACTACAGTGCTGTAGCACAGATATTCTGCACTCTGGGACGTTTCTTTTTGCACAACCTGTTGTACTGGTGCATGGTGTGATTGGACTCGTATGGTATGATTTGACTGGTGAGCATGCAACAAGTCTGAAGAAGGGTCTCGACCCGAAACGTCACCTATCCCTCCGCTCCATAGATGCTGCCTCACCCGCTGAGTTTCCCCAGCGTTTTTGACTACAAACAAAACTTTGCACTCTTTCTCGGTAAGCATGACAACAATAAACCAGAACCAGTTTAGTTATGAGCAGAAAAATAATCACACAGGGAAAATGTTAGTACCAAAGTGTGGTTGAGGCACATCATCCATTTCTTTTTGGAAATTCCTGCTTCAGTTGCATCTCGGTGAAAACAGCACAGCAGTCTGCTGAACCAGCTTCATGGCCCTTGTCCCACTATGTGAGTTCATTCCAAGAGCTCTCCCGGGTTTAAATAAAAAAAGAAGCTCGTGGTAAGCACGGAGAATGAACGTAGCGGGTACGCCGGAGCTCGGGGACGTGTCTTAGCGGCTCGTAACGCTAACGGCAGGTACTCGGGAAGACTCGCTAAAGGCTGGTAAGCTCGAGAAGACTCGTGAAGATTTTTCAACGTGTCCGCGAGAGCCCCGAGTACCGATGAGCGGCCATTACCGTAAATCTCCGATTTTGAATCAGGGCAAACTCGGGAGAGCTCTTGGAATGAACTCGTACCGTGGGACAGGGGTGTTACATTGTTCTTTTATAACAACTTATTATACAGTCTTAGGGACGGAGAGATATTCTGCTGTGAACCTCGTGCTGTCTGAGCCTTTAAAGCATAATCTCGATTGGAAAAGAAAAGTTGAAACACTTTAACTTAGAGGTACAGCATGGAAGCCGACTATTTGGCCCGTGCATGTCCATGCTGACGACCCATCACTCGTTCACGCTAGTTCTGCGCTATCCCACTCTGTCATCAGCTCCCTACACACTAAGGGCAATTTACAGATTCCATTTAACCTACAAACTTGCACGTCCTTGGCATGTGGGAGGAAACCGGAGCAAAGGAGAACGTGCAAACTCCACTCGCACAGCATCTGAGGTCATGATCGAACCTGGGTCTATAGCACTGTCAGGCAGTGGCCCTACCTGTGTAGCCACATGAGCCGTTGGGGCTGCCATTAGGGTAGATCAAGCCAGTATGCACCCCGTGGACCTCTTCTATAAGCAGCCTACGTATTTGAAATTGAACAGGCCGCGTGTCTGGGAAAAGGGAGGGAAGCTGGTCGGGAGGAATGACTTCATCCCGCAAGTACGAAGGATTGACACGAACCCTGTCCAGATTCTGTCAGCATTGCTTTAAAATAAATAAGCAGATTGACAAGGAACGGGGCAACAAGTTATTAACCCGAGTAACATAGAATTTTTATTTTACACAAAGTTATAATTGCAAAAGGATCATTTCCTCCTTCAAGCTCGTGCAACGTCAACTGAGTGCCGTTCATCTTCCAGGCTCTGTTCTGTTTGTATGTGGGAACCTCCCTGGGAAGATCAAGCTTGAGGTTGCGTTGCTAACACTCTTCAGTCCGAGCCCTTTCAGCTGAGCAGTGAGACTCTCTCCTGTAAGTGAGTCCAGCTGGCCTGCTCCAGCAGGGGATTGGTGTGCAGGATCTTGTCTGCCCAACCTCTCTGCAAAGCCCCTGTCCCTGGAGGGGGCAGCCGACTTACTATTGCTTTCTGAAAGCCTGGGTTAGCCGTACCGGATAGCCATCTGCTCCTTCCGAGGCTAGAACAGTTCCTGCTAAAGTTACCTTTGTCGATTACTTCCACTGCCCGACGCTCCCTGGACCCCTCATCATTTTCACCGCAGGCAACTCGCCCACTTCCACTCTGTGGCTCCCAGGGGTCTGCTTCCAGTTCTGAGTCATTTCATCACCACCGGGGGGGTGGTTCTGTGCAGAGAACAGACCACTGGATGGCCCGAAACACACAGTGCTGGAGGCAGCATATGTGGAGGGAATGGACAGATAATGTATCTGGATGGGACCCTTCTTCAGGCCGATAGTGTAAGGGGGAAGAAAGCTGCAAGAGAGAGCTTGGAGGGGGCGCGAAGCCTGGCAAGTGATGGGTGAAACGGGTGAATGAGATGCTAGATGCAGGAAGATTGTTCCCGATGTTGGGGAGGTCCAGAACAAGGGGTCTCGGTTTAAGGATAAGGGGGAAGTCTTTTAGGACCGAGATGAGAAAATCATTTTTTACACAGAGAGTGGTGAATCTGTGGAATTCTCTTCCACAGAAGGTAGTTGAGGCCAGTTCATTGGCTATATTTAAGAGGGAGTTAGATGTGGCCCTTGTGGCTAAAGGGATCAGGGGGTATGGAGAGAAGGCAGGTACAGGATACTGAGTTGGATGATCAGCCATCATCACATTGAATGGCGGTGCAGGCTCGAAGGGCCAAATGGCCTACTCCTGCACCTATTGTCTATGTTTCTATGAGGGTAATGGGCTGATGGAAACCTGACGCAGGCAAGAGGTAAAAAGGTGACGAAAGGAAGTTGAGTGAAATGTAAAGCAAGAGATGTTGAAAGGGAGGGGAGGTATGAGGGGTAATGGGGAGGGTGCAGGGAATGGAGGGGTACGGATCATGTGTAGGCAGATGAGATTAGTTTATCCTGACACCATGTTCGGCACTTTTTCTGTGCTCTACGTTTCTACATTCTGTGTAAGATGGCAATACGGTGCATGGGGATGAGAGGGGAGTGTATGGTTGAGGGAGAGGAGCAGGGTGGCAGGATGAACCGGTGTTTTGAGGCGCTAACGGGCTGAGGGTGGAAGGGAAGGCACCTGGCTGGGGGGAAGTCGATGTTGTCAAGTTGGAAAAAGCTGCAGAGTAGATTTACAAGGGTGTTGCCAGGACTTGAGGGTCTGAGCTATTGGGAGAGGTAGAGCAGGCTAGAACCTGGAGTGCAGGAGGATGAGGTGTGTAAAATCATGAGAGGAATAGATTGTGTGGACACACACAAAGTCTCTTGCCTAGAAGCAGGGGCAGAGGTTTATAACGTGATGGGGAAAGATTTTACAGGAATCTGAGGGGTAATTGTCACATAATGGAAACGAGCTGCCGAAGGAGGTAGTTGAGGCACTAACTACCGCAGTGTTCAGCAAACTATAGGACAGGTTCAGAGGGATATGGGCCAAACGCAGGCAAGTGGGACTAGTGTAGATAGGACATGTTAGTCAGTGTGGGCAAGTTGGGCAGAAGGATAAGTTTCCTCGCTGTATGACTCTGTGTGTATGACTCTATGGCTCAATAATAACAATTCTGAAGTGTAGTCACTGTTGTAACCTCGTTACCAAAGCAGGGTCCCATGTGCAGGCAGACAACAATGCTGGAGAAACTCAGCGGGTGAGGCAGCATCTATGGAGCGAAGGAAATGGGCAACGTTTTGGGTCAAGACCCTTCCCCAGCTCTGGCACTGACATGGTGACTTGCTGCAGCGAGGTTGATTTGAGGGGCGAATATTGACTCGTGATGGGGAACCCCCCCCCCCCCCCCCGAGCTCTTCATTGAATTCACGGTGCGGGCTTGCTTCTCACCCATCAGACATGGAGAGATGTGGATCATGTACAGGCAGAGGAGATTAGTTTGTCATGGCATCATGTTTAGCACGGATAGCGAGGGTCTTTTTGTGAGCTTATATTTCTATGCTCTAAGCGCCGTGGCCCCTGTCCACCTCTGAACCTAATCCCCCACGACCCCACTCATCAGACACCCTTCGTAATCTTCGTATTGTGGGACGGCACGGTAGCGCAGCGGTAGAGTTGCTGCCTTACAGCGTCCGAGACCTGGGTTCGATCCTGAGTCCGGGTGCTGTCTGTACGGAGTTTGTACGCTCTCCCTGTGACCGCGTGGGTTTTCTCCGGGTGCTCCAGTTTCCTCCCACACTCCAAAGACGTACAGGTTTGTAGGATGTTAATTGGCTTCAGTGAAAGATTGTAATTTGTCCCAAGTGCGTGTAGGATAGTGTTAACGTGCGGGGATTGCTGGTTGGCACGGACTCGGTGGTCCGAAGGGCCTGTTTCTGCACCGTATCTCTGAAGTCTAGGAGTAAAGTCTAAAGTAACAATCCTGGAAGGGTCGGCGGCTGCAGTGAAGCGGGTGCCTCTTCAAAGGTCCTGACGGAAGGAAGGCTTCGCTGCGGAATGATCATTCCATCTGTCTGAAGTCAGTGAGTGACGAGGCATTGTGGAATAGAGCGCTGGCAGCCGTCCCTCTCGAGCTTCCTGTCAATCCTTGCTGCCGGTAGCCTGCAGTCTCGTGGCTGATGGAAGCTCAGTCGCACAGTAGCTGCAGGGCTCTCCTGGAATAGCCATCAGCAAGGCTTCAGCAGCTTTCACTGCAAGCAGCTGCCTGCTTTGTTTGGGCTGGAGTCAATGGAAGAGGGGGGTGGGGGGGGGGGAGAAAGAGGTTACCCATTGACTGAGGTTCACATGTTGAGGGGACGGGTGGGGGGGAGCTGCCAACCTTGGGTTCAGCATGTGGGGCAACAGCAGGACAAGTGACCGTGCAGCTGCGAAGGACACTGCATGCATTGACTGTGCAGCCTGTGTTCAGAGCCCATCTGTTTAATCCACCTTGCAACAATCTCAGCCGCTGCCAGCAACCAGAAGTTTCTGCCCTTTCACCTCCTTCCTTCAGCAAAGTCTGGGGCCCGAACCCTTCCTGAGCTGTGGGTTTGTTAGTGATTTACTGTGCTCGGTGCATGGCTGCCGTGGGCTGGCTTGTCCCATTGAGTTACTCCAGCATTTTGTGTCCACTCCCAATTGATCCCAGGCACACTTGCCACCCTGTGATGCACAGTCTGAAGAAGGGCCCCGACCCAAAGCGTCACCTATTCTCCATAGACGCTGCCTGACCCACTGAGTTACTCCAGCACTCCGAGTGCTTTTGTGTGAACCAGCATCTGAGCTCCTTGTTTCTACCATGCGCTGGTTTAAAGTTTTCCCCGTCTCTCGGCTTTTCAGTGGCAGCACAAGGTGCTCAAACCTTGAACAAAGCACAGAGCGCTGGAAGAACTCAGCAGGTCAGGCAGCATCTGTGGGGGGGGGGGGGGGAATGGCAGATGCTGGTTTACGTTGAAGATAGACACAAAACGCTGGAGTAACTCAGCGGGACAGGCAGCATCTCTGGATGGAAGGAATGGGTGACGTTTTGTGTCGAGACCCTTGAGTCAGGGAAGGGGGGGGGGCACAGATAAAGAAGGGCAAGGTGTGAAAACTACCTTGATCAAGGAAAATGTAGAGTATATCATTGTTTGCAAGAGGAAGGTGGCACTGAAGCACACAAAGATCAGGGGGACAGTGAGACAACAGGTGCAGGAGGAGGCCATTTGGCCCTTCGAGCCAGCACAGCCATTCAATGTGATCATGGCTGATCATCCCCAATCAGTACCCCGTTCCTGCCTTCTCCCCATATCCCCTGACTCCGCTATTTTTAAGAGCCCTATCTATCTCCCTCTTGAAAGCATCCAGAGAACCGGCCTCCACTGCCCTCTGAGGCAGAGAATTCCACAGACTCACCACTCTCTGTGAGAAAAAAAGTGTTTCCTCGTCTCCGTTCTAAATGGCTTACCCCTTATTCTTAAACTGTGGCCCCTGGTTCTGGACTCCCCCAACATTGGAAACATGTTTCCTGCCTCTAGCGAGATTGGTCAGAGAACGTCACCCATTCCTTCTCTCCAGAGATGCTGCCTGTCCCGCTGAGTTACTCCAGCATTTGGTGCCAATCTTTGTGGGAAATATACAGTCAGGACACTCCTTTGGACTCGGGTGTTCAGGCTGCTCTTCCTTGCAAGGAGCTGTTGCTGCAGTATCCATCAGGCCCACTGGAGGGGGCTGCTGCACCATGAGTTGTCTCTCCCTCCAGTAACAGTGTGTTCGGATGGCTCTGCAGCCTTGAGCACACTTGACAGGCAGCTCGTCCCCACCTGAAGATAGGCACAAAATGCTGGAGTAACTCAGCTGCAACTCTGGAGAGATGGAATGGGTGACGTTTCGGGACGAGACCCTTCTTCAGACTTCTCCTGTCTGTTTAATTCCTCCTCACATTATCGTTCACATGATGCCTCCTACCCCGAGCTCCTCCAGCACTTTGAGGAGCTCAGCGGGTCAGGCAACATCTCTGGAGGAAAGGAATGGGTGACGTTTCAGGTCAAGGCCCTTCATCAAACTTTGAGGGGAATGGTTTCAGGTCGGGTCCATTTTTTTCAGACTCTTGAAGAAAGGTCTGACTTGAAACATGAGGTCTTTCCATTCCCTCCACAGATGCTGCCTGACCTGCTGAGTTCCGCCAGCACTCTGTGTCTTGTTGAAGATTCCAGCCTCTTGTGCCTCCTACCTGTGCGTTGCGATAGGCCATTCATCTCCTTGAGGGCTTAACACTTTTCAAAAAGATCCTAAGTGGTCGATGTGGTGGCTTCATTAACCTGGCGTTTCCCCACATCACACAGTGCCATGAGCGTCAGATGTGTAATTTGATGGACCTGGTGTTTCTTCCCTTTCTAGGAAACTGTAGGATAACCATGGTGTTGAACCCTGGCTTGGCAACTGCTGACCCCCCCCCCCCCCCCCCCCCCCCGCCACATCCTTCAGTGTATGCTCAGCGCAGTCAGAAGGTAGCTGTCCACAGCAGGCCTGCCTGTTCTTTCCCTTTATTTCTCGCTCTTGCCCATCTGCTTTCTAACTTAATTAAGGGCCTGTCCCACCAGCATGCGGTGAGCGCGACCAAACCGGCAGCGGGGGCCGCGCGGAGGTCGGGTGATTCCCGTACAGGGCCTGTCCCACCAGCATGCGCCTGCATGCGGCAAGCGCGACCAAACGGAGCGGAGGTCGGGTGAGCGGCGCAAAGTGAGGCGAACTTGGAGCGAAGTCTTAAAGGTAAGTTCGCCAGGACAGAGAGGGGCACACAGAGAGGGGCACAGAGGCACACACACAGAGGGCCACGGAGCCACGCACAGAGAGGGTCACGGAGGCACCTACAGAGAGGGTCACGGAGGCACGACGTCGAGGCGGTGTGTATGCGTCGAGGCGACTGCGAGCCGACAAGCCGTTGCCGCGCGGAATTTTTGAACATGGTCAGTTTTTCGGAGCCCCGCACGATGTCGGGACGAACTCCGCACAATTCCGCACGGCTCCGGCGATCGAAGTGGGACCGGCCCCGCGGCGCCGGACGGCTCAAGCGACCACGTTAGGTCGCGCTCATCGCATGGAGTTGCATGCTGGTGGGACAGGCCCTTTACTCTTCCCTCCGTTAACCCAAAGCCCAGCCACCGTGTCTTCCTGCAGGTAGGCTCTCGCGATGCCCGGCCCCAATGAGGAGACTCTCGGCGGGAGTCTGTGCGACCCAGGGTGAATGGCTCTCCTTGGCCCACCTGGTCCGAGTTCTGCCTTCCCACCCACGGCTGAGTTCATTCCCTTCGTTGTCAGGAGTTGGAGTGCGTCATGGTGCCGCTCCCGTCTGTGCAGATCCGGGGACCAAAAGCTGATGACAACCGTGTAGTCTCAGGAGTAACTTCCAACAATATCAATCAATATTAATATTTTTTATTTTTTTATTTTTTTAAAATATATTTTTCATTAGAGTAGGTAAGGAGTGAATTAACAAACACATATTATGATAGCAATATTTTGTGTACAGCAATCATACATTATTAATATTATCAAATGAATCGTATTGTCACTAATAATTTTTTTTTAAATATAAAGAGAAAGAAAAAACAGAGAAAAAATTAAGTAAAAATTGAAAAGAAATCATAAAGTGCAAGTGAAATGAATTTGCCAGCAGCGGTACAATGAAAAGAGAACACACAAAAACTCAACAAAAATCCAACACAAACATCCACCACAGCATTCATCACTGTGGTGGAAGGCACAACATTTGGCCAATCCGCCTCCATTTTCCCCCGTGGTCGGGACCTCAACCCTCCTCAGCCGCTGCTGCGGGCGCCCAGATGTGCAGACAAGGTAAAGTCCAGGTAAAGTCCTGAATCGGTGCTTCCCCTTTGGTCAACTGTCACACGACAAAGGGTTGTGTATAACAACCTAGGACAGTAAAGCACAGGGACGGGCCCTTTCGCCCACAATGTCTGTGCTGAACATAATTCCCAAGACCATGGCATTGAGATCAAGGCCAAGTCCAGGGGTCGGCACGGTGGCGCAGCGGTAGAGCTGCTGCCTCACAGCGCCAGAGATCCCGGTTCGATCCTGACTACGGGTGCTGTCTGTACGGAGTTTGTATGTTCTCCCTGTGACCATGTGGGTTTTCTCTGGGCACTTCGGTTTCCTCCCACACTCCAAAGAAGTATAGGTTTGTAGGTTAATTTGTGTGGTATAAATGTAAATTGTCCCGAGTGTGTGTAGGATGGTGTTGGTGTGTGGGGACCACTGGTAAATTGTCCCTAGTGTGTGTAGGATGGTGTTGGTGTGTGGGGACCACTGGTAAATTGTCCCTAGTGTGTGTAGGATGGTGTTGGTGTGTGGGGACCACTGGTAAATTGTCCCTAGTGTGTGTAGGATGGTGTTGGTGTGTGGGGACCACTGGTAAATTGTCCCTAGTGTGTGTAGGATGGTGTTGGTGTGTGGGGATCGCTGGTAAATTGTCCCGAGTGTGTGTTGGATGGTGTTGGTGTGTGGGGATCGCTGGTAAATTGTCCCTAGTGTGTGTAGGATGGTGTTGGTGTGTGGGGATCGCTGGTAAATTGTCCCGAGTGTGTGTAGGATGGTGTTGGTGTGTGGGGATCGCTGGTAAATTGTCCCTAGTGTGTGTAGGATGGTGTTGGTGTGTGGGGACCACTGGTAAATTGTCCCGAGTGTGTGTGTAGGATGGTGTTGGTGTGTGGGGACCACTGGTAAATTGTCCCTAGTGTGTGTAGGATGGTGTTGGTGTGTGGGGATCGCTGGTAAATTGTCCCTAGTGTGTGTAGGATGGTGTTGGTGTGTGGGGATCGCTGGTAAGTTGTCCCTAGTGTGTGTAGGATGGTGTTGGTGTGTGGGGACCACTGGTAAATTGTCCCGAGTGTGTGTGTAGGATGGTGTTGGTGTGTGGGGATCGCTGGTAAATTGTCCCTAGTGTGTGTAGGATGGTGTTGGTGTGTGGGGATCGCTGGTAAGTTGTCCCTAGTGTGTGTAGGATGGTGTTGGTGTGTGGGGACCACTGGTAAATTGTCCCGAGTGTGTGTAGGATGGTGTTGGTGTGTGGGGATCGCTGGTAAATTGTCCCGAGTGTGTGTTGGATGGTGTTGGTGTGTGGGGACCACTGGTAAATTGTCCCGAGTGTGTGTGTAGGATGGTGTTGGTGTGTGGGGATCGCTGGTAAATTGTCCCTAGTGTGTGTTGGATGGTGTTGGTGTGTGGGGACCACTGGTAAATTGTCCCGAGTGTGTGTAGGATGGTGTTGGTGTGTGGGGATCGCTGGTAAATTGTCCCGAGTGTGTGTAGGATGGTGTTGGTGTGTGGGGATCGCTGGTAAATTGTCCCGAGTGTGTGTTGGATGGTGTTGGTGTGTGGGGATCGCTGGTAAATTGTCCCTAGTGTGTAGGACGGTGTTGGTGTGTGGGGATCGCTGGTAAATTGTCCCTAGTGTGTGTTGGATGGTGTTGGTGTGTGGGGATCGCTGGTAAATTGTCCCTAGTGTGTAGGACGGTGTTGGTGTGTGGGGATCGCTGGTAAATTGTCCCTAGTGTGTGTTGGATGGTGTTGGTGTGTGGGGATCGCTGGTAAATTGTCCCTAGTGTGTGTTGGATGGTGTTGGTGTGTGGGGATCGCTGGTAAATAGTCCCTAGTGTGTGTTGGATGGTGTTGGTGTGTGGGGATCGCTGGTAAATTGTCCCTAGTGTGTGTAGGATGGTGTTGGTGTGTGGGGATCGCTGGTAAATTGTCCCTAGTGTGTAGGACGGTGTTGGTGTGTGGGGATCGCTGATCGGTGTGGACTCGGTGGGCCCATTTTCTTCTTAACCTTTCTTGTTCATGGACCTGAATGTTCAAACATATTTGAACGTCCCTATCTTTTTTGAATGTTATAAATGTATCTACTTCAACTACCTCCTCTGGCAGCTCGTTCCATTCACTTATCACTCTACCTGAAAACGTTGCCCCTTCGGATTCCTATTAAATCTTTGAATGTTTCCCTATCAGGAGGAGGTGAGGGATTCTGTGGCAGTTCATTTCGAAAGCTGACAAAAGTTCTCGCTGGTGACGAGAGCGATATCTGTCTGTCGATCAGAATCGCTGAAATGGCCGATCTTGTCACAATTATGTCACTGTTTATGTCACCCAACCACGTGTGAAATGGCTTTTGCATCTCGAACCACAACACACTCGACGTCAAAGGGTATTTCACTGATGGGTTTCATTGATGAGTCCTGAGGCGGTGAAAAGTTTGTTATCTTCTTTCCTGCCTGGTCATCAGCTGGCAGCAGATGCAGGGTGTCGGGTTATGGCGAGAAGGCAGGAGAATGTGGTTGAGAGGGGACAATAGATCAGCCGTGATTGAGTGGCGGAGTAGACTTGATGGACCGAATGGCCTAATTGTACTCCAATCACTTATGAATTTGTTTTAATCAGGTATCCCCAACTTGGTATAACACAGTCGTGGGTGTGCTTAACTTATGGATGGAAGTGAACATGAGAAACAATATTCTGCGATACATTTGCTCCCTAAAGTGCCCGATAGAACAATAACCCATTGGTGCAACTGCAGTAATAATGTTAAAAAATTACCCTTCAGTCCAGTGTGTCCGTGCTGATCTCAAGTATGCATCCCTGCTTCTTCTTCTTCTCGAGTCCACACACAAGATTAGAAGTTGTTCAGCCAGAGCTGAACACACCTCTCAGCATCTGCATACAATGGTGTCTGTCTTGTCGTTTCTTGTGCTTCTTGTGCATAGTGGTGGTGGAAAGATTGGTGGAAAGACAGGGCCGCGATCGACGTGAACGCTCTTTCCTTGACCCCATCCATCCCTACTAGCAATGTACCAGATCTCAGCCTATCGATTCAATGCAGTGGCAATTCCAGCGTTTGCTTAGCTGCGGCATGAATGAACCATCCCACCACAACTAGAGAGCAGTCCTGAGCTACCATCTACCTCATTGGCGACCCTTGGACTATCTTTGGTCGTACTTTACTGGCTTTATTCAGTTGTTCACTTTCTTCACTCAGACCCAAGGTTCCAAGAATCTCCCCCCCCCCCCCCCCGCGTGAACCTTTCCTCTTTTGAAACCCCTACCTTTGTGTGAGCGTGTCCCAGATCGCGCACGTGTCTTTGACAAATATTGATATGAAGTAAGTGTGACGCAGTAATTGGGGGAATTACACAGTAGTGTTATTCCCACTGCGTTCTTGTTTGTTCTGTGTCATGTCTGTACACTGTGGACGGCTCGATTGTAATCATGTATGGTCTTTCCGCTGTCTGGTTAGCGCGCTACAAAAAGCTTCTCACTGCAGCTCGGTGCACGTGACCATAAACTCAACTCAAACACAAAATTAATGATCTCTGACTTTGCGCTCCAGAGTCCGTCTACCCCCAGTGAGAAAGCTCGCCCTCAGAGCAAGATAGACCACTCCTGCTAAATGCAATGGGCTGACGTGTAGTATGCAACGGAGCGGAACGTGGGCCTTTTTTTTTCATCCATTTCCGTAACCCGACCCGACCCGCAGTGTAATCAACGTTGCGGGGAAACAGTTTGTGTTAATAAATTATAATTCTGAAAATGAGGAGAAGATTTTTACCAAAGAACTTTTATTTTTACGGGGATGTTTCCGTAACCGGCTTCCGTCTCCGCACTAGTATCTTTGCTCTGCTGCGGGATCTTTGGTGCGGAGCCGGTTACGGAAATGGGGCCGAAAATTACCCACGAATCTGCCCGTGACCGCACTACGTCTTTTTCGTCGAGTGAGTGATCTATCTTGCTCGCTGTAGGATCTTTGCTCTAAGCCTCCTACCCACGACCTTAAACTCATGCCCTCTGGTTCCACACGCCTGCGCTTGAGGGAAAGGTTCCTTCAGTCACATCGCTGACACTGTGAAGACCCACGTAAAACAGCGCATCCCCACTGTCTTGTGCCCCCACGGACTGACGAAGGAGGGACTCGACCCAAAGAATCACCCATTCCCATTCTCTAGAGATGCCAACCTCCCCAGTTCAGTTCAATTCAGTATTTGTCATATGTAGGTTAGCACAGGGTCAACGGTACCATGAAATGTGTTTGACAAGACAACAGGTCACCTCAGCAACGATCCTACAAAGATAAAATTAAGAAAAGATAAAAGTGACATTGGTCGGTAAAAGACAATAATAAATAAAATAATCAACATATATGATGTGTTTATGAGTACAGAAGGCTAATGGCCTGACGGCAAAAGCGGTTCTTCAGTCTGGTGGTATGTGCAGCCACGCTCCTGTATCGTCTGCCTGACGTAACGAGGAGAACAGTCTGCGTGCTGGGTGGCTGTTGTCCTTGATGATGCTGTGTGCCTCCCGCACTGAGTTACTTCAGCATCTGCAGTTCCTTCTGGCCCATTGTCTTGCTGGCGGGGGGGGGGGGGGTGGTGTCTAGTACTAAAACCATTCTGAATGTCACACTTCCGTTTATTCTGACTCTGAGCATCGTCACCAGATCTGCCAGGAAATGTTTTAAAGCACCATCCTGTTACCCGATCCTCCCCAAAATGAAGTTGCCTTCATCGTCGGATGAAATAGTGGGTGAGCTTTATTCCGCTCACTAATGCAGGTGAAACAGATCTGTTATCCTCCCCCCTCCCCCTCCCCCCTCCTTCCTGGCTGCAGTTTATCCCTCAATGAGTATCCCCTCCTTGTAAACATTTCCAAGGCACACACACGCGCGCTCTCTCTTTCCCAGGGTGGAGGATTCCAACGGGAGAGGGCACGGGCTCCTAGTGAGAGGAGAGGGGTTTAAGAGGGACCTCGGGTAACTTTAATCACTCGGAGGGTAGTCCGCAGCTGGAGTGAGCTGCCAGAGGAAGGTGGAGAAGAAAATACAGCCGTTAAAATGCGTGCGATACAAAATACACGAGTCAGGAGCTCTGAATTTTTCAAACTTTTACTTCTGTGCACCCTGAATTGTCATTGTGGTCCCACTGGCTAAATGCACGTTCACTGCTAAGGCCCGAGGTTCCAGGAATCTTCCCCCCCCCCCCCCCCCCCCCCCCAAAAAAAACCTTTCTTTCCTCCTTTAAAACCTCAACCTTTGTGTGAGCGCATCCCCGATCTTGCCACGTGTCTTTGACAACTATTGACTGTGTTGCAGTGAGTGTGACGCCGTCATTGGGGGAATTACACAGTAGTGTTATTCCCCGCTGTGTTTTTGTTTGTTTTTGCCACCACAATATTGTCCTTGGGGTACCAGGGGAGCTGAGGTTTGAGTTTCCCTTGTAATATACGTGCAAAACATACTTGGCTAATGAAAGATGATGATGATAAGCCGTGCAGCAGAGTGTGGGACCAGTGCTGGCCCCGGGGGCTGTGGCTGTGGCCAGGAAACGTCTGGAAGAGGCTTTCCCTTTGTCTTTAGGGCCTGTCCCACTTGCGCGTCCTTTACGCGACATCCTAAAAATTGGTTGACGTGCGGTAGCACGAGGCGCCCCCGGATTTTGGGATGCTCAAAACCCTCGCGCACCACCTGCAAATGACACACAAATGACGCCCGAGTGCCCTTTATACTTCACGGGAAGAGACGTGCGATCTCTTCCTTGCTGAGGCAACCGTTGATGGGGGGGGGGGGGGGGGTGTGAGGTGTGGGTGGAAGGGGAGGCGGGAGGAAACTGCACACAGGTGCTAGCCCAGGCAGTTACTGACTGACAGCCAAGCCACCTGTTGCTCTGTGCTGTGTGTGTATGTATGTGTGTGTGTGTGTATATGTGTGTGTTTTCTTAAATGCTTCCTTTCATCCGGCGTTCCAGTGTTCCCAGTCAGACCACGTGCGTCCCATCAGCTTTCCCTGATTGAAACCAACTGGAGCGGAGTGGCTGGGACTGCTGTGGAGGGGGGGCGGGGGGGGGGCCCTCCGGGAGCGGGCTGAAGCTAGACTTGGGGAATGCCACAGGAAAGGAGAGCAGGAGGCTTCAGTGGAAATAACATAACGGCTGTCACTGGAGAGTGCGTGTCTTGGGCTGAGTTGAGAGCCAAAATGATTCCGATTACACTGCTGTTTAAACAGTGTCTGATCCCCAATTAGCTTGTCTAATAGCTGCTCAGGAATCTCCGCGCATTCTTGTTTTGACTGTGCGCGGCAGACTTTTCTTCTTTTTTTTCCCCTCCTCTTCCCCGAGTCCACAGATTGTTGGCCCAGTGTGTTGTGATCTGTCTGGGCATGGTGGCACAGCGGGTCATGTTGCAACTCGCTGCAGCTGGGCAGGGCGTAAAGCACTGCTCCTTGCCTCCTCCCGATCACCCGCGGGCCTGGGCACTGTCCTGGAGAGGGGATCCTCCAACGTTTTAGTGGGGCGGCCATCCACCCCGTGCTTGCTCTAATGCTGGGATCACTCTCCCTTTTGGGAGATGGATCTGTCTTCAGCACCCTTGGCTAAGCAGCTTTACTTGACAGCTGTAAAAACAAAAGGGCATGCGTAAACAGTGCTTGCTCGACAACCCAAAGCTCGTTACAACCTAGTGCTTTTTAAGTACCTTCCAGCCCAGCAAAGCACAGCATGATCCCACAATTAAAGGACCCCAGATGCATTGCGGCCAGCGTTGCTTCAGTGAAAATGTTTCCAGTGTCGCCGAGAGCTTTGCAGCCCATCAAGCACCCGTTTACATTAATCCTTCACTAATCCTCTTTCATGTTTCATTCTCGCCATATTTCCCCCCCCCCCCCCTCCCCATCCCCCGGTCTCACCACTCATCTATTGACATCCACTACACCAGTCGGCCGCTCCATCCGCTCCATCTACACTTCACGCTGCCTCGGGAAAGCAGCCGACTTAATCAAGGAGCACTCGCACCCCGGTCATTCTCTCTGCTCCACTCGCCCGTAGTGCAGGAGACACGGAAGCTTGAAAGCATGGACCAACTGATTCAGGATCAGCTTCTTTCTCCCCCACTGTTCTCAACCAATGAAACTATTGTCCTCCCATAAGCCGCAGTGGAGTTCTGATCTCCCAATCTACCTCATGTGGACCTTGCACTTTTTTAACAATCTGCTTATTCCTCTTAGTGTAACACTGAAGATAATAATGTAACACTATAATGCTGTGTGTCTGAAGAAGGGTCTCGACCTGAAACGTCGCCTATTTCCTTCGCTCCATGGATGCTGCCTCACCCGCTGAGTTTCTCCAGCGTTTTTGTCTACCTTCGATTTTTCCAGCATCTGCAGTTCTTTCTTAAACACTAATGCTGTGACACTATATCAGCACTGGTATTTTTTCTTTGAACCAGTGTATGGTTTGATAGTACTCGTGTAGAGTATGGCTTGACTGTATAGCTCACGGGTTTGCCACTGTACCTCGATGCATTTATCAATAGTAAACCAATGCTAATACCAAATGGAGGGGCAATTTAAAAAGGGCCATTTAACCAAACAGTTTAAGAAGGAATTGCAGGTGCTGGAAAATTGAAAATGCTGGAGTAACTCAGCGGGTGTTGCAGCATCTATGGGGCGAAGGACCTTTGAATTAACCAAACAGCTTGTGTGTGTGTGTGTGTTTGCAACGTGAGAGAACAGTGGAGTGCCCAGGGAACCCCACACGGTTGCAGAGAAGGTGAGCAAGTTCCGCACAAACGTACAGCAAGTCCGAATTAAACATTGGCTTTAGTTTAGTTTAGAAATACAGCGTGGAAGCAGGCGCTTCGGCCCACCGAATACCACACAGTAACACTATCCAAACACACCGGGGATAATTTACATTTGTAGCGAGCCAATTGACCTCTAAGCCTGTACGCCTTTGGAATGTTGGAGGAAACCGAAGATCTCGGCGAAAACCCACGGGTGTCTCGGGGAGAACGTACCAACTCCGTACAGACAGCACCCGTCGTCAGGATCGAACTGTGCTGATGCTGTCAGGCAGCAGATCCACTGCCCCGGGATCAACCATCTATATCTGTCTACCCTGACGGCCATGGGTAGCAGCGGAGATTGTGTCTATAATGTCTGGCGTAGTCCGGCTTGTAATGCATTGGCTGGAGTTATTTAATTAACTGATTAAAATTGTCCAGCTGCAGCAACGGGATTTGGACTTGTTGTCCAGATCAGCTTTTCAGGAAGCTGGTCCAGTCACCAACCTGTGTGCCTGCTGGATCTGGCTGCCCTACCATCTTGTACCCAACAGATGGAGATTCCGCTTCTGCGGAAAAGCTGCCTGAGCCGCTGAGTTACTGCAGCATTTCCTATCTTCCTGTGCCCAACATTGTATCTCCAACTTCCCACTCCATAACGTCCAAAGTGGATGACAAACCAGCATTCTGAAACTTTCGATAGACACAAAAAGCTGGAGTGACGGCCCTGTCCCACTTTCCTGAGTTACTCATGAACTCTCCCGAGTTTCCCCTTGATTCGAACTCGGAGAATTACTGTAATAGCCATTCGCAGGTACTCGGGGTTATTTTTTTTTAACTCCTGGACATTTTTCAACGTTGAAAAAAAACGTCCTGATTTAGCTGATGGCCCAAGTACCTACGGCTGGCATTACGAGCCGCTATGAAACGTCTACGGACTCCTAGCTCGCTACCAACATTACCCAAGTTCGAATCAAGGGGAAAACTCGGGAGAGTTTGTGAGTAACTCGGGAAGGTGGGACATGCAGCACCTCTGGGGAGAAGGACTGGGTGCATTTTCAGAACCTTTCAGCTGCCACCCCTCTCTTCTGCCACCCTCCCCCGGCACTGACTTCACATTATATGCCTCTTATCTCTTTATCTGCTTATCTCACACTTTTTGTTTCTTCTCCTCTTCTTGGGCAACTCGTGTGCCAATCTGCACCCCCTCCCCCTCACCCGTATTCCATCTATTACTTGCCAGGATAGACGCAACAAGTCGGAGTAACTCAGCGGGACAGGCAGCATCTCTGGAGAGAAGGAATGGGTGACGTTTCGGGTCTCAACCTGAAACGTCACCATTCCTTCTCTCCAGAGATCCTGCCTGTCCCGCTGAGTTACTCCACATTTTGTGTCTATCTTCGGTTTAAACCAGCATCTGCAGCTCCTTCAGTATTTTATCGGGATGCATCACAGCATGGTTTGGGGACAGCTCCAGCTAAAGTCGCAAGAAATTGCAGAGAATTGTGGACTATCGCAAAAACCAACCTCCCTTCCATTGACTCCATCTGCACTTCACGCTGCCTCGGCAAGGCCAGCAGCATAATCAATGACCAGTCGCACCCCCGGTCACTCCCCTCTCCCATCAGGCAAGGGGTACAGAAGTGTGAAAACGCACAGCTCCAGATTCAGGGTCAGTTTCTTTCCATCTGTTATCAGGCGACTGAACCATCTTATCAACGACGAGGGAACTACCATCTACCTGATCGGAGACCATCGGACTATCTTTAATTGGACTCTACTGGACTTGATCTTGCACTGCACGTTACACCCTCTATCCTGAATCTGTATACTGTGGCCGGCTTGATTGTAGGCACGTATGGTCTGCTGGCTGGATAGGAATGTTTCACCGTTCCTCAGCACACGTGCCAGTAAACTAAACTCGCTGAGTTACTCCGACACTGTGCGTCTTCCTCAGCAATCAGCGTCAGCCACGCAGCCACGGGCATGTGGCACTCCTGGGGCCGAGGTGGAGTCCGGTGGACGGGGTCTAATTGCCTGCAACACTTGCAGGTCCGGAGGCACAGCCCTCGAGTAGTTGACGTGCAGTGAAAGGGAAACTGGGCAAGTAGCCTAAAACAACTGGAGGCCGTGCTACTGGAGTTCTCATCCCGCTGGCAGTGAAAGCCGAAACCCTTCCCCTCTCCCCTTACGTGTGCAGTGTCAGATCAAAGGCAAACCGTCGGGAATGGACAGGTGCCGCGGGGGGGGGGGGGGGGGGGGGGGGGGTTTAAAATGCAGGGCAGGAAGGGGTTAAAATGACTGCTAATAGAAGTCTACAAGATTATGAGAGGCTTAGCCAGGATAGACGGTCTGAACCTTTTTCCCCGGGTGGAAATGTCAAGGACTAAGTGGGCATAGTTTTAAGGTGAGCTGGGGGAAAGTTTCAAGGAGGTATGTGGGGCCACAGGATGTGGTGGTGGGTGCTGGAATGTGGTGGAGGCAGATACGACAGTAGAATTTAAGACGCTGTTAGGTAGGTAGGCACATGGATATGCAGGGATTGGATGTGGGTGGTGTGCAGGCAGAGGAGATCAGTTGCCCTCGGCACCATGTTGGGCACGGGCAAAGGGTCGACGGGCCTGTTCTCTGTTAAAATGAGGCTTCTGGGGGTAAGTGCAGTGAAGATGGTAGGAAAGGGAGAACTGTCTCACTGAGGCAGAGATCACAATATGCCGAAAAGAGGATTGAAAACCGGTCGACATTAGTGCTTTTTTGACACAGGATTGTTCCACAACCCGCTGCTTCATAAAGATGCTCCTAATAGGTGCAATACTTTATAATGAATTGGACGTTTGCATAGTGCCTATGGAGAGTTTATTAACCTGGTGTCACAGCAACTCATCCCCCTCAATGTTAGTGAGATGAAGGGGCTATGAGGAAAGACACAAACTGCCGGTGTAACTCAGTGGATCAGGCAGTATCCTTGGAGAAGATGGACACGTGACATTGTGGCTGGGGACCTTTCTTCAGCTGAATGTTTCGGGTCGGGCCCCTTTCTTCAGATTTATTGACTTCAGGAAATCAGGTGGTCTGCGCAATCAAGTTAGCATCAATGGGGCCGAAGAGGAGACGGTCAAGAGCTTCTATGCATAAGCATCACCAATAATATGTCCAATGACTCCACCTGCACTGTAGAAAGCATCCTGCTGTTTGGTTTGACAATAGCTCTGCCCAAAATGGCAAGACATTGCAGTTGTGGATGTAGCCCAGCTCATCCCATAATCCAGCTTCCCCACCAGCGACCTCATCTGCACTTCACGCTGCCTCGGGAAAGCAACCAACATGATCAAGGAGCGCTCACACCCTGATCATTCCCTCTGCTCCCCTCCCATCGGGCAGTAGATACAAAAGCATGCAAGCACGTACCACCAGATTCAGGGGCAGCTTCGTCCCCGCCGTTATCAGACCACTGAGCAGTCGTATCATAAAGGAAGATTGCGGCCCCAACCTCATTTATTGTGGCTCTCGCACTTTTTGTCAACCACACTACCTCTTGTACATGTGCTGCTTGATTATGATCAATGGATGGTATGCTTTGCCCGGATAATGGCCCTGTCCCACTGTACGAGCTCATTCAAGAGTTCTCCCGAGTTTGTCAAGATTCAAACTCGGAGATTCACGGTAATGGCCGTTCGTGGGTACTCGGGGCTCTCGTGGACATTTTTCAACATGTCGAAAAATGTTCACTCGTCTTCCCGACCTTACCTCGTTTCCCGAGTACCTGCCGTTAGCGTAACGAGCCGCTAAGAGACGTCCCCGAGCTCCGACGTACCCGCTACCTACATTCTACGTGCTCACCACGAGTTTGATTTTTTTTTTTAACTCGGGAGAGCTCCTGAATGAACTCGTACAGTGGGACAGGGGCATAACACGCATGATTTCACACAGTATTTGGTACACCTGACAATAGTAAACCAGCCCCAATATCAGTTTAGTTTTAAGCGGAAAAATAATGGGACAGGTTTTTAATAATAACGTCTTTGACTATATCTCCGCACAGATAAGAATAAATCAAAACCAATCCACTGTCACCCTAAAGAGCTGCACAGCCAATGAAGTGGGTTTTTTTTTTAATGCAGAGGAGAGCAGGCTCCCACCAACACCAGCGATGTAAATAACCAGGCAGTGTTTTGTGTTCCGACATTTTCTCAGATGGATGTCGACAGGACATCCTGCAGAAGCTTTATAAGGCGCTGGTCGTTTAGAAGATTGTGTGAGCGTTTTGGGGGCCCATGTCCGAGGAAGGAGGTGTTAGCATTGGAGAGGGTCCAGAGCACATTTACGGGAATGATCCCGCGGATGATTGGGATAAAGTGTGTGGAGTATTTGTTGGCTCTGGGCCTGTACTAGCTGGAGTTTAGAACGACGAGGGGGGGCGGGTGCGGGATCTCATTGAAACCCTCCAGGTAAAGAAAGGCCTAGAGATGGGATGTGGAGAGGATGGTTCCAGCAGTGGATAGAAACATAGAAATTAGGTGCAGGAGTAGGCCATTCGGCCCTTCGAGCCTGCACCGCCATTCAATATGATCATGGCTGATCATCCAACTCAGTATCCTGTACCTGCCTTCTCTCCATACCCTCTGATCCCCTTAGCCACAAGGGCCACATCCAACTCCCTCTTAAATATAGCCAATGGGACTAGCTTAGATGTCTGAAGAAGAGTCTCAACCTGAAACGCTACCTATTCCCTTTCTCCAGAGATGCTGTCTGACCCGCTGAGTTACTCCAACTTTTTGTGTCATTCTTTAGTTTAGATGGGATTTATCTTGAACAACATGGATGAGTTGGGCTGATGGACCCGTTTCGGTGCTGATCAACTCTATTGCAGTGACTGTTCATTCAGTAGCAATGAACGTAGTGTGGCGTATTGTAGAATTTTCCATTGAGAAATAGCTGCAGAGATTGCAGATGCAGGGCTAAATGGTGGCAATGTCAGAGCATCTAATGGATCAATACAAAAGTTAACACTGTTTTAATGCCATTTAAAGGGAATAAGTTCCACCAAAACACACTTTGGTATTTTTGTGGTTTAAGCACATTACCAGTCACACACGGGTGACTCCAAAATCCTTTGTCTTTATCCAAAATGCATTCATGCCATCCCAGAAACAGAACCTGTGCTTTGTAACACTCTCTCAACCTCATTGGCGGATTAGCAAGGATTAAGTGCCAAAGTGGCGTGGACTGGTAGGGCCAAATGATCTGTTTTGTGACATGTGCTAATGTAATTGGTGTTTTCATGAGACTCATAGAAACATAGAAATTAGGTGCAGGAGTAGGCCATTCGGCCCTTCGAGCCTGCACCGCCATTCAATATGATCATGGCTGATGATCCAACTCAGTATCCCATACCTGCCTTCTCTCCATACCCTCTGATCCCCTTAGCCACAAGGGCCACATCCAACTCCCTCTTAAATATAGCCAATGAACTGGCCTCAACTACCCTCTGTGCCAGAGAGTTCCAGAGACCCACCACTCTCTGTGTGAAAAAAGTCCTTCTCATCTCGGTCCTAAAGGATTTCCCCCTTATCCTTAAGCTGTGACCCCTTGTCCTGGACCTCCCCAACATTGGGAACAATCTTCCTGCATCTAGCCTGTCCAACCCCTTAAGAATTTTGTAAGTTTCTATAAGATCCCCTCTCAATCTCCTAAATTCTAGAGAGTATAAACCGAGTCTATGCAGTCTTTGTCCATAAGACAGTCCTGACATCCCAGGAATCAGTCTGGTGAGTCTAGAACCTGAGGGTACAGTCTCAGACTAAAAGGACGTAGCTTTCGAATGGAGATGACAGTGAAGATGTGGATCACAGAAATGACCGAGACACCACATCTAGGAAAAATAAGGCTTGTCTTGACTGACAAACCAGACCCATTTTCAAAACTATGGTCTCCTTTTATTGAATTTCTTCAACAACATAATGGTTGGAACACAAACTGAAAACCGATGCTAGGGTCGGGTGAGCGGGCGTATGGAAGGGCAGTGGGATATGTCTCTGCTTCTTTCACTCCTTCCTTAGTTCGGGGGTTCTCCTTTTATCTTTTTCATGTTTTTCGTCACATTTTCTATTTTCTTTTCTTCCCTCTTTCCTTTTTTCCTTTTTCTTTTTTTCCCGATCTAGTTATTAGTTCATAAAAAGTTAAAACTGAACATTGGATCAGTTATGTAGATTATTTTCTCTTTGTACAATTGCTTCAAATAAAAAATAAAAAAATTAATGTATTTTAAAAAAAGAATGGAGATGATGGGGAATTTCTTTAGCCAGTGGGTGGTGAGTCTGGAATTCGCAAGCAGCTGTGGAGGCCAAGTCATTGGGTATTTTAGAAGCGGAATTAGATGGGTTCTTGATTAGTAAGGGGGGTCGAATGTTGCTGGGAGCAGGCAGGAGAATGGGTTGAGAGAGAAAAGTAGATCAGCCATGGTCGAATGGCGGAGCAGACTCAACGGCCCAAATGGCTTAATTCTGCTCCTATGCCATGGTCTTGGACATTGAGCGCCATAGTCACAGAGGGTAGTTGAGGCCAGTTCATTGGATATATTTAAGAGGGAGTTAGATGTGGCCCTTGTGGCTAAGGGGATTAGAGGGTATGGAGAGAAGGCAGGTACGGGATACTGAGTTGGATGATCAGCCATGATCATATTGAATGGCAGTGCAGGCTCGAAGGGCCGAATGGCCTACTCCTGCACCTAATTTCTATGTTTCTATGTCTATGTTTCTATAGTCCCTCCGCGCTGAGGTTCACTGCTAAAGATTGTACCTCTGGCAATGGGACTTACCCACTATCCTGTGTAAGGGCTAGGTGCTCCAGGTAAAAACAGGGCCAGGCTGTATTTGGTCAATATAGAGTTTAATATAGAGAGATACAAGTGCGGAAACGGGCCCTTCGACTCACCGCGAGCGTGCCAACTAGAGATCACCCCTACACAAGCACTATCCTACTGCACACTAGGGACAATTTACTATTTTAACCTATATTTTTACCAATTAACCTACAGCCCTGTATACTTTTGGAGTGTGGGTGGAAACTGGAGCACCCGGAGGAAAGCCACGGGGGGGGGTGGGGGGGGGGTGGGGGGGGGGGGGTGGTGGGGGGGGGTGGGGGGGGGTGGGGGAACATGCAAACTCTGTACAGACAGCACCTGTAGTCAGGATGGAACCTGTAAGGCGGCAACTTTACCGGCGCGCCACCATGCCACCCGAACGAGCGTGAAAAGAGAAATGGAGTTAATGCTTCGGGTCAAACACCCTCCATCGACCCACTGAGCTGAGAAGTTAATAGATTTTCTCTTTCCGCACACACTGCCTGTCCTGCTGAGTCCACCGGTTTTTTTTTTAAACACCAGATTTCCAGCGCACACGGTTTCCTGATTAAAACAAAACAAAAAAAATTTTAATCAAGTTTTCAAGCTGTAATCCTGTGCGGCCTCGGATGCAATTTAGCTAGCATTGCGGGGGGGGGGGGGGGGGAGCACGGCACGGCACGGTGGGCTGCTGGTGCCCTGCCCTGTGTTGGGTGGCTTGTCTGCCTGTGCTTCCCGGCTGTCAGGCTCATAAATTCCATCTTCCTGCTGCGGTGGCAGGCACGGGGGGAACAAAAACACAAAATATCCTGTAGGACCGGTGCTTCCATTAAACACTCCTGGTTTAATGGTTCTCTGTCGTCCCGCTGGCATGAATCTGCAGTATAATGAAGTTCACCTGCTGCCTGCTATTGACAGTGGATGGGATTAGGGGTGGGATGGGGATGGTGACGGCAAGGCAGCCAGCAAGCAATTGAGCGTTATTTTGGGTTAGAGTCACAGAGTCGTACAGCAGGGAAACAGGCCCTTCGGCCCAACTTGCCCATGCTGGCCAAGATGCCCCATCAACGCTCGTCCCGACTGGCCCATACCCCTCTGAACTATTCCTATCCACGTACAAATGTCCAATTCACTGGACAGTTGCAAACAGTTTTTCCTTTTTTCCTTTTTCTTTTTTTCCGATCTAGTGGTGCGACTAACTGGTGCGGCACTCTGTGTCACTTCAGAGTTGGCCGTTTGCAGGGGATTTTCCTTCAAACCTTCCTGCATCAGAAGGACTGACGATAAGACACAGAATGCTGGAGTAGCTCAGCGGGACAAGCAGCATCTCTGGAGAGAAGGACTGGGTGACCCTTCTTCGGTCCGCCCCTTCCCTCCAGAGATGGTGCCTGTCCCGCTGAGTTACTCCAGCATCTTGTGTCTAACTTGTCTAAGTTGAAACCGGCAGCTGCAATTGCTTTCTGCTCAGAAGGACTGATGTTAGGATGGTTGTAAGAGTTAAGAGTGCGTAGCTGTTACATGCGCCTGGAATGGGGCAATTCAGTTCGTACTAGCTCTAGCGATACAGGCACGTTAACACAACAACGCGGCTAATAAATGTACAATTATCAATAATACAAGGTAACTAGACTCTAATAGTGCATAACGGAAGTACACAATATGACAAAAACACAGTCAGTGGGACACAGTTGCTGAGGTAGGGTTGCGTTTAGTGTTGTGCTGCGTTCAAGAGCCTGATGCTTGCCGAGAAGAAGCTCTTCTTGAACTGGAGGTTGTGGTTTTCTGCCTCCCCTACTTACTTCCCGATGGTGGCAGCGAGATGAGAGCGCGGCAAGGGTGGTGTGGGTGTCTGATGATATCGGCTGCCTTTTCGAGGCAGCAACATCCTGTAGATCTTATTGATGGTCGGGAGGTGATGGCAGATGCAATGTCCACCCTATTCTGCAGCCTCCCTTGTCCTTGGGCACTCAAGTTTCCAAACCTGGATGCGATGTTGTCAAGAGTGTTTTATTGTCACATGTCCCAGACAGAACAATGGAATTCCTACAGCATACCTGTCAGTGCCTGGAGAAATACCTGGAGAAAAGCTTGGATAGAGTGGATGTGGAGAGGACGTTTCCACTCGTGGCAGAGTCTCGGACTGGAAGTCGTAGCCTCAGAATTTAAGGACGTTCCTCTCGGAAGGAGATGAGTAATTTCTTAAGTCAGAAGGTGGTGGATCTGCGGAATTCTTTGCCACAGAAAGCTGTGGAGGCTGTCAATACATATTTTTAAGGCGGAGATAGATTCTTGATTAGTACAGTTGTCGGGATTATGGGGAGAAGGCAGGAGAATGGGGTTAGGAGGGAGGGATAGATCAGCCATGATTGAATGGCAGTGCAGACCTGATGGGCCAAACGGCCTGATTTGACACCTAGTTTGGAGTTTAATATGCTAACATTGTTAAACTCCATGTAATGAAGCAGCTCGGACTGATGTGTGGGTTGAATGTTGAACTGAAGATAGACACAACTCAGCAGGACAGACTCTGCAGAGAAGGAATGGGTGACGTTTCGGGTCCCGACCCTTCTTCAGACTGCCATCATCCGGACAGGCCCGGCCATTAGTTCTGTGGCTGCAGTGCAGGTGTTTGGCCTTGCCTACCGCGGAGGTGAGATCCTCGGAGGTGAGGGGTGAGCACACGAGGAAGGTGGTCTCAGGACTGCTGCTGCTTTTGAAGCTGGACGCACCAGGAGTGGAAGCAAAGGAACAGGGGGTGGGGGAGGAAGCAGGGATTATCGTTTAATCCACCATCAGGAAGGAATGGAATCTTTTGTGTGGATTTACTTGGATTTTTTTTTTCCCCCTAGTCTAATGTTGTCTGGTTCTGCTCCTGCGTTGATGGTATGTGTGTGTGTGGGGAGGAATGCCATCCTAGCCTCATCTGTTGCTTTCTCCCTCACCCCAACCCCCACACTATTTTTCCGCAGAGGCTTGCGGCCTGCATCTTCGCCTCTCGTTGGTGTCCCTCATGGAACAGTGCAGGAGGTTGGTGGGCTTCTCCCAGCCCCAGAGATTGTGTGTGTGTGTGTGTGTGTGTGAGGCGACTGTGCGTTGTGTGTGTGTGTGTGTGTGAGAGCAGTGCCATGCTGTTTGCTACTGTAATGTTCTCTTCAAGCAGATTCTCATTCAGGATGGGGAGACGTTTTAATGACTTACAGTTACTGCTGCACCACTTGACCAGTCGGCCCCAGGTGCAGACTGACATTAGACGTTTAACTGCCTCAAAAGGAAGGCCGTTGACAGTTGTTTTTCTAGGGAAAAATAAACCTCCATAAATCAGTTGTGGGGCCGTGCGGTTCGGCAGTGCCTCTTCCCCACAGTGCACCGCAGAGACCAGTGTACTGTACCCAGAGTGTTGCCGGCTGCTTATCTCGCAGTGGAAAGCCTGCCCGCCCACTGTGCACCAAAGAGCACCAGGCAGTGCTGCCTAGACCAGGCCTCTGCAGTGGGCAGTGCAGGGCGGAAGGGCGAGAGCTTCCATTCACTCCCCCCTCCCCCCCCCCCCCCACCCCGGTTCAGCATTGCAAACCACATCCCACTCTCCCCCCCTCCTCCTCAACCCCCGTTAACCCACCCACCCACCCACGCGCCACACTTTGTTCAGCCATGCTGGCCCCGGCGCTGGCTGAAATCTAAATCCCTCTTTGATTAAAAAGAGGTTTTCATGACACAGGAAGGGTTGCGACCAGGCACCATTTTTTATTTACTGTGCCTCCCAGAAATTTCCCAGGGGTTCAATGAACTGGTGCAAAGAGCAATAACTGAGCTGGCTGCAACACCCCACCAAACGCAGGGAGGTGCGAGATGAATTGCCTCGTCATTGGCCTTTCGGCTTGCTGGCGTGTGAGCCTGGTGGAGGGGAGGACTTGTCTTCAAAGAGTGATTTCTAACTTCCACCTACTTGGTCTACCAGGACCAGACTTGTGCTCGACCCTACTCCATCTCCCAACATCAACACGTCCCTGCCCTTTCTCCCCGTTTTATCCAGCCTCCCTTGAAGTGCCCGCGCACTCGCTTCAGCCGCTCCTCCTGGGATCGAGTTTCCTGTTTTCACCGCCGCCATGGGAAAGGAGTTTTGTCTGCAGTTTCCTTTAAAATTTATTGGGAACTGCTTTGTGAATGGTCCAGAGTTTCAAACGTCCCCACTGGGGATCAGCTGCGCTGCCGTTACCTTGCTCAACCCTTTCATATTAAATGTCACGGCCTGCTCGAAGGATCCGACAGTCTCCACCTGCTCCTATTTTAGAACACAGAGCAGGACAAGGGATGAACAGGCCCTTTGGCCTGCAGTGTCTGTGCCGAAAATTAAACAAATCTCTCCCTGCACGTGATCCAAATCCCTCCATTCTCTGCATATAATAATGATAATAATACATTTTATTCAGGGGCGCCTTTCAGGACACCTTACGGATTAAAACAAACAAATTACAAACATATAAACAGAATGAAACAAAAAAGAAGTAGTAGGGACATCAATAATACACAATTCAAAGAGAGGGCAGCGGGAGGTAATCGCGGCAGCGTTCACTCTCACTTCCGGCAGCCATCTTAGAAACAGAACAATCAAAGCACATTTTATGATGAACGTCCACCACCACCGTGGCTGCTACACACTCCTCACTGTGGTGGAAGGCAAAATAAAGTTCAAGCCCTTCCCCTAGCACTTCCTCGGTCGTGGGCCTCGAGCCCTCCGTTGACGGGACGGTCTTGACTCCCGTAGCCGGCGGCGCTCGGGCCCTCTACGTCGAGGTGATCCGCTCCCGCATCAGGAGGATGTCCATGTTCCTATCTTAGATACCAGTATCTGTCGTATACACCAGTATCGCATCTGCTTCCACCACCACCCCTAACAGCAAGTTCCAGGCACTGTTTTCTTGTTTTGTCTGGTTTGGAGATACAGCGCGGAAACAGGCCCTTCGGCCCACCGAGTCCGCGCCGACCAGCGATCCCCCGCACACTACACTACCTAGCACACACGAGGGGCAATTTACAAGTACACCAGACATTTTGCCTGCAAACCTGTTTGTCATTGGGATGTGAGAGGAAACCAGAGCACCCGGAGAAAACCCACGCAGGTCACGGGGAGAGCGTACAAACTCCGTACAGACAGCGCCCGTAGTCGGGTTCGAACCCAGGTCTCGGTTGCTGTATGGCAGCAACTCTACCGCTGCGCCACCGCGCTGCACGTGTGTGTTATTAATATTAATTTCCTTTCTTCAGGACACCTATCCACCTCCCTATTCTGGAAAACACTGCAGCTTTCTGATTGTTACTGGTGGTTTGGAGAAATCTTTAAGGGGCTGTCCCACTGCGGCAACCTAATTGGCGAGTTTAGGAGAGATGGAAAAAATGTCATGTTGAAGACCTCCCTTCGACTATGTTGAAGACTAGCTTCAACTCCCCTCGATTACCTACGACTAACATGCCGACCTACTTCGACTAAACCTACGAGTGAGAAAAGGATCGATTTTTTTCCATGGCGACCTTTTTTAACTCACGGGCATTTTTCAGCATGTTGAAAAAAACACCGCGACCTAGCTGAGGCCTCGAGTACGCGGGGACCACTCTCGAGCATGAAGGAGAGTTACAAAGACCTCCTAGGACCTCTTGTCGACCACGCTGCGAGTATGAGTCGAGGGCAAACTCGCCAGAACTCGCGGATTAGGTCGCCGCAGTGGGACAGGCTCTTTATTGTGGTTTTTCACAGTGCCTCCATGTTTTCTACCAATACGCAGACCAGAATCCTGCCGTAGACACAAAATGCTGGATGAACTCAGCGGGACAGGCAGCATGAAGAAGAAGGGTCTCGACCAGAAGCGTTACCCATTCCTTCTCTCCAGAGATGCTGTCTGTCCCGCTGAGTTACTCACGCTTTTTGTGCCTATCTTCGGTTTAAAACAGCATCTGCAGTTCCTTCCTACACATCAGAATCATGTATTTCAAATGAAGTCTTTACAGCGAGAAACTAGTGCAGTGGTAAAATTATTGGACACGTTATCCAGAGGCCTGGTCTAGCAATCTACCCGGATTCTGAGTTCATATCTCACTATAGCAACTTTGCAATGTTTATTAATTTTCCTTTCTCTTTTTCAAAAAGAAACTTCTCATTAATTGCGATTACTCTTGAAGGTGGACACAAAATGCTGGAATAACTCAGCGGGACAGGCAGCATTTCTGGAGGGAAGGTGTCGTTTCGGGTCCAGACAATTCGTCTGAGGAAGTGTCTATACCCGAAACATCACCCATTCCTTTTCTCCAGAGATGCTGCCTGTCCCGCTGAGTTACTCCAGCTTTTTGCGTCTACCTTCGAGTTAAACCAGCATCTTTCCTACACACTTGAATCTGGTGGACTAATGTACTTCAGGGAAGGACGTCTGCCAGTTCATGCCTGGTTTGGACGTTGTTTGACTCACACAGAGGGTGGTGGGTTCATGGAGCCAGTGCCAGAGGAAGTGGTTGATGCAGGTAAGGGACCTAGACAGCATTTAAAAGACATTTGGACAGGTCTGTGGATAGGAAAGGTTTTGGGGGATATGGGCTAGGCATGGGCAATTGGGAATTGCTTCGATGGGGCATCTTGGTCGGTTTTCATGCTCTATGACTCTTGACTCCAGACCCACCTATGCATTTGACTCTTAAATGACCTGATACAGCCATAGAAATATCCAGCATGGAAACAGGCTCTTCAGCCAACTTGTCCGTCCCATCTAAGCTAGCTCCATTTGGCCCGTATCCCTCTAGACACTTTCTATCCATGTAGTGTCTATTAAATGGTGTTATTGTACCAAGAACCAGAGGGCAGATGCTGGAGCAATTAGAGATAGGCAATCTAATAGTGAAAGGCCTGGATAGAGTGGATGTGGAGAGGATGTTTCCATTAGTGGGAGCAACTGGGACCAGAGGGCACTGCTCAAAATAAAAGGACGTACCTTTAGAAGAAAATGAGGAGCTATTTATTTTGTTTAGGGTGTTGAATCTATGGAATTCATTCCCACAGACGGCAGTGAAGAACAAGCCATTGTGTATTTTTAAAGCAGAGATTGACAGATTCTAGATTAGTCAGGGTGTCAAAAGTAATGGGAAGAATGGGCTTGAGAGGGAAAGATACATTGAGTGGTGGAGTGGACTCAATGGGCCGAATGGCCTAATTCTGCTCCTCTGACTTCTGAAATGTTGGCTTTTCCAGCAATCCCCAAATCATGGAAAATCAACTTTGTCGGAAGTGGGGCCCAGTGCTTGAGGAAGGGTCTCAACCCGAAACGTCACCCATTCCCTCTCTCCAGAGGTGCTGCCTGTCCCTGCTGAATTAACCCAAGAGCTCGCCCAAGTAAAAAAAAAATAAAAAATCAGACTCGTGGTACTTCATCACGAGTATTTTTTTACTCTTGGAAATGTTTCACAGTTGAAAAAACTTCACGAGTGATCGCGTTTCCCGAGTACCTGCCGTTAGCATTACGAGCCGCTACGAGACATCCACGACATACCCGCTACATAGTCACCACGAGTTGGGTTTTTTTTAAACTCGGGAGAGCTCTTGGGTAAAGTCGCATCGTGGGACAGGGGCTTTGCTGCAGCATTTTGTGTCTTAAGTTGATTGGGTGAGATGGGGAGGGTTGCCTTGGTGCAGACGGGAACGACACATACAGATGTTGTGGCAGAAGGGTGCACTTGGCGTGGGAGCGGTGGGTGAATTCTGGTATAAGTGTAATATGTGCTGAGGGAGAACAGGGTGATGTGGGGATGTGAAGCAAGTCTGCGTTTTATTACCTCTGGCATGCTGATGGATTTCCAGCCCTTCGCAGTAGGGAAATGTGGCTGATTGTGACCCGAGAGTGCTGGCTGCTCCAAGCAATCTGTCATTTCTGTGCTGCGAGCAATAAAAGGCTGGGATTACCGTGGCTGAAAGGAAGCTGCGTGGGTATTGGGAATGTGCAGGAGTCTCACTTTGTGTTTGTTGTGACGCGATAGCCGCGACACGCAGCCGTCACTCTGAGATAGGGTGAGTGCACAGAATTCACAGTGAGAAAGCTCTTCACCGTACCACGTGACAATGAACTAAACTCGGCTCAAAATCTTTTATCCAGCGCAGGGCAATCAGGAACCAGAGAACGTCGGTTTCAGGTGAGAGGGGGACATTGGAACTCGAGGGGCAACTTCACACACAGGGTGGTGGGTATATGGAGTGAGCTGCCAGAGAAAGTACTTGAGGCAAACACTAAAACAGCACTGACATTTTATATTTGGACAAGGTATATGGATAGGAAAGGTTTAGAGGGATATGGGCCAGGCGTGGGCAAATGGGACCAGCTTGGATGGGACATCTTGGTCAACATGGACGGGTTGGGCCAAAGGGCCTGTTACCCTGCCGTGTGACTCCGAAGGTGCCAGACTTGCGATACAACTATAACCAAATCTGAGGAAGGACATTCTTGCCATAGAGGGAGTGCAGAGAAGGTTCACCAGACTGATTCCTGGGATGTCAGGACTGTCTTATGAACAAAGACTGCATAGACTCGGTTTATACGCTCTAGAATTTAGGAGAGTGAGAGGGGATCTTATAGAAACTTACAAAATTCTTAAGGGGTTGGACAGGCTAGATGCAGGAAGATTGTTCCCGATGTTGGGGAGGTCCAGGACAAGGGGTCACAGCTTAAGGATAAGGGGGAAATCCTTTAGGACCGAGATGAGAAGGACTTTTTTCACACAGAGAGTGGTGGGTCTCTGGAACTCTCTGCCACAGAGGGTAGTTGAGGCCAGTTCATTGGCTATATTTAAGAGGGAGTTAGATGTGGCCCTTGTGGCTAAAGGGATCAGAGGGTATGGAGAGAAGGCAGGTACGGGATACTGAGTTGGATGATCAGCCATGATCATATTGAATGGCGGTGCAGGCTCGAAGGGCCGAATGGCCTACTCCTGCACCTAATTTCTATGTTTCTAACATCCTATAGTTCTACCTATAACATTCTTAAGGGCCTGTCCCACTTTCACGACCTAATTCACGACCTCTGCCGAGTTTTCCCTTGACGCGTACTCGCAGCATGGTCGGAGGTTGGTCGTGATGCTAGTCGTGGGTACTCGTGGCATCACGTAGGTCGGGGCGTTTTTCTAGCCTGATGAAAAATGTCCACGAGTAAAAAAGGTCGCGAATTAGGTTGTGAAAGTGGGACAGGCCCTTCAGGCCACCCCAGTGGGTTTCACAAGGATGTGGGATTCTTCGGCCAATTGTAACAGAGTCTTATATCTCTGCGATGACGGGAAAGACCGCCCGTCAACGGGCCAGCGTTGGGCAGGAGTAAGCCTGTCGGTCCCGACTGGCAGAGCGGGCGGGCCTTGGATGTGATGCCGTCCTCAAATCTGGTGTGGCACTCCCGCTCTCCGCGATGGACGGCCTGAGAGTGGGGTTGGGTGTGAGGATCGAATCCAAGACCTGCTTCTTCTGGGAAGAGAGCCTGACCAGCTGAGCCAAGTTGGCACTGAAGCAAGTGAGCTGCTGATTCAGTGTATCTTGCTTTGGCTGTGCCTTACTCCCCCCTCCCCCCCCCCCCCCCCCCCCCCCCCTGTGCCCCAGCCAACTCATTGACCCCAGCTACCCTTTGGCTCTTTTGCAGCTTCTGGTTGAATCGGTAAGGTGAACCGTCTGCCGGGGTAATCAATCAAATATGTGCTTGGCACTGGCTGCTCACTCAGAGTAAAGTGCTGTGATGTGAAGTTATGGTTTGCAATACAATTGGAAGGTGGAGGGAGGGGGGGGGGGGGGGCGCAGGGAAGAGAGGAGAGCGAAAAAAAATACAGCCCTCGGGGGAGAAGGGAGGAAGGAAGAAGGAACGAGAGTGTGGTTATATTGGAGAGCATGGGGCCGGCGGAGCAGCAGACACTGCCGTCATTGTGAGCTGAGGAGGAGGAGGAGGAGGAGGGTGAGGGACGGGAAACTCTCTGCTCTCCAGAGAAAGTGGACAGGAACCGGGAAAGTGAACAAATTCCAGAGGTGGGGAATGTCTTCCTCTTTCTCCAGACAGCCGCCGGGCGCTGGGCCAGCTCGCTCCCTGTACCTGCAGCTCAGATCGAGCGCAGACTGCCGGCTCTCGGCTGGGGAGCAGGCTTGCCAAGTGCAGGCAGATGTGGGCTTGCAGCGCGTTAACCCTATCACGGTCCGGCAAGCAGCCCGCTGCTCGGCGTCAGCAGCCTCCTCAACACCCTGCGGTCAAATCCAGACCAACCTCCTTCTTCAAGAATGCTTCCTGCTGCATTTGTCACACTCCTTTTTTTTCCCTCTAATTGCTTTTTTTTCTCTTGGTATTCCCTCCTGCTTTAGCTCATCTGCAAAAGCAATGTGTACAGCACACTGGCGCAGATGGTCGAGCCACTGCCCCTCAGCACCGGGAACCTGGATTCCTGCCTGGCCTCGGGTGCTGTTTGTGTGGAGTTTGCACGTCCTCACTGTGAATGCCTGGGTTTGCTCCAGGTGCTCCGGTTTCCTCCCACATCCCAAAGACGCGCAGGTTTGTGATCGGCCTCTCTAAATTGCCCCGAGTTTGTAGGGAGTGAATGGGAACGTGGGATAACATGGAACTAGGTGATCGATGGTCGGCATGGGCTGAAGAAGGGCCTGTTTCGATGCTATATCTTTCAATCTGTCCATCAACGAATGGAAGTCGTAATCACTGTGATCACCCCTTGCTCAAGTGGTTATAATGTTAAAGCTGTTACCTTGATGGTGAAGCCTAGTCCGATGTGGGCGATGAATATGATGGGTGGAGGCTTCCGGAGGGTGAATAGTGGCAGGGACCCGTTGGCCGAATGGCCTGATTCTGCATAACAACAGGCAGTGAAGAAAGCAAATGGCCTTCATAGCGAGAGGATTTCATTATAGGAGCAAGGAGGTCCTACTGCAGTTGTGCAGGGCCCTGGTGAGACCGCACCTGGAGGATTGTGTGCAATTTTGGTCTCCTAATTTGAGGGGGAACATTCTTAATATTGAGGGAGTGCAGCGTAGGTTCACCGGGTTAATTCCCGGGATAGCAGGACTGACATATGATGAAAGAATGGACCGTCTGGGCTTGTATTCACTGGAATTTAGAAGGATGAGAGGGAATCTTATAGAAACATATAAAATTCTTAAGGGATTGGACAGGCTAGATGCAGGAAAAATGTTCCCCATGTTGGGGGAGTCAGGAAAAATGTTCCCGATGTTGGGGGGAGGTCGAGATCCAGGGGTTACAGTTTAAGAATAAGGGGTAGGCCATTTAATAATGAGATGAGGAAAAACTTTTTCACACAGAGAGTTGTGAATCTGTGGAATTCTCTGCCACAGAAGGTAGTGGAGGCCATTTCACTGGATGTTTTCAAGAGGGTTAGATATAGCCCTTGGGGCTAACGGAATCAAGGGATATGGGGAGAAAGCAGGAACGGGGCACTGATTTTGGATGATCATGTTGAATGGCGTTGCAGGCTCGTAGGGCCGAATGGCTTACTCCTGCACCTATTTTCTATGTTTCTATGCCATATTTGGTGTAGGAAAGAACTGCAGATGCTGGTATCAGCCAAAGAGTGACACAAAATGCTACAGTAACTCAGCGGGACAGGCTGAATCTCTGGAGAGAAGGAACGGGTGACGTTTCGGGTCGAGACCCTTCGTCAGACCCGTGCCCGCATATGTGCTCGCACATGGCAGGCACGTGGCTCCGACCTTTTCACTGTTGAGCCCCGAGGAACTGCTGCAGCTTGGCTACCAGTTTATGTGCCATGTCCGCCCTCACCAAAGTGTTGAAAGGGTGCTACTGTCAATGCTGTCGAGGAGCACCGTTGGCCAGTATTCTTCCCAGGACAACTCTGCTCCCAGCATCGTGACCTTGGTACAATCTTGGACCAAATTGCTGCTGTTCATGATCTTCATGGCACAAGTTGACCGAGTGCGGCGTCAAGGATCCCTGGCAGGACTATCAACAGGCATCCAAGGGAGTGGAGTTATGCCTCAGACATACGAAGAAGGACATTTAAACGGGACTATTTCAGTCCCTCAAACTCAAACTGCCTTTCAATAAGACTGTAGTGGATCTGTACCATTAACATGTGTAGCAAGGAACTGCAGACGCTGGTTTAAACAGTCGGTAGACACAAGAAGCTGGAGTAACTCAGCGGGACAGGCAGCATCTCTGGAGAGAAGGAATGGGTGACGTTTCGGGTCGAGACCCTTCTTCTTCTGAAGAAGAAGGGCCTCACACGTGGTAATTCCAACTAGCCAATTAATCCACCAATCCACGTGGCTTTGGGAGAAAACAGGAACGCCGGGAAGAAATGCAACTTGAGGCCCTTCTTTTGAAGAAGTCTGAAGAAGGGTCTCGACCCGAAAACGCCGCCTATTCCTTTGCTCCGTAGATGCTGCCTCACCCCCTGAGTGTCTCCAGCATTTTAGTCTACCTTCCATTATTTCATCGGTAACCTAATAACATCAAGCACGGTCAGAGTCCCATTGGGGCATGGAAAGGACATGTTTTCTATTTTTATCTAGATCGCTCAGGCCACGTCCTCCTGTGGCCAGCAGTTAATATTTAATTGGCTGTATTGTGCCTTGGTAGCATGACTACTGTATCTGTTTCCATTGATTCTCAGCTGATATATAAAACAGACCCCCCTCTTTAACGAGGAACCACGATCCTGTGGAAAGTTGCGCAACGCCAGATGGCCACTGCGCTATATGTGATCCCTAGCACGCTGCCAGGAGTCCTGATGCTGGCCTCCCAGTGCTCAGCAAACCGCAGGGATTGTCCGGGATGGGAATTCGCCTTTGCTTTCGCCAAACCGAGCGGGCTGCGGCCTATGCTGGCGGGAGGGTGGCGTGGTAACGAGAAGAGAGAGGAATGAGCGAGAAGGTGTTTGACCTTTATAGAGGTGTATAAAACCATGAGAGGAATAGATCCGGTAGATGCACAGAGTCTCTCGCCCAGAGTCGGGGAATCAAGGACCAGAGGTGAAGTGGAAAAGATTTAATAGGAATCTGAGGGGTAGGTTTTTCACACAAAGGGTGGTAGGTGTATGCAACAAGCTGCCAGAGGAGGTAGTTGAGGCTGGTTAAGAAACAGTTAGACAGGTACATGGATAGGACGGGTTTGGAGGGATATGGACCAAACACGGGCAGGTGGGGCTAGTGGAGCTGGGACATGTTGGCCGGTGTGGGCATGTTGGGCCGAAGGGACTGTTTCCACACTGTAATACTCTGCGACTCTATGACTCGTAGTTTTTTTTTGCACAAACCGCAAGCAGTGCCACTTTTCATTTCACTGCACATCTCGTCTGCGTATGTGACGAATAAACTTGACTTGACTCGACTCTAAGGTGTGGTGAAGAGAGATGGGGCTCACCCCAGTTGGTAGGCAGTCTGTACAGAATGGTAAAATGAAGTGAGACGCAGGAGCCATTTGGCCTGTCTTTTCTATGCCAGCCCATTGAAAAGTCCACTGTCCACATCCTTAGTCATACCTTCAGCTCCTCATTTAAAAGTGTTGGATCTGTTCACAATCACCTTTTCTGTGAGACCCGGTTGAGATAGGCATAGAGCTGTACAACACGATACAAGCCCCACGATACAAGACTTGTCTATGCCGACCAAGCTGGCATGTTGGGCTAGTCCCATTTGCCTGCTTATGGCCAATATCCCTCTCAACTTTTCCTATCCATAGATCTGTCCAAATGTCCTTTAAAAGTGGTAATTATATCTGCTTCTACAGCTTCCTGTGGCAGTCCATTACAGATGCGGAACACACACTGAGTGATTAAGTTGCCCCAGAGTTCCCTCTTAAATGTCTCCCCTCTCACCTAATGCCTGCTGGGCTCTGTAGTTTTAGAATTATTTGTCCTGAGGAAAAAAAAATGAGTGCTCACTTTAACCGTGCCCCTCCTGATCTTGTACATCTCAATAAGTTCACTCCACGGCCTGCTGTACTCCTTAGCAGAAAGTCCTGCTTATGCAACCTCTTCCTTTAATTCAGGCCTGCAAGCCCAAGTGCTAACAATAGGTGTAGAATTTCTCTCATCCCCCTTCCAAAGGTTTTGCCGGCTAATTTTTGAACCTCTAGAATGGATGCATTCACCGGAGGGTCACCAGTTCCCTCCCTCATCATCTTGAAAAAGCCAATGGTATTCGGACGGCAGGGTGGTGTAGTTCGTGAAGCCGTTGCCAGTGACCAAGGTTCAATTCTGATCTCCAGTGCTGTCTTTGTGGGCATTCTACCTGTGATGAGCTGCATTTCCTCCGCGCGTTCCCGTATTCTCCCAAAGCCATGTGGAGCGGTGGATTCATTGGCTAGTTGGAATTACTCTGCACATGTGGGTGGTAGAATCTGGCGATTCCTGGTTGACAGGAATGTGGAAAAATAGGTTTCAGGAGGAATTACTTTGGGAGTGGAAATGCTTTGTCTAGCATAGAGCCAGTGGGTTGAATGGCTTCCTCATATATCCTAAGGCAATATAGCAGCCATTTCTTAATAACCTGCCTCTTTCATGGACAGAAAAAAACGTTGACTCTTCCACTCCCTCCTTATGGCTGCCTTTCTACCTCATTGAAGGCCCTTGGGCGATCTTTGATCCGACTTTACTGGACTTGATCTTGCATCAAACGTTATTCCCTTCATCCTTTACCTGTGCACTGTGGACGGCTTGATTGTAATCATGTATGGTCTTTCCGCTGACTGGATAGCACGCAACAAAGCAACGTTTCACTGTTTCCCCCGGTGCACGGGACAATAAACTAAACTGAAGTCTCTTCACACCTGCTAATGACCATCCTGATGGATCACCTCTGCATCCTCTCACACGCCTCATGTCATGTAGTTCCCAGAACTATACATTTTCTAGCTGATTTATTAAAAGTCATTTATTAAGTTCTCGGATTAACTCCCTAATTTCTTCAGTTTTCTAACATGTATCTCTCTTGATCAACCTATACAGGAACACCAAGGTATCCTCTAAGCCTTTCATAATGTGCTTTTTATCTTTCCTCTCTGTATTTCAATTCCTAGAATCTGTTTCTAGCCATTTCTCAACTCTGTGGTAGAAACATAGAAAATAGGTGCAGGAGTAGGCCATTCGGTCCTTCGCGCCTGCACCGCCATTCAATATGATCATGGCTGATCATCCAACTCAGTATCCCCTACCTGCCTTCCTTTAGCCACAAGGGCCACATCTAACTCACTCTTAAACATAGCCAATGAACTGGCCTCAACTACCTTCTGTGGCAGAGAATTCCACAGATTCACCACTCTCTGTGTGAAAAATGTTTTTCTCATCTCGGTCCTAAAAGACTTCCCCCTTATCCTTAAACTGTGACCCCTTGTCCTGGACTTCCCCAACATCGGGAACAATCTTCCTGCATCTAACCTGTCCAACCCCTTAAGAATTTTGTATGTTTCTATAAGATCCCCTCTCAATCTTCTAAATTCTAGCGAGTACAAGCCGACACAAGCCGCATTTTGTGTGGTGGACACAAAATGCTGGAATAACTCAGCGGGACAGGCAGCTTCTCTGGAGCGAAGGAACGGGTGAAGAAGGGTCTGACTGAAGAAGGGTCTCGACCCGAAACGTCACCCATTCCTTCTCTCTAGAGATGCTGCCTGTCCCCGCTGAGTTACTCCAGCATTTTGTGTCTACCTTCGATTTAAGCCAGCATCTGCAGTTCTTTCCTACACATTGTTAGGCTCTGTCACTGGTGTCACTCTGCAGTCTTTAGATCATTCTCACCACACTAAAGGGCCTGCCCCACTTTCACGACCTAACTCACAACCTTTTTTACACGTGGACATTTTTCATCATGCACTGAAAAACGCCCCGACCTACTTGGCCACGAGTACCTACGACCAGCATCACGGCCTGCTACGACCTACCTACGACCTCTTGACGACCATGCTGCGAGTATGAGGCGAGCTCGGCAGAGGTCGTGCATTAGGTCGCGAAAGTGGGACAGGCCCTTTAGTTGTGCATAAACGGCAAATTTTATAATGCTGTTTTCAAAGTCAAAGTTGTTCCTTAAAACTGGTCTGAAAATTGACTCAATATTGGAGAATATTGTGGCAAAATCATTTGTAAATTGGTAAAGCACGAATGCAGCACCCTTTTGTCTCCAGACACTAGGCCATCCCTGCCTACACACCGCCGTTTCACCCTGACGAGTCCAATATATCTTGTACGGGTGAGGAAAAGGACTGGATAGAATGAATGTGGAGAAGATATTTCCAGTAGTGCGAGAGTCTAAAACCAGAAGGTATAGCCTCAGAACTAAAAGGCCTTGATAGAGTGGATGTGGAGAGGTTGCTGCCAGTCGTGGGAGAGTCTAGAACCAGTGGGCACAGCCTCGGTCTTTAGAAAGGAGATGAGGAGGAATTTCATTCGCCCGAGGGTGGTGAATCTGTGGAATTCTTTGCCACAGATGGCAGTGGAGACTGTCATTGGGTATCTTTAAAGCAGAGGTTGATACATCCTTGGGTTACACAAAAAGCTGGAGAAACTCAGCGGGTGCAGCAGAATCTAAGGGGCGAAGGAGATAGGCGACGTTTCGGGTCGAGACCCTTCATACATCCTTGATTTGTAAGGCATCAAGGTTACAGGGTGAGGACGGAAGAATGGAGTTGAATGGAAAAATAGATCAGCCATGATCGAATGGCAGATCAGATCTGATGGGCTAATTGGCCTAATTCGGCACTTATGTCATGGTCTTGCGTGTTAGTGGAGTGTATAACAAACTTAAAAGCAATATCAACAAGTGACTGAAGATGGACACAAAGTGCTGGAGTAACTCAGCAGGTCAGGCAACATCTCTGGAGAAAATGAATAGATGACATTTTGGGTCGGGACCCTTCTTCAGACATTGTAGAATCAACAATCAGTCTGAAGAAGGGTCCTGCCCAGCTCCTCCTATGTTATTAGCCCCTTGGGTTCCATCTTGTTAAGCCACATGTTAAGGAACTGCAGATGCTGGTTTACACCGAAGATAGACACAAAATGCTGGAGTAACTCAGTGGGACAGGCAGCATTTCTGGCTAGAAGGAAAGGGTAACGTTTCGGGTCGAGATCCTTTGCATGATTAGTTGCCAACGTTAACTCATGTAGGTTGTGTTATTTGCCTTTAATAAATCTTACTTGGTCTTCCCTGATTAAGGCTGACCTTTCCAAATGAAACTTGTTGTCTCCGACACTGGTTTCCGATCACTCTCCCACACTTCCCTACACTGCCTAGTTTACTGACCTTTAGTTTCCTGGTAGATCACACCTGCCCTTCTCAGCAAATGTTTTAAAGGGGCTGTCCCACTTGGGCGACCTAATTGGCGAGTTTAGAAGAGTTTGAAAAAAATGACATGTTGAAGACCTCCGTTGACTATGTTGAAGACCAGCTTCGACTAGCTACGACTAACTTTGGGAAAAGAGATGTGCAGGGCATGTTTATTATAGAGAGTGGTGGGTGCCTGGAAGGTGGTGGCAGGGGTGCTGGTGGAGGCTGATACCATCGTGCTGTTTAAGAGGCTTTTAGATAGGCACATGGATATGCCAGTCACCTGCAGGCAGAGGAGATTTGTTGATCTTGGCATCATGTTCAGCATGGAAGGGTCTCGACCCGAAACCTCACCTGCTTCTTTTCTCCAGAGATGCTGCCTGGCCTGCTGAGCGCAGAGTGAACATGAGGGCCGAAGGGCCTGTTTGTGTGCATCCATCCCTATGCCCTGTGTGCTGTACCCCTGCCCACTTCTGAACCGAACCCCCCCCCCACAACCAGGGGAGCTGGTGGGAGCACCCCACCTGATTCCCAGTGGGATTAAAGCCCTGTCCCACTGTAGGAGTTCATTCAAGAGCTCTCCCGAGTTTAAAAACTCGTGGTAAAGACGTAGAATGTACGTAGCGGGTACGTCGGAGCTCGGGGACGTCTCTTCGCGGCTCATAACGCTAACGGCAGGAACTCGGGAAACGCGGTAAGCTCGTGAAGACTCGTGAAGTTTTTTCAACATGTTGAAAAATGTCCACGCGAGCCCCGAGTACCTACGAGCGGCCATTACCGTAATTCTCCGAGTTCGAGTCAGGGCCAAACTAGGGAGAACTCTTGAATGAACTCGTACAGTGGGACAGGGGTTTTACCAAGAGCCTGATGGCACTGAGCCCTGTATTCGTCAGCAACTGTACTGTGACCAGTTCTTGCCCTGTTATTCAATATATTCTGAAGATGGACACAAAAAGCTGGAGTAACTCAACGGGACAGGCAGCATCTCTGGAGAGAAGGAATGGGTGACGTCTCGGTCGAGACTGGTTAGGGATAAGGGACATGTCTGTGCCTGTCCCGCTGAGTTATTCCAGCTTTTTGTGTCTACGGTTTAAACCAGCATCTGCAGTTCCTTCCTTCACATTCATTATATTCCATCTAAAATGGGCACCCACTTGCTCAGAAAGGCTCTTTTGTAGCTAATCTCCTCTTGTCTTAGAACAAGGCTGGCATGTATGATTTGGGGGAATGGAAGGCAGAGAATGCTGGCGATTCTACAGAGTAATTGTTGTCTGTGGTGCGTATGGGCAATGGTTATGGGGCCCTGAACTGACCCACTGAAGAGGGAATGGACGTTAACTAGACCTGGACTCCAGTGTGAATTTGTGATAGGATGCCACCCGTCACAGTCACAAGGTGATACGTTGAAGCCAGTATGATTATGGATTGATATGTGCAGTTAAGAACTTAATGTCCTGCCCAACCAATGTCAAGATGAATCCTGTAAACATGTCTTGCTGAACTCTCTCTAACCAGTTTGTAAATAACTTTTATACATTTATGACCCTGTCCCACTGTACGAGTTCAATCAAGAGCTCTCCCGAGTTAAAAAAAATCAAACTCGTGGTAAGCACGGAGAATGAACGTAGCGGGTACGTCGGAGCTCGGGGACGTCTCTTAGCTGCTTGTAACGCTAACGGCAGGTACTCGGGAAGACTCGCTAACGGCAGGTAAGCTCGGGAAGACTCAGGAAGATTTTTCAACATGTTGAAAAATGTCCACGAGAGCCCCGAGTACCGACGAGCGGCCCTTACCGTAAATCTCCGAGTTCGAATCAGGGCAAACTCGGGAGAGCTCTTTGAATGAACTCGTACAGTGGGACAGGGCTTTTACTAATAATGGGCTCTTGTTTAACCTCCACTCCATTACTACAGTTAACAACAGTGCGGCAACATCAGCAGCCTTTAGTAGTCCAGGTCCACTCTACTCACTCAGGTTCTGGTTAAAGGCTGTGCTTCGTCTGCATGCTTTTCGGATGCCTCAAAGCTAGATGTGTCCAAATCATGGAGGGTACAAGTAACTGCAGATACTGGTTTCCAAAAAGAAAAGACACAAAGTGCTGGAGTAACTCTGGGTCAGGCAGCATCTCTGGAGAACATGGATAAATGGCATTTTGGGTCGACACCGTCAGTGTGAAGAAAGAGACCCCGACCCGAAACGTCACGCATCCATTTTTCACACACATGCTGCCTGACCCGCAGAGTTACTCCAGCACTTTCTGTCACTTCTTGTGGTTAAATCCTAGTGCCTTGCATCCTTTGACATCCGACCCGTGGATTCCTGGTGGCTTTGGCCCTACTGTTTGTATTTGAACCTTTGGGGGAAAAAAGAGGAATGGCATAAGGAATTAATTTGGCCCAATTTGCCTATGTTGGCTTTGCTCTCTTTCCGCCAAGCATTGCAATTGTTTTCTGTATTTTTAAGGCTTCATGGCATCCCATCTTGAAAGTCACCGACTGCATGATTTCCATCACCCTTTGAATTGGATTCCACTGCATGACAATTGGAAGAGGTCTTTGTGATAATGATAGATTTTTGCCCTTTAGGCAGTGAATTCCTCCTGGTTCTTCAGTTTAAATTGTGTGCCCGTAAGCTGCACTGGGAACTGTTTAAAAGTATTGAAGCATTTAGTGATTTTAAAGACTTTAAATCGCGTCACAAGGAATTCAGGCAGGTAGCTTCAAACTGATCGCCAACTCTCAGCCTTGTGAGCCTGGCACCTGTGGACAATAGCGATGGGCGCGTTTGCCCCCATCAGGTGGTGGTGGGAAGGGGGTATCACTCTGTCTGGGGAATGTGACCAATCCCATTGACCTGCATGGAAGATAGTCTATCACTATTAATATCAATAGGATGCATTTTCTGTTATTGATATTTTTCTTTTTGGCTTCTAGCTGAGCTGACGCATGTCATGATATTTTCCTACATGGCTCCACTTAGTGGGAGAAGGGGGGGGGTTATTTAATTGGCTGTAAAGTACTTTGGAACTCACTACTGTCGGAAAAGGCAGTTCTCAAGCAGAAATTCTTCCTTGCTTTCAGTGATGTTATGGACGGCCTCACTAATCTGTGGTAAACCACTCCATGTTCCAAGCACCTCGTCTCCTCTCTTCCTCTTTAGTTTTACTAATCCTTTGCCGTCTGCGGGATGAGTCTGAGCGTTTTGGTTTGTTTTGATTGAAGATTCATTCGATGAGCAAACTTTGAGTCATGGTAAGAAAGGCATGAGTAATGCATACTTCTTGTCCCGGTCTCCTTATCTAATCTCGCTGGCGTTTAAGTCGCTGGCGGTTCATATAAAACCGATCTAAATTGAAATCTCAAATGAAAATATCCATGGCTCAAGAGAGCCAGGATGGAGCTTTCAGCAAAAACCTGTTAAGGCCATTATCGCTGAGGATATTATCTCCACAATTACCGTACTGTGTTTGGGGAGTTTCGTGCGGGTGGAATTCCCCCAGGGCCCGGGTCCAAATGCATGGAGAAAGTGAGGTGGGGAGGTGGGGGCGGGGAGGAATCGGCAAGTGTTGCCAGCTGGGCCGGGGGCCAGTTGTCCGGGATGCGTTTGCCACTGGGATTTGCACGAGGGACTGCATTCTGTGGGAGTGTGTTCGCCGGAGTTCAGAGACCCTGTTGGCCTGGGTCCTAGGAAAGGAGTTCTGTGGGTTTTGCAGACTAGGGCAGCTCAGATTGCCAGTACGCTGTTCCCGACTAATTAACTCCAGGTCCGTGTCCAGGAGTCGGGGAAGAGACCTTTGGACACCAAGCACTCTACTCCCGAGTAAGAGAGTTTGTGGAAGGAACAAAGGGATTAAGACCAGGAACTTGCAGGGAATATGAGGATGTTGGCAGGACTCGAGGGCCTGACTTATAGGCAGAGGTTGGACAAACTGGGACTTCATTTCTTTGAGCGCAGGAGGCTTAGGGGTTCATGGAGTAGTTGGAGGCTTACGGAGGTGTATAAAATCACGAGGGGGGATTGATAGGGTGAATGCACAGGGTCTTTTGCCCCGAGTAGGAGAATCAAGAACCAGAGGTGAGAGGGAAAAGATTTCATAGCAACCTATTCTTCATTAGGATGGAGAGTGACAAAATTAAGTCAGAAACAAGGGTTCTGAACTTGAACAAAGGTAACTTTGAAGGTATGAGATGTGAATTGGCCAAGATAGACTGGCAGGTGATTCTTAAAGGGTTGACAGTGGATGTGCAATGGAAGGTATTTAAAGACTGCATGGATGAAGTACAAAAGTTGTTCATACCAGTTTGGCAAAAGAATAAATCGGGGAAGGTGGTGCATCCATGGATAACAAGGGAAATCAGGGATAGTATAAAAACAAAAGATGAGGCATACTAATTTGCCAGAAAAAGCAGCCTACCGGAGGACTGGGAGAAATTCAGAATCCAGCAGAGGAGGACAAAGGGCTTAATTAGGAAAGGGAAAATAGATTATGAAAGGAAACTGGCAGGGAACATAAAAACTGACTGCAAAAGTTTTTATAGATATGTAAAGAGAAAGAGACTAGTTAAAACAAATGTTGGTCCCTTGCAGTCAGAAACAGGTGAATTGATCATGGGGAACAAGGACATGGCAGACCAATTGAATAACTACTTTGGTTCTGTCTTCACTAAGGAAGACATAAATAATCTGCCGGAAATAGCAGTGGAACGGGGGTCAAATAAGATGGAGGAACTGAGTGAAATCCAGGTTAGCCGGGAGGTGGTGTTGGGTAAATTGAACGGATTGAAGGCCGATAAATCCCCAGGGCCAGATAGTCTGCATCCCAGAGTACTCAAGGAGGTAGCCACAGAAATAGTGGATGCATTAGTGATAATTTTTCAAAATTCCTTAGATTCTGGAGTAGTTCCTGAGGATTGGAGGGTAGCTAATGTAACCCCACTTTTTAAAAAAGGAGGGAGAGAGAAAGCGGGGAATTACAGACCAGTTAGTCTAACATCGGTAGTGGGGAAACTGCTAGAGTCAGTTATTAAAGATGGGATAGCAGCGCATTTGGAAAGTGGTGAAATCATTGGACAAAGTCAGCATGGATTTACGAAAGGTAAATCATGTCTGACAAATCTGATAGAATTTTTCGAGGATGTAACTAGTAGAGTGGATAAGGGAGAACCAGTGGATGTGTTATATCTAGACTTTCAGAAGGCTTTCGACAAGGTCCCGCATAAGAGATTAGCATACAAACTTAAAGCACACGGTATTGGGGGTTCAGTATTGATGTGGATAGAGAACTGGCTAGCAGACAGGAGGCAAAGGGTAGGAGTAAACGGGTCCTTTTCAGAATGGCAGGCAGTGACTAGTGGGGTGCCGCAAGGCTCAGTGCTGGGACCCCAGCTATTTACAATATATATTAATGATTTGGACGAGGGAATTCAATGCAACATCTCCAAATTTGCAGATGATACCAAGCTGGGGGGTATAGTTAGGTGTGAGGAGGATGCTTGGAGGCTGCAGGGTGATTTGGATAGGCTGAGTGAATGGGCAGATGCATGGCAGATGCAGTACAATGTGGATAAATGTGAGGTTATCCACTTTGGTGGCAAAAACATGAGGGTAGACTATTATCTGAATGGTGGCAGATTAGGTAAGGGGGAGATGCAACGAGACCTGGGTGTCATGGTACACCAGTCATTGAAAGTAGGCATGCAGGTGCAGCAGGCAGTGAAGAAAGCAAATGGTATGTTAGCATTCATAGCGAAAGGATTTGAGTATAGGAGCAGGGAGGTTCTACTGCAGTTGTACAGGGTTTTGGTGAGGCCACACCTGGAGTACTGCGTACAGGTTTGGTCTCCAAATCTGAGGAAAGACATCCTTGCCATAGAGGGGGTACAGAGAAGATTCACCAGACTGATTCCTGGGATGTCAGGACTTTCATATGAGGAAAGATTGGATAGACTCGGTTTGTACTCGATGGAATTTAGAAGATTGAGGGGGGATCTTATAGAAACCTACAAAATTCTTAAGGGGTTGGACAAGCTAGATGCTGGAAGATTGTTCCCGATGTTGGGGGAGTCCAGAACAAGGGGTCACAGTCTAAGGATAAGGGGGAATTCCTTTAGGACCGAAATGAGGAAAACATTCTTTACACAGAGAGTGGTGAGTCTCTGGAATTCTCTGCCACAGAAGGTAGTTGAGGCCAGTTCATTGGCTATATTTAAGAGGGCGTTAGATGTGGCACTTGTGGCTAAAGGGATCAGGGGGTATGGAGAGAAGGCAGGTACGGGATACTGAGTTGGATGATCAGCCATGATCACATTGAATGGCGGTGCAGGCTCGAAGGGCCGAATGGCCTACTCCTGCACCTATTTTCTATGTTTCTATGTTTCTAACCTGAAGGGCAACAATTTCATTCAGTGGGTGATGGGCATATAGAACGGGCTGCCAGAGGAGCTTGTTGTGGCAGTTACAATAACAACATTTAAAAGACATTTGGACAGGTACATGGATAGGAAAGGTTCCAGAAAGGTTTATGGGTCAACAGCAGGCAAATGGGACTAGCTTCGAAGAGGAATTTTGTTGGCATGGCCTGAGGCACCTTGGGTAGCATGGAGTGAGGCACCTTGGTTGGCATGGCCTGGGGCACCTTGGTTTGGCATGGAGTGAGGCACCTTGGGTGGCATGGCCTGGGGCACCTTGGGTTGGCATGGAGTGAGGCACCTTGGGTGGCATGGCCTGGGGCACCTTGGTTGGCATGGAGTGAGGCACCTTGGTTGGCATGGCCTGGGGGACCTTGGTTGGCATGGCCTGAGGCATCTTGGGTGGCATGGCCTGGGGCACCTTAGTTGGCATGGCCTGAGGCATCTTGGGTGGCATGGAGTGAGGCACCTTGGGTGGCATGGCCTGAGGCATCTTGGGTGGCATGGAGTGAGGCACCTTGGGTGGCATGGCCTGAGGCATCTTGGGTGGCATGGAGTGAGGCACCTTGGGTGGCATGGCCTGAGGCATCTTGGGTGGCATGGAGTGAGGCACCTTGGGTGGCATGGCCTGAGGCACCTTGGGTGGCATGGCCTGAGGCATCTTGGGTGGCATGGCCTGAGGCATCTTGGGTGGCATGGAGTGAGGCACCTTGGGTGGCATGGCCTGAGGCACCTTGTGTGGCATGGCCTGAGGCACCTTGGGTGGCATGGCCTGAGACACCTTGTGTGGCATGGCCTGAGGCACCTTGGGTGGCATGGCCTGAGGCACCTTGGGTGGCATGGCCTGAGGCACCTTGGGTGGCATGGCCTGAGGCATCTTGGGTGGCATGGCCTGAGGCATCTTGGGTGGCATGGAGTGAGGCACCTTGGTTGACATGGCCTGAGGCACCTTGGGGGCATGGAGTGAGGCACCTTGGGTGGCATGGCCTGAGGCATCTTGGGTGGCATGGCCTGAGGCATCTTGGGTGGCATGGCCTGAGGCACCTTGGGTGGCATGGCCTGAGGCACCTTGGGTGACATGGCCTGAGGCACCTTGTGTGGCATGGCCAAGTGGAGCTGAAAGGACTGTTCCCGTGCTGTGTGACTCTATGACTAACTTGCTCTTTGGACCAGTTTGCTTTTGGCTTGATAAACGTGTCAACATTTGCAGTGGCCAAGTGTGCAATGTATCCTAATGTAACCCCCCCCCCCCCCCCCCCCCCCCTCGGCTTTCATCCTCCGAGGATTGAGACTCGGAAAGAGCTTGGAACTGCAATGGCATTTGTCTGCTCATTTCCTTGCGGTGAGATGGACCAAGTGTTCCGCACACGTTCATTTATATATTTCATTTCACCCAGCGTGACCCCCAGGGCACTGACTCTTGCTTGAAGACGATGCGGAATATTTAGTAAACAGTGACTGGACGGCAGCATTGTGTAATGCGGCCTCTATTGGCTGTGCGCTGCGAGGGATTGGACTGAGGCATCCAGCAACACTTGCAGGAGCGGAGGCTCTCTACTGTGGTACCTGCACTTTCTCCTGTCCGGCCGCTTCTGCAGCTCGGGAGAAGTTAGCTGTAAGTTAGACCAGAAAACGCTGGAAGCGCTCAGCAGTTCAGTCAGCTTCTGTGGAAAGAGCTGTTATAGTCTTGGGTCATAGAACCAGGTAAAGAGCGAAACCTTGCAGAGAGGCTGGGGATATGAATGGGTCAACACAGTATCTGCTGGCAGGCACAAACAGCTGGAGTAACTCACCGGGCCAGGCAGCATCTCTGGAGAACTGGAATAAATGACGTTTCGGGTTGTGACCCTTCTTCAGTCTACAACTGGGTAATGGACTCGCTGACACTTTGGCAACCAAGTGAACTGCCTCTATGCACGTGGAGTCGGATCATTCCACAAAATGGCCATGGCCACACAAACATACATGTGATGCAAGGCACAGACGTGAATAAAACACATAAGGCGGCCAAGTCACATCCATGCAATTGGGAGTTCAAGGGGAATGCCTCTTGTGCTGCTGAAAACCCAAGAAAACAAGAACAAGAACTTGGAAAGTGTTTTTCGTTGCTCAGTTTCCATTTCAGATCTCTGGCATCTGTGGGCTTTCTAAATTGCTTTCAAAGTTTATTTTGCACCATTTCTTTGACATTTCTTTGCCTTCGTCCACCGAAAGACAAAAATGTTGCTGAACGCTGCAAAACCTTGCAGAAAAATAAAGTTTAAAAAAAACAGAAATCACGGCAATCACCTGGAATATACTGACCTCAACCCAGCAGTTATAGTCATAGAGTGATACAGTGTGGAAACAGGCCCAACTTACCCACACCGGCCAACATGTCCCAGCTACACTAGTCCCACCTGCCCGCGCTTGGTCCATATCCCTCCAAACCCGCCCTATCCATGTACCTGTCTAACTGTTCCTTAAACGTTGGGATAGTCCCAGCCTCAACTACCTCCTCTGGCAGCTTGTTCCATACACCCACCACCCTTTGTGTGAAAAAGTTACCCCTTGGATTCCTATTAAATCTTTTCCCCTTCACCTTGAACCTATGTCCTCTGGTCCTTCATTTCCCTACGTCGGGCAAAAGACTTTGTGCATCTACCCGATCTATTCCTCTCATGATTTTGTACACCTCTATAATACCTCCCCTCATCCTCCTGCGCTCCATGGAATAGAGACCCAGCCTACTCAACCTCTCCCTTTGGCTCACACCCTCTAGTCCTGGCAACATCCTTGTAAATCATTTCTGAACCCTTTCAAGCTTGACAATATCTTTCCTATAACAAGGTGCCCAGAACTGAACACAATATTCTAAATGCGGTCTCACCAACGTCTTATACACCTGCAACATGACCTCCCAACTTCTATACTCAAAGTACACCAATACTCTGTAAGAAGGGACTGAAGAAGGGTCTCGATCTGAAACGTCACCTATTCCTTTTCTCCAGAGATGCTGCCTGACCTGATGAGTTATTCCAGCATTTTGTGTCTACCTTCGATTTAAACCATTTAAACCTTCCTACACATTTGGGTACTTTGAGTACAACAGTTGACGGTTTCTTGTCGAGACCCTTCTTCAGATTGATTGTTAGAAATCTGGAAAAGAGGAGAGGAAGGGACGGAGAGGGAGAGGCCTCTCCCATTTTCCAGCTTCCTTCTCCCCTCCTACAACCAGTATGAAGAAGGGTCTCGATCCGAAGCGTCACAGGTCCATGTTCTTCAGGGATGCTGCCTGGACCCGCTGCGTTACTCCAGCACCGTGTGTCCTTTCCATTACAGAGTCGGTAGGAGTTGACTGTGGTGCCGTGGGACCGCCGGAGGACATCATGTCCGTACAGCTTCCCCGCAAGGACGTTGGTGAACCAGATGGCTTTTTACAACAGTCTGGTAGTTTCCTATAATAATATCTGATACCGACTTTCCATTCCAGGTTTATTTCATTGAATGAACCAGAAGCTGCCTTGGTGGGATTTGAACTTGTGACACTGGATCCTTAATCCAGACGGCGGATAGTTTGTGGCCAGTCGCATTCCTCACAAAAAATAAAAATACAAAGTGCTGGAAATATTTTACTGGTCAGGCAGCCTCCTTGATGAGAGAAACAGTATTAATAGACAATAGACAATAGGTGCAGGACATTCGGCCCTTCGAGCCAGCACCACCATTCAATGTGATCATGGCTGATCATCCCCAATCAGTACCCTGTTCCTGCCTTCGCCCCATATCCCCATATCTTTAAGAGCCCTATCTAGCTCTCTCTTGAAAGCATCCAGAGAACTTGCCTCCACCGCCCTCTGAGGCAGAGAATTCCAGACATGTATCCCTTTGTTGCATTCATACCCCAACCTGTCTGCAATGTGTTAACGTATCAGTCACTGGGCACGGACTAGACTGCTTTTTTTTAAAGTGGGATAGGGTATTCCTTACTGGGTTCTTCACACCAATCATATGCTCTCATGTCCAACTCTCCCCCTTACTCCGTCGGTTTGAAAAAAAACATACCCTCCGCAGATGCTGCCTTGTCTCTGGCACCTTTGTTGCTGGGCCCGTATTGACCCCTCTGTTGCTGCAGATTTATAGCCCACCTTTCGCTTGTACATTCCGCCTGTTTAGTTTACAACCCAACAGTACGAACATTGAAGACAGACGCAACAAGCTGGGGGGTAACTCAGCGGGCCAGGTAGCATCTCTGTTCAAGTCAAGTTTATTCGGCACATACGCATACGAGATGTGCAGTGGAATGAGAAGTGGCGATGCTTGCGGATTGTACAAAAAAAAAAACCGACAAAACAGAATGGAACCGAATCAGAATTACATATTTGTGGGAGATTTAAAAAAAAAGAAGAAACAGCTTTTTAAAAAGACACCACACAACAGTAAATTGGTACATTAAGTTAATCCCTGGTGAGACTGGAGTTTACGGTCCTAATGGCCTCTGGGAAGAAGCTCCTTTTCATCCTCTCCGTTTTCACAGCGCGGCAACGGAGGCGTTTGCCTGACCGTAGCAGCTGGAACAGACGTGTTGCTGGGGTGGAAGGGGTCCACTGGAGATGCTGGAGAAAAGGAGTAGGTGACGTTTCGGGCCGAGACCTTTCTTCAGACAGAGTCAGGGGAAGGGAAACGAGAGATATAGACGGTGATGTGGAGAGATATAGAACAAATGAATGAAAGATATGCAAGAAAGTATTGATGTTAAAAAAAAACAGGCCATTGTTAGCTGTGGCCTAGATAGGAACAAGTACAGACTTAACAAGACGACTTTGAAGCTGGTGCGACTTGGGTGAGGGAGGGATGGAGAGAGAGAGAGAGAGAGAGGGAATCCAGGGGTTACTTGAAGCTAGCAGAATCAATATTCATACCACTGGGTTGTAAACTGCTCAATCGAAATATGACATGATGCTTGTGTTTGGCGTCGCTCTGACAATGGAGGAGGCGTGGAATTCTCCACTTGTAGGAAATCTCTAACAACCTCCTTCCTCCTCCCCTTTCTCCCCCACTCCTCCCTTTCTTCACATCCCCTCCCCCTTCCTTATCCCTGTGCCCCACCTGAACACGCACCTACTTATCCCCTCCCAACACGTTCCTGCCCATAGCTTCACAATTCATAACTCTTCAATCCTTTTGACTCCTTCTGTTTGAATCTCGGGCCAATGTCCAACATCTGCCTGTCACCCCCCCTCTTCGCCTGTGCTCACACCTTGTCCTCCCCCTCCTCTCTTCCAGCTCTCCCCATTACAATCAGGCTGCAGAAGGGTCCCAATCCAAGACACTCCCTGTCCATGTTCACCAGCGATGCTACCTGACCCACTCAGTTACTGAACAAGCGTCTCGACCCGAAACGTCACCCATTCCTTCGCTCCATAGATGCTGCCTCACCCGCTGAGTTTCCCCAGCAATTTTGTCTACCACTGAGTTACAGAAGCACTTTGTGCTTTTTTTGTTGTGTACGGCAGCACCTGCAGTTCCTTGTTTCTACCCCTTCACTTGTGTTTGCATCTTTGTCGCTCAATGTGAGGGACTCACTTTGTTGTAACTGTCACCGTATGTCATGTTGTTACTTGTGGGCGGGAGCACCAAGGCAAATTCCTTGTATGTGAATACTTGGCCAATAAACTTAGTTACTTGCTCACTTACCATGTTAATTAGACCTACATGTTAATTTTGCAGCTGTAATTTTATATTTGCTGTATGTGGGCATTTTGCACTTAGCTGCTGGACTGTTTACCTTATGGCTGGGCATCTTTAGACAACATTTTCATTGATGACGTCTATTATTTTTTTGGTGTGATTTGAACCCAATGGTGTTTCACCCCAAGGAAGTGAGGGTTCTGGGGAACTGGCCAGTGTGGATCAGCCAGGCTTGAGGGGGCCTGGTGGCTACTGCTGCTCCCATTTTCTTGTGTAGCTGTGAGGTTCCCTCTCTCCTTGTGGGGAATGCGGTGCAAACTCTTTGGCATTTGTCTGGGGAACAAAATGCTTCACAACTCTTCGACTCTGGACCTTCAGTAATTGGGGGGTGGCTGAGAACTTCCCGGAGCTATACGTAGCACACGTGTTAGCCATTGCTGCTCTCCTGTCCTCATAATGCCTTGCATCCCTCACTATGATGAAAGCATTGGCGCCAGCGGCTGAGGCCTGATTCAACACCATTTTGGTTTCGAGAACAAACCAAACACCGGCTTATCAAGCTTCTTCTGCAGTTGTATAGGGCTCTGGTGGGACCACATCTGGAGTATTGTGTACAGTTTTGGTCTCCTCATTTGAGGAAGGACATCCTTGTGATTGAGGTAGGTTCACGCGATTGATCCCTGGGAAGGCGGGACTGTCATATGAGGAACGATTGAAAAGACTAGGCTTGTATTCACTGGAGTTTAGAAGGATGAGGGGGGATCTTATAGAAACATATAAAATTATAACAGGACTGGACAAGCTAGATGCAGGAAAAATGTTCCCAATGTTGGGCGAGTCCAGAACCAGGGGCCACGGTCTTAGAATAAAGGGGAGGTCATTTAAGACTGAGGTGAGAAAAAACGTTTTCACCCAGAGAGTTGTGAATTTATGGAATTCCCTGCCACAGAGGGCAGTGGAGGCCAAGTCACTGGATGGATTTAAGAGCGAGTTAGATAGAGCTCTAGGGGCTAGTGGAGTCGAGGGATATGGGAAGAAGGCAGGCACGCGTTATTGATAGGGGACGATCAGCCATGATCACAGTGAATGGCGGTGCTGGCTCGAAGGGCCGAATGGCCTCCTCCTATTTTCTATGTTTCTATGTTTCTTCCCTTACTGGTGATTGTCAGTATCTGCTTGGACCTGGTCTGTTTCTGTTGTTTATAAGTCTGTAAGGAGTTTGTAGTTTTTACCCCGTGACCTGCGTGGGTTTTTTCTGGGAGCTCTGGTTTCCTCCCACACTCCAAGAATGTAGATTAATTGGCTTGGTAGAATTGGAAAATAGTCTCTAGTGCAGGGCTTCCCAACCTTTATTGGTCCCGTTTACGCCAGGCAACTTTAATAGCACATAACAATGTTATTTTACTTATTTCTGAACAACTAATGATGAACAGAACCAGACCAAACACAGTCCGTCAATGACAAAAAATAATTACAAGTCCAGAATCAACAGATTTACCCCCTGGGTGGGCGAGATTTACCCCCTAGGGGTATGTTTACCCCAGGTTGGGAACCCTTGCTCTAGGGAACTACTTGCACTAGTAGGATAGTGTTAATTGCTGGTCGGCGCAGACTGAGTGGGCTGAAGGGCCAGTTTCCGCGTCAATGAACTAAATTGAGTAAGACGTATCTGTAATCTCAGAATGTATCAGAACATGTGGCTGCTTTTGGCCTACAGTTGCGATCAAATTTCCTTGACGTCACCTAATCCTCCTCGGCCAGAGTTTTCCAAACTTGTCACTGATAATTTCAAAGGCAATTGGCATCTGGGAATGCCACCAAGCTGCAACCGTCTTCCAAGTCGCATGCCACCTTGCCCTTCCACACATGACTCATTGTTCATACATCACCCCAGAAAGTATTATTTCAAATTATAGTCCAGGCTTTCAGGGGAGAAATCAAGGGGCACTTTTTAAAAATAGGATTTTAGTTTCAAGATACAGCATGGAAACGAGCCCTCCCAGGCCAAGTCCATGTCAACTATCAATCACCCATTCACACTGGTTCCACCTTTTCCTCTCCCTCCACACACTCAGGGCCATGTCTTCGTGATGTGGGGGAAAGAACCGGTGCACCCAGCGGAAACCCACGCGGCCACAGGGAGAACGTGCAAACTCCACAGAGGCAACCAGGAATTCTCTCTCCTGTAAAGTGCGGCTGTTTTCGAGACAGGAGGGGGGGGGATTATATAAGGGCAAGGTATGGGGATGGCGAAATGATTTTCAGGTCTGCCATTATCAAACTAAATGGGGCGTCTTCTGCAACCAACATTTTGTTAATCGAATGGCAACTCTTTCACCGTCGGAGATATGATATCTAAGCACACTCCTCAGTGGGACTTGGAGCCCATTCTCATTGCTTCCACAGCGTGGGAGGGCTGACACTGATTGCCGTGTCCGTGTCTGATTGTATCCAGCTCCCTCGAAGCAGCGTTGGGGCCAGGGCTGGCTGGCTGGCTGGCCGGCCGGCTCTGGCTCATTGCCGTCGGGTCAGGTGTTGCCCACAAGGCTTCCCGTGGGTGCCGACGGGAACCTTGCTGTGAAACGTTTGAGCAAGTCGTGCGCAAATGTGCAGAAACTCAGTTCCAAGGCTACGCCATGAGAGTTGTCCAGCTCAGCTGATGGTTTCCTGACTTTAAAAAATGATTGTTTCTTGCTTGTGATTTATAGATTTGTTCTTTTAAAAAAAATAAAAAAAATGTCTTCAAACAACTTCAGGATTTGAGTGCAATGGGTGTAGAGAAAAAGAATGAATTCACAGTTGCAGTTTCCACCTTGGTGTCAGGACATTACCATGATGAAAGAGTTGGCGGCTGACCTAAGGAAACTAGGGGCGAAGTCAACCCCATCCTCGTCAATGGAGCTGCTGTCGAGATGAGCAACGGCTTTAGGTTTGCTCATCAGCAACCTTAACCTGGTCCCTTCACACTGACGTGCTGATCGAAAGCACCGCAGCATATTTACCTGCTTTGGCATCTGAGAAGAAGGGACCCGAAACGTAGCCTGTCCCACATCCTCCAGAGATGCTGCCTGACCCGTTGAGTCACCCCAACACTTAGAGTCGCCGAGTGAAAGAAACGGCGTGGAAGCAGGCCCTTCGTCCCAACATGCCCACACTGGCCAGCATGGCCCAGCCTCGCTAGTCCCACACCCGCCCGCGTTTGGCCCGTATCCCACCAAACCTGCCCTCTCCATATATCTGGCGAACTGTTTCTTACATGTTGGGACAGTCCCCGCCTCAGCTACCCCCTCTGGCAGCTTGTTCCATACACCCACCACTATGTTCACTGAATCCCGGCTTCTGAGTTCCTTATGTTTCAACTCTGCCTCGTTTGGTTATCCTGCCGTGTACTTTACAGTGCAAAATCCAAGTAGTGTTCAAAAAAGACACAAAGTGCTGGAGTAACCTAGCGGCAACACTGGCAACATCTCTGGAGTAGGTAGAATAGCATTATTTTGGGGTATCTTTCACCATTCTGCTCTTTAGCACTCGTATTTGCCATTAGTGTTTGGATACTGTTTATTCCGAACAAGGAATTTCATATGACAATAAACTAATCTATTTAATCAACTGCGAGAAGGCTCATTTTCAGTCAATCTGGGTGGAGTAGTGGTAGAGTCGCTGCCTTAGACCCGGGATTCAATCCTGACTATGGGTGCTTGTCTTTATGGAGTTTGTACGCTCTCCCCATGGCCTGCGCCAGGTTTTCTCCAGTATTTCTGGATTCCTCCCACACTCCAAAGAGGTTAGGATGTGTAGGTTAATTGGCTTGGTGTCATTGTAGCTTGTCCCTCGTGTGTGTAGGATAGTATAAGTGTGCGGGGATCGCTGGTTGGCGTGGACCCAGCGGGCCAAAGCTCCTGTATCTTTAAACTAAATCTCTAAATCAAAGAACCAATCTTCAATGCTCTCCCTCTTTTCCCAGCCCATCCCATTTATCATCAAGAGATTTCCAGCTAAATTATGTTTTGGGCTTTCATTTCTTGCACTTTATGCTAACGTTTCCATTCAAAACACAGCGTTGGGCTATAATCCAGGTCGCTGTATGAATATTATGCTTTTCCTTCAGGGGTAAAGAGTAAAACAGAAACTGTTTTTCTTTGCTCTTGGAGAGACTATAATTCAATCGCGTTTGACGGGCACTGGGCCTGTACTCGCTGGAGTTTAGAAGGACGAGGGGGGGGACCTAATTGAAACATACAGAATAGTGAAAGGCCTGGATAGAGTGGATGTGGAGAGGATGTTTCCACTAGTGGGAGAGTCTAGGACCAGCGACCACAGCCTCAGAATTAAAGCACGTTCCTTTAGGAAGGAAATGAGAAGGAATTATTTTAGTCAGAGGGTGGTGAATCTGTGGAATTCACTGCCACAGAAGGCTGTTAAGGACGTCAGTGGATATTTTTCAAGGTGGCGATTGATGGATTTCTGATCACTAAGTCAGGGGTTATGGGGAGAAGGCAGAGGAATGGGGCTGAGAGGGAACGATAGATCAGCCATGGTTGAATGGCGGAGTAGACTTGATGGGCAGAGTGGCCGAATTCTGCTCCTATCCCTTATGAACTTAATACGCTTTCAAATCTACTTCTTAGCAAAGGGCTTCGTATTTCTTGTCAGCAGTTGCCGTTCAAAGTCATTGTGTCTGCACACAAGGCTTGGATTTGTCAAGTTGCTCGCCGTTGTGAAGTCCTGGTCAAAGATTACTGGAGTGAGTCATTGCAAACTCTTTCCCCAACTCTTGTTGCCATCCATCGTTCAATTAGCTAAACCATCACTTTGCCATGTTAAAAAAAAAGCAAAAGGCTGGTGGATCAGGCAGCGTCTGTGGAGGGAAATGGAGAGACATGTTTCAGGTCGGGACCCTTCTGCAGTCTGAGTTCCTCCAGCAGTTTGTTTTTTGCTCAAGTTTCCCGCATCTACAGGCTTCCGAGTCTCCATCGGTTTACAATAGACAATAGGTGCAGGAGGAGGCCATTCGGCCCTTCGAGCCGAATTGTCTACTCCATGGTCACCGTTCTTCAGCCCGAAACACTGAGGAGAAATGGGCGCCCTTGCCTGATGAAGCTTCCCATTCATTGTGATCATGGCTGATCATCCCCAATCAGTACCCCGTTCCTGCCTTCTCCCCATATCCCCTGACTCCGCTATCTTTAAGAGCCCTTTCTAGCTCTCTCTTGAAAGCATCCAGAGAGCCGGCCTCCACCGCCCTCTGAGGCAGAGAATTCCACAGACAATAGACAATAGGTGCAGGAGTAGGCCATTTGGCCCTTCGAGCCGAATTGTCTACTCCATGGTCACGTAATCGTATTTGGGAGCTTCAGTGAAAGAAGGCATGCAGTGAATTTCTTAAATTTTTCCCCGTACTGTGTTGTTCTTAGGTGTGGTTGTGCTAGTTGGGATTTTGTTTGCGTTCCCTGCCCTCTCCCATTCAGTGTGAGCCTTTTTCTCTGTAGCTCTATTCAAAGCAGTGGGGTGTCACATCCCTTGTACTTCTTGGCAGTCCTCTCTGCGTGTGTGAATATACGGTCTTTGCGTAATTTGCACGTACTAACTGTTGACGTTTATATGACTCTATTCGCCTTTGGATTTCTGTGCCCTCCAATGCAAGATTTGTGGTTTTCTGTTTTTAATGAGACCTTTAATTTATATATATAGTGCCTCAGGGCACCCCAAAGTGTTTTAAAAGCATCGAAGTACCTTTGAAGTGCTGTCACCGTTGCAGTGTAGGAAATATGGGAGCCAATCTACGCAGGGTAATGACCAGATAATCTATTTTGGCGACATTGATTGCGGAATAAAAATTGGCGAGGATAGAAAATGTTCATATTTACTGCTGTGCCCAAACCAACAAGAAGAAGAAAGCTGAATCCAGAATGTTGGGGGAAGCGTTGAAAAACTGACACCGTTCTTCAGCCCGAAACACTGAGGAGAAGTGGGCGCCCTTGCCTGATGAAGCTTCCCGACCCAAAACATGGCCTGTCCATTTCCCTCCACAGGTGCTGCCTGACCCACTGCCTGAGTTGCTCGATGTTTTTCTTGTCCCCGGGCAAAGCCAGCTTGGCTGACCCGTTTGTTTCGGCGCATCGCCCCCAACAGTTCACTAAACTATATTAAGGAGGTGAAGTGTGGACTTGGAGATTTTGCAGAGGTGTGCAGCGCAAAGCAGGCCCTTCGGCCCGCCTTGTCCATGCCGATCAAGTTGGCATAGTGCGCTAGTCTCATTATCCTGCATAAGTTTCCCGCCAACTTCTACAGACGGGCCTCAGAAAGCAATTTATCGGGATTCATCGCAGCATGGTTTGGGAACGGCTCCATCCAACACTGCAAGAAACGGCAGAGAATTGTGGACGCAGCCCGGACCATCACACAAACCAACCTCCCTTCCATCGACTCCATTTATACCTCACGCTGCCTTGGCAAGGCCAGTAGCATAATCAAGGATGTCGCACCCTGGCCTACTCTCCCATCAGGCTAAAGATATAGAAACGTGCAAACACACATCTCCAAATTCAGGGACCGTTCCTTCCCAGCTGTTATCAGGCAATTGAATCATCCTGCCACATAGAGAACAGTGCTGAACTACTATCTACCTCATTGGAGTCCCTATCTTTGGACTATCTTTGATTGCACTTTATCTTGCACTAAACGTTATTCATGTTAATCCCTTTTTCATATAACCACATAACAATTACAGCACGGAAACAGGCCTTCTCGGCCCTTCCAGTCCGTGCCGATCATTTATTTTCCCCTAGTCCCATCTACCTGCACTCAGACCATACCCCTCCATTCCCTTCCCGTCCATATACCTATCCACTTTACTTTTAAATGTTAAAATCGATCCTGCCTCCACCACTTCCGCAGGAAGATCATTCCACACAGCCACCACTCTCTGAGTAAAGAAGTTCCCCCTCATGTTACCCCTAAACTTCTGTCCCTTAATTCTCATGTCATGCCCTCTTGTTTGAATCTTCCCTACCCTCAGTGGGAAAAGCTTATCCACATCAACTCTGTCTATCCCTTTCATCATTTTAAAGACCTCAATCAAGTCCCTCCTTAACCTTCTGCGCTCCAAAGAATAAAGACCTAACTTGTTCAACCTTTCTCTGTAACTTAGTTGCTGGGACCCAGGCAACATTCTAGTAAATCTCCTCTGTACTCTCTATATATCTGTACATTTCAGATGGCTCGATTGTAATCTTGTATTGTCTTTCCGCTGGCTGATTAGCACACAATAAAAACTTTTCACTGTACCTAGGCATACTCATAATCTCATGTCCCATATCCCTCTACGCCCTTCCTATCATACTGGAGCTTTAGAGTAAGCAGCGATTCATGACTATTTTTATATGCACTTATTGGCAGGGTGAGAGTTCATGTGGGCATCTATTCTCAGCGGCGGTGGTGAGAGTGGAGAGGCTCGTTAGGCCGTCACAAATGGCAGCTAATAGTCACCGATGCAGACTAGCGAGAAAGGTGGGTCTCAATCTGTCAGTCAGCCAGATGGGATTTTACGGCATTTTAATAATTTCTGGCCGCCGTTCCTGCCTCTCGCTTTTATGTTCCAGATTTATTTAATGAAGTGAATTTAAATTGTCCAGCTGCTGCGGTAGAATTTGAACTCTCGTCTCCGGATTATGTGTCCGGGGCTGTCGTTGCACTCGGCATGTTACCCAGCCGAGGGGCCAGAGCGATGGCTAGGCTAGGCTAGGCTAGGCTAGGCCAGACTGGGAGGCAGCAGAAGCTTCGATCCCCAGAAACCTTTCTGACAATTCAGCATTGAGCGATTATTGTGATGATGGTGCCTGTCCTGATTTATTGACGTGGATTTATTAACTCCCATTTGTTGGGGTGGTCCTCAACCGCGACTACACCCACGACAGGAAATCAGCCGTGACATCTTGAGTTTTTGTTTTTATTTTATGTACAAAATTGATATTTTTATATTACATTTATTACATCACAAACCAACAAGGTATGATCGCAAAGTTAATTGTGTAGTGAGTGTTCCAGTTTCGATGCATCAAGCCACCTTTTGTAGTTTTGTCACTTTTGCTTTTGGATTTCTTCCCTGCCTTCAGCAGCAACTCGACAGTATTGTTATTTGAAGAAAAGGCAGTTCAACAGTGTGGGCGTATCACTGTGTTCTCGGTCAAGGAGCAGGTCCGGACCTCCTCTCTCGCAGCCCCTTGCAGCAAACCTCCCGTTATAAATGTGTGATTAGAGTCTAGCACGGCCCATGGTTCTGTTCAGCTTTCATTGTGCTGCCGATGTTTCCAGTTGCCTTCAGCGCTCCTTTGCCTTCTCCCATACTGTGGGTGCATGGTCTTCCCTTCTGAGTCTGCTGTGAGCTTGCAACGTGGCGGTCACGTTGCACGTGTCTCTGTTAACTTCGAATGGTGCTCTTTCTGTCTCGGTCTTTGTTCTGCAGGAAGAAAGTGAATCAATTCAGAGTTTGTTCTCACCTAGGCACAAGTACCTTACCCTCATTGCCTTCTGGACTTCTGGAGCTTTTCCTCAACTGTGAAGGGTCAACCCCAAACCGGAGTCATTGGAACTCTGTCCTGTTTTTGTCTTGGTTTTCTTTGCAGGCACAAGGGACTGCAGATGCTGGTTTATCAAAAAAGACACAGTGCTGGAGTAACTCAGTGGATAAGGCAGGATCTGTGGAGAGCCTGGATAGGTGACATTTTGGGTCTGATGGAAGGTCCTAATCAGAAATGTCACCTATTCAGGTGGGTTACTCCAGCACTGTGTGGATTATCTTTTTTTTTGTAGTCTTTTAGAAATGTTTATATATATATATATATATATATATAGAAATGTATATATATATCTATATATATGTGTATATATGTGTATGTATATATATATATATATATATAAACTTATGTTTTTACCTGTCTGAGCCTATTTCTTTGTGCTGCTGGCAGGAAGGTTTTCATTGTATCTGTATCTCACCAGATATATGCAGATGATAATAAACTCGACTTGATTTGTCAACCCCCCCCCCCCCCCCGTGTTTCAGAGTAACATTGAAATCCTCCTTTTGACTGTTGGCATCAGCCTGCCTGCCTGCCTGCCTGCCTGCCTGCCGCATCAATATGTGCCTGCTTTTCAAACTCTGGGGAACCCTTGCACTTGGTCGAGCACCTGTTGCTAGCAAAGGAGCTTCGCGCTTGGCTGCTTGGAGGAGCAGTTGATTCAAGAAAAGCTAGGTTGCTACCTTCTAGCCAGGTGTTTAGCTGCTTGGAAGTCAAAATCCTGTTTCCCCTGCCCCTTGCTTTAGCGTTGTCCTTGCATTAATGTGACGCCCAGGCCCGCTGCATTGAGAGGCCCCTGAATGTTCAACGTTAGAATTCAACATTATGGGACTAGTGTAGATTGGGCCTCTTGGTCAGCATGGGGGCTGGGCCTGAGGGCCTGCCTCCACGCTGTGTGACTTTTCTCTCCAATTTTAGGTAACTAATATACAAAGCTTCCACCCCCCCCCCACACACACACATTCCCTGTGCTTACTTGGATCCTGCTCCCCCTTTCTTTCCCTCACCTCCCTTTTCCTCTCCTTCCTTGTTTTCCATCTACATGCAATCCTCGCCCCTTACATTCTGCGCCTGTTCTATCCTCATCTCACAGCCCTTTGTCTTTTCATCTCTGGCCCCATGTCCTCTCATCTGCCCCCTCCTCACCTGAAGAAGGGTCTCGACCCGAAACGTCGCCCATTCCTCCTCTCCAGAGATGCTGCCTCAGCCGCCAAGTTCCTCCAGCATTTTGTGGCTGCCCACCCAACACTTGTCTGGCCTTGTGCTGCCTCACCTCTCTTCTAGCTCTCTCCCCACAACATTTGCCTGAAGAAGGTCCCGACCCAAAATGTTGCCTATTCATGGCCTCCGGAGACCTGCTGAGTTAATCTCGCACTTTGTGTCTTTTTAAAATTGAAATCGATGCGGTTATTTCTGAGTTGAGAACATGAGCAAAGATGAAAGAATCCAGTTGTGTTTACCCATGCGATGGATGTTAACAGACTCCTACTTCTGCACGCTCTCTCCACCTTTTTGTTCCCCTTCTCTCTCTTTGTCAAATTTTCTTGGGTGATTTTTTTTTTTTTGTTTAATTCATTTTCCTCTTTCCCCTCTGTTCCAAGATTTAATATTTTTCGATCTCCCACCACCTTCGCCCGAGTAATTTGATGGAGACATTTGACAGCTCAGGAAGCTGAGGCTGGAAAAACCACACAGTGAAAACTCCTATCGCACCTCTTCAGCTTTCAGACATGTGCGATGCGTTAGTTTGATTTGTGGCTGCACAGAAGAATGGGGCTGGAAATCTTTTCCTTGCTCGTGCCGAGACTCAAGAGAACTTAATTTAAAAACAAGAGCTTCTGGTTTCATTCCTCCCCCCCCCCCCCCCCCCACCCCACCCTAACTGGGTTTGATTCTTTTGTGCAAAGTCTGAGATTCCAGACTGATTGTTTTCTCAATCATACTCTCCTTCCACATGCTGAACCTGCACCTCCTCAGCCCGTTCCCCGGCTTGCCCAGGGTTAGTCAGTGGACTGGCTTTACAACGGTGCCGCAACGGAGGCATGACGTCATACGCCACGGAAACAGGCCTTTCGGCCCAACCTATCCATGCCAACCAAGATGCCCCATCTAAGCCAATCCTGCTTGCCTGCATTTGGCCCATGTCCCTCCAAACCTTTCCTATCCACGCACCTGTCCAAGTGCCTTTTAAATGCTGTTATGGTACATGCCTCAACTACCTCTGGCAGCTCGTTCCATATACCCACCACCTTCTGAACGGGAAAAGCTGCCCCTCGGCTTCCTGTTAAATCTTTCCCCACTCACCCTATAACTATGCCTTCTGGTTCTTGGTTCCTCTACTTTGTGGGGAGGGGGAGGCTGGGCAATCACGGTTCTCCACAAAGCACTGCTGTATGTCCCAGTCCCAGAGATCTAGTGTGGTCCCATGGAGAGGGGAAGGCTTATCCTTGGGATGGCTTTACCTCCTTGGAAGGATTCACGAGTGGCTTTTGTGAGCTCCTCGCCTAGATGTTGCACTAACGCACCCACGTAGATCACCATTAGTCATGTAGATGTTAAAATGTTAAAATTAACTGTCCCGTTGTTCCTTATAGCCTCCAGTTAATGATCTCTGTGGAACAAAGGAAGGGGGGGGGGGGGGGGGAGCAAGGCGTGCTGTAGAGGGAGGAACTCTGTGGGTCGGGCAACATTTGCGGAACGAAAGGACAGTCGACATTTCGGGTCGGGACCCAAGCTTTTCACTGTGCCTCAGTACACGTGACAATAAGCTGACCTCAATTCAAATTTTGACCCAAAATGTCGCCTGTCCAGTCCCGCTGCAGATGCTGCCTGACCCGGTGTGTTTTGCTCAAGATTGCAGTGTCAGCAGTTTCTCCTGTCCCTGATATGTTTAGTTGAGGGATACGGCATGGGCACAGACCCTTCGGCCCATCGAGTCCATCCCCGTACACTAGTTCTTTCCTACACACTAGGGACAATATTACAGAAGCCAATTAACCTGCAAACCTGTATGGCCTTGGAATGTGGGCGTACCCGGAGAACTCCCCATGCAGGTCACGGGGAGAACGTGCAAACTCCGTACAGGCAGCACCCGCAGTCAGGATGGGAGCCGGGTCTCTGGTGCCGTCGGGCAGCAACCCTAGCGCTGCGTCACTGTGCTGCCCCACCAGTGCAGCTGATAGATGCACCCAGGCACTACACTACGAGCTGACTTTACCCAGCTGTTGTCCCTGTGGGCAGGTTTAGTTACACCGATGGGCCGCAAAATATGACTTTGATATCAGACTCCAGTGTGTCGCAAGCACACCCCCCTTCACCCGATGTGCTGCCAAGTATTCTTAACGCTGCCTCATTCGGCTAATTGTTTATTGGAGTCGAGTTGCTTCAGACAATCTTTGCACCATTCTACAGTTTGCACTTATCGTAGTATCAACATCTTTTTTATACTGTGTAATCGAGCACCTTCGTGCAACTAGGAATTTCATTGCCCCCTGGAGCATATAACTAATCTGAATTGACATTCAATGGTAAATTCTATATTGCTCCTTAACGGCTTTGAAATTAAGTGACCACTGTTAAGTTGTTAAACTTTCCATGGGCATTGTTGCTCGAATGATAATGAACTGAGATTGCCGGTTTGTATTTGCTTCTGAAGGCACTCGTTGATTCAGAGCGCTCTGCTCTGAGAGTGCCGTCGAATCTATTGCACAGATGGGACCTCCGCTTAATATCTCCTCCAAACGTCAGCCTTCCATCTCGTCGTGCACACTCAGTCCCGCCTTGGGGAATGTCAGGATTAAGTCCTGGACTGGGACCCAAATCCTGGCTGGAGGCATGCGAGCGCGAGGAAGGAATGTTGGACGGGGTAGGTGGCGCTGACGGGCTGGGGCTGAGGTGTCGTGGTGCACCAGCGACGGCAGTGAACGTGGCCAAGGTGCACCGCCGCAGGAAATACTCTCTGAACTGTTTGGTTCACTAGCCGCAGGTTCATATTCCCCACGCGGTGGGCTGTGGGATCACGTTGAGTGTATCTGGTGATTTGTGGGCTGCAACCCGGATAAATGAACCAGGAGAAGCTGCCAGGGCTCTGGATTTTTAAAACGCAAATATCCCTTCAGCTCGGAAAGCTGCCACCCCGACCCTCGTGGCTTCCCGTCTCACATCCCAGTCCACAGAAAGGATCCATGTCCTCCCTTTTAAATGCTGCCGTTTAAACGCTTCAGGGCAGCCTGACCTGTTCAGTAATGTCTGCCCTGCACCTCAAATACAAACTTACTTTTAAAAGCTCTTTCTGCAATGGAATAGCAATCCAAATGTTCTGCTGATCTGTTTCCCCCCCCCCAATTGAGAACATTTTTGCTTATCTGAAACTAGTTAATGGTCCGAACAAGGGTCTCGGCTCGAAACGTCACCCATTCCATCTCTCCAGAGTTGCTGCCTGTCCAGCTAAGTTACTCCAGCTTTTTCTGTCTATCTTCCGTGCATGATGAATGGCGCAGCCTTTTTACTTTGAGGACGGTCGGGGCAGTTGCAGTGTCGTGCTTGGGAATTTCTTTTCACCATAACACTCGCCAGCAATGCGACTGAGCTATTCGTGCAAGACAGCTTTTCACTGTACCTCGGTACACGTGACAATAAGCTAAACTCGAAGCAAAACGGGCTGAATCCTGTTCATGGTTTACTCACAACAGGAAGCCTCCGCAGTAACACCTTGCATTCATCTGTCATCACAGGCTGCCTGCTTGCTAACCGAAACTTCATATTCTGCTCAAAATCTTAACTCGTTTATTTGAACTTTTATTTTATTTTTTTATATCTAACTTTGCCTGCCAGTTCCACTTGAGTGTGGGCCAGCTCTATCTCTGGAGCCTCGGTGAAGTCACCGTGCCTCCGAGCCGAGCCGGCCCTGCCCTCTGTTGTGTCTGAGTTTTGCGGAGGTCAGGATTCGAGTCGGAGGGCAAGGTGTGAGAAGCAGCTCTGTCTGATTCGCCTAGCACACGCCTGCCTCCAGCTAAAAGCTGTGCGGGAATTCCTGCCGAGTGCTATGCTCCAGTTGCTCACCCTATCGTTCAGTTGGTTGCAGGGATAGGGGTGAATACGGCTGCCAATGTCTTCACAGTGTGAATAAAGTGAGGACCCAAGTATTGATCTTCTAGAATTGTATAAAATCCTGAAGGGAAACAGCCTTTCTCACGCAACAGGGCACATATGCAAGGTGAGAGAGGCAAGAATTGATAAGAACCCGAGCAAGAATGAATAAGGGTATTTTTCGCACACAGAACAAGCTTTCAGTGGAGGTAGTTGAGGCAGGTAATGTAACAACATTTAAAAGAGATTCATACAGGAACATGAATAGGAAAGGTTTGGAAGCAAATGCGGGGGGGGCATCTTTGTTGGATGGGACGAATTGGGCTGGAGGGCCTGTTTCCATGAATCTGTGACTTTAAGTAATTTAAAATGAGGCCGGGTTGAGTGGTAGGTAGCGTATAGAAAATTGAGAGGATGAAGTGAAAACTCTACCTCGACCTAAATAAACTTTCAAAATATTTTGAATCTAGCGATTTGCAGGATGTGGTCAGAATCACAATGCCACAGAAGTAGACTGTTCTGCTCATCCAGTCCACATCGCCTCCGTGCAAGGGTAATCCAGCTACTCCTACTTCAGTCCTCTCCCCATAGCCCTACAAATGATTTCCGTTCAGAGACTGCATCCAGCTCCTTTTGAATGCTGCGATTGTGTCTGCCTCCTTCCTCTACTCTCTCTGGCAGTGTTTCTGAACCCCAGCCACTGCGCTTATTAAAAAAAAAAAGATTCCTCCTGTCATTGTTGGTTCTTTTGTCAATCGTTTTCATTCATTATCCCTTGCTCTCGACTCCTATACCAATGGGAGCAATTTCTCTCTGTCTAATCGCTGGGCCATTCCCTTCGTGTTTTCATGTGGCTGTGTGCAATTTCCTCTGTTCCCGGCGAATAACCTCTGCTTCTCAACTGTGCCCAGATTTTTTTTTTGAAGGACACCGTTAGAATAGTTCAGTTCAGTTTATTGTCATGTGTGCCGAGGTACAGTGACTAGCTTTTGTTGCGTGCTATCCAGACTGGCCCTAATTGTCATCTAAAATGTTTGCCTTTTCTCCTTCTTCCTGCCAGCACGTGAGCTTTTGGCACAATTGACAGCGTTCAATTTCATCTCACACCTGGCTGGCCATTGCGTCACCCTGCCTCCATCCCAAAGTCTGCTCCTCTCCCCATCCCAGTTCACTATCATTCTGAAGAAGGTGTCCTGACCTGAAACGTCACCGGACCATGTTGTCCAGATTTGCTGCTGGAGTTACTCCAGCATTTTGCTGTCTTTGGTTAATTAGTCGATGGTAAATCATTTGGGTAACAGTTCCCAACAACCATCACAACACAACACAACACTGAAATTAACTTTGAACTCTGGGCTGCCTGTGGTAGTACTACGGACTTTGGGGGCTTGTAGTATTGGAGTTATTCATTTGTTGAATTTTGTGTATCATCATTGTGTATTGCATTGACAGGTTTCTAATGCTGTTGCGAGTAAGAATTTAATTGTTCTGTTGCGTATACATATGATAATTAAACACTCTTGATTCTCTTAATTGGTTGATTTAAACTCCCCAGCCTCTGTGGTGGGATTTGAATGTCTGCCTCTACATCAATAGTCCAAGTCTGGATACTAGTTCAGTAACTTCATATCTATGTCATGGTGTCGTATGCGATTGATACGTGTGTGTGTGTGTGTGTGTGTGTGTGCTTAATTCCTTCACTATTGTGGTCCCGCCTGAGCCCGTGCTCTTTCCTGCCTTTCGACTTTCTTGCTTGCGTTTGTGCAGGTGCGTTCTCAATTACACCCACTCTTTCCTGGCAATAACTTTCTCTTTTCTCCCCTCGTCCTCCTAACCCTTAAGTATAATTGCACCAGTGTTGTCTGAAAATGGTCTCTGACCCTCAAAATCTTTTTTTAAAGGAAATGTCGCGCTCGTGCTGTAGAACTGAATTCAGCTCCGGTTAAGAAACCAAGTTGTACCGAGAGGGTGAAAACCAGACACAAAGTGCTGGAGTAACTCATCGGGTCAGGCAACATCCCTGGAGAACATGGATCGGTGACGTTTCGGGTCGGGGCCCTTCCTCAGACTGATACTTTAGAAGAATTGTAGGGAGTTAGTACCGGGAGGAGTTGTCTGAAACTTAACCACAAAACGAAAGTGATTGTGATGTAAGCTTTGTGGAACAGACTTCATCGGGCTCCAGCCACAACCAAAATAAATCCTGTGCTAATTGGGTTACCTTCTAGGTTGATGTTCACTGACATATGAAGGTGGCGGTAGACAGGGTGGAAAGGCTATGATGAGCTTTAAAAATCAGCCATTTGTAAAAGATCACTGCAAGCAAATTTCACGATGTACACTGGAAATCTCATCAACTCTTAGCACTCAGAACTAATGTTGATCTGCTTCACTTGCAAGCTGAGGAATGGATTTTTCTTTCACTAATAAGTCTGGGCCTTCACTGCTATTTATCCGCCGTTGAATAGGGATGATCAGGCCTTCTGTTGTCTCACTCTTAATTCATGTGATGCAGGGCTTTTTATTCTTTGCTGCAGATTGATTCAATGCGCACACACACACACACGGGGCGAGGGCACAGATTTCTTTCCCCAAAAGGCAGTCGTGAACCATTGGGGTTTTACAGGAATCCGACAGCCCCAAGCTACTTTTTGCTGTCAATGGATTGTTTTAAAATGAACGACCTTGGTGACAGGTTAAACTTTCCTTCTTTGGGCTTCTGGTCAAGTAATGGAGTTATTCATCTCCTCAAAACCTGTGTGGATGAGTTTGGGAGAGGCAGCTCTGGGAGAGGCTGTGCACATAAATGACTGGAACTGGACAGTGGTCAGCACGCTGCATTCTTCACAAAGAGCACCGGCACTGTATTGAAATGTTCTGGCTGTTGCGTGACCTCTCCATTGGTTTCACTGGAGCGTCGGAGGTTGACGCAAGCCCCCATAGAACGTTGTAAAAACTGCGAGGGGCATAGATAGGGTCTGAAGCTTTCCCCCCCAAGTCTAGAAGGCAAAACGTTGAGGTAGAGGGGCGAGGTTGAAGGAGATATTAACACAGGGGAAGGTGGGTGCCTGTAACGGTGGCCGTGGAAGCAGATACGTTAGTGCCCAGAGGCTGTGGGGTAGAATATGGATGGTGCCACAGAAGTGATTAGATGAAGTTTGCATCGTGATCAGCACAGTCATTGTGGGCCAAAGGGCATATTTTTGTTCTGCACTGTTCTATGGATCTTCTGGTTGCTAGTTTAGTTGTGTAGTGTTACACAGTGTATTCCAGGTTATGGCGGGACCTTACTACCGAAGATCCTACAGCGGAGCAAGATAGATCACTCACTCGACGAGAAAGACGTCGTACGGTCATGGGCAGATTCCTGGGTCATTTCTGGCCCCATTTCCGTAACCGGCTTCCGTCTCCGCACCAACGACCCGCAGCGGAGCAAAGATAACTAGTGCGGAGATGGAAGCCGGTTACGGGAACATCCTCGTAAAAATAAAAGTTCTTTGGTAAAAACCTTCTCCTCATTTTCAGAATTATAATTTATTAACACAAACTGTTCCCCCGCAACGTTGATTACACTGCGGGTCGGGTCGGGTCGGGTTACTGAAATGGGTGAACAAAAGGCCCATGTTCCGCTCCGTTGCGTACTACACGTCAGCCATTGCATTTAGAAGGAGTGGTCTATCTTGCTTGCTATAGGATCTTTGCTTACTACTGCTCATGTAATGACCATTGTAAGATTCAACTAGGTTGTAATGGCCGATAGGAAAATCCAACCTAGTTCATTCTTACCACGGTCATGACGTCTTGCCTTGGTTTAGTTTAGAGACACAGACCCATCGGCCCACACTGACACTATCCTACACACACTAGGGACAATTTACCTTTATACCAAGCCAATTAACCTACAAACCTGCACGCCTTTGGAGTGTGGGAGGAAGCCGGAGCGCCCGGAACAAAAACCTACACAGGTCACGTCTAAATTCCGTACAACTAGCACCCGTAGTCAGGATGGAAGCTGAGTCTCTGGCACTGTAAGGCAGCAACTTGCCGCTGCCCCACCGCGCCGCCCTTAAGGGCCGTGCGGTGAGCTGAGGCTTTACTGATGCAATGCAATTGACAGTGCAGGTGATGGCACAGGAAACCTGGGAGAAGTTACTGTCTCTGGATAATAATTATCTGTTGCAAACAATATGGAAACATCCCAAAGGGTAGAATGCGTTTCATTTGATGTCCTAGAAATGTCTCCATTCTGAAACTTTGTCCTTGCCGTCTGCTGACAAGGAGGGGGGACTGAGAGCAGATTATTAATAATCTTGTTTATCCTTCTCACCTGTGAAGTTTTTTTTCCTTCATGCTCTTAAACGTGAGCCACGAACGACCATCATGTGAACAGATCATCTCATCTCACAATTGAAATGGTCTTACATTCTGGGGTGGGATTAACATGTTTTTGCCATCCAGTTCATAAAATAGCGCTGGAGTTTAGAATATTGGGCAGCATGTGTTTCTGAGGCCTCTCGCCTCACTCGATTATGTGGCATCATTTTCACACAGAGGCTGCATGGAACAAACTGTTCGAGGAGGTGGCTGAGGCAGATAGAGTAACGTTTAAAAGACATTAGGACGTACATGGATGGGAAAGGTTGAAAGGGATATGGGCCAAACGCGGGCCAATGGGACGGGCTGAGATAGGGCATGTTAATCAGCATGGCTTAGATGGATCGAGTGTTTCTGTGCCGTGTGATTCTATGAACGGAGGCGTACCAATGGAAGGGTGCTGGAGAGGGAGGGGAGCCATGCTTGCATTTAACTCATTGAATGGTAACTGTTTTACTGAAAGTAGTCTGTAGCTTGTGGCAGTCTATTGAGGGAGTAAGCGTTTGCCACTGAGTCCTTTGCCATGAGTTCTGACTGATGATTTAATGCTGCTAGATTTCCATTGAAGTTTAAGTCTTTATTGAACATCGAAGCCCTTGTGCTGCAAAGGCTTTCGGCAAGAGCTTCCCCCATTCCCCCGTTAAAACACAAAAGTGCTGGAGGAACTCAGCGAGTCAGACAGCATCTGTGGAGGGAATGTCCAGACGGCTCTTTTCCAGACTGTCTGTTCCCTCCGCAGTAGCTGCCTGGCCTGCCGAGTCCCTCCGGCCTTTTGTTGTCCGCCCAAGATTCCAGCATCTGCGGTCCCTTGTGTCCTTGTACTTTTCCAAGTACGTTGGTGTAGCAGTGCCCACTTGCAGCGCCAGAGACCGACTACGGGAGTTTGTACCTTCTCCCCGTGACTTGCGTGGGTTTTCGACGAGATCCCCGGTTTCCTCCCACACTCCAAAGACGTACACATTTGTAGGTAATTTGGCTTGGTATAAATGTAAAATTGTCCCGTGTGTGTAGGATAACCATATAACAATTACAGCACGGAAACAGGCCCTCTCGGCCCTTCCAGTCCGTGCCGACCATTTATTTTCCCCTAGTCCCATCTACCTGCACTCAGACCATACCCCTCCATTCCCTTCCCGTCCATATACCTATCCACTTTACTTTTAAATGTTACAATCGATCCTGCCTCCACCACTTCTGCTGGAAGCTCATTCCACACAGCCACCACTCTCTGAGTAAAGAAGTTCCCCCTCATGTCACCCCTAAACTTCTGTCCCTTAATAGTGGTCACGTGCGGGGATCGCTGGACTGTGCGGACTTGGCGGGCCGAAGGGCCTGTTTTCGCGCTGTATCTCCAAAACAAAACTAAAATTCATCTGCATGGAAATTCTGCATCTCTGTTGTGAACACCTCTGGGAGTCACGGTATTTTCTCTATGTTGTCGTGGTCTATTTAGATTATCTTAAATATCTGCCCTGTGCTCCTGGCTTGATTGTCATCACTGTGACCCCCCCCCCCCCTCCAAAAAGCTGGGTCAGAGCTACAGAATTGGTTTGAACCTTTGCAGTAAAACCCTGAGAGGGACTCTGGCTTTGCAAGAACAGGCAGGCGGCGGAGGTAATTTAACGCATGCATTATCGAGGGGCCCCTCTGGTCCTGCGTTCGCATTGTATTATACTATTTTCATGACTGTTTATAATTTTGCAGACTACCTGCTCTCTGCAGTAAGGCTCAAATCTCAAACTCTAATCCTTCATTATTTTATGCAATACTTTTCTCATTGTTGTAATATCCTCTTTTCATATATTTTTTTTAAAAAAGCACAAAGTTGAGACTCGCGTATGCTGCCAATCCTATCCTGAAGATAGACACAAAAAGCTGGAGTAACTCAGTGGGCCAGGCAGCATCTCTGGAGAAAAGCAACGGGTGACGTTTTGGGTCGAGACCCTCCTTCAGATCCTTTCCTGAGGTCAGAGGAGCTTTGCTACTGGCCCTGTCCCACTGTACCAGCTCTCCCGAGTTTAAAAAAAAAAATCAAACTCGTGGAAGCACGTAGAATGTACGTAGCGGGTACGTCGGAGCTCGGGGACGTCTCTTAGCGGCTCGTAACGCTGACGGCGGGTACTCGGGAAACGCGGTAAGCGCGGGAAGACTCGTGAAGATTTTCAACGTGTTGAAAAATGTCCACGAGAGCCCCGAGTACCGACGAGCGGCCATCACCGTAAATCTCCGAGTTCGAAACGGGGCAAACGCGGGAGGACTCTTTGAATGAACTCGTACAGTGGGACAGGGCCATAAGACTGCACATTTTCTTCAAAGGCTTTCAGTCTGCTTCTGAACTGAACTTGCAGCGTTAGAGTTTACAGTATGAAAGGTGTCTGCTTGACCCATTGGTTATTCTTCTTATCTGCTGGTTGCTACTAGTCCTGATTTTCTAAGTCTTTGTCAAAGTGCTATTCCAACTAACCCATACAACTCAAGCTTTTGCTGATTGGAAGGGACTTAAAAACCAATGGTGGGAGGTGACAACTTTTAATGGAGAAATGCTACTTTATTGACGGGTAATCGAAACGGGCCATTGTAAGGAAATGAATGACTTCAAATGTCGAAAGGAGTTATCCTGCCCATTTTTTGATTAGGCGTGATAAACTCGGCTAATGTTACAGCAGGTGAGGGATGATTTGTTTAGCCATGGATGTGTTTGCTTTGAGTGTGGTAGATGGAGGAATGGTCCAGTTGGGTTGAGGACTATGGGAGTCTGACCCACTGGGTCCCACAGAGATTGTAGATGCCAGAAGCTTCAGCAAAACACCCCGTGCTGGAGTAAGGCAACATCTGTGGAGGGATCGCAAAAGGCTGGAGAAACTCAGCGGGTGCAGCAGCATCTAAGGAGCGAAGGAGATAGGCGACGTTTCGGGTCGAGACCCTTCTTCAGGGTCTGGACCCGAAACGTCGCCTATCTCCTTCGCTCCTTAGATGCTGCTGCACCCGCTGAGTTTCTCCAGCCTTTTGTGTGCCCTCGATTCTCCAGCATCTGCAGTTCCTTCTTTAACACTGTGGAGGGATCGACAGGCACTTTGGGTTGAGACCCTTCTTAGGACTGCTGGAGGACAGAAAGCCTCAAAATAGGGGGTGGGGATGTGGACAAAACCGATAGATGAAAGATAGACACAAAAAGTTGGGGTAGCTCAGTGGGTCAGGCAGCATCTCGAAAGAACAGGGGCCGGGACCCTTCCTCAGACGGATTCTCCTTTCCGATTCGGATTCCCATTGAAATTCTTTAAAGGGGAAGAAATGCTCAGCAATTGTATCATAGAGTGTGGTGAGATAGCAGGAAATTATTGACGATATGAATACAGTGTGAAGAAGAGTCTCGACCCATTCCTTCGCTCCATAGATGCTGCCTCACCCGCTGAGTTTCTCCAGCACTTCTGTCTACCTTCAATACAGTGATGTGTCTGCGGCAGTGTGAACGTCACTACTGTTCCTTACTTCACACGTTAATGGAGCAGAATTAGGCCATTCGGCCCATCAAGTCTACTCCTCCATTCAATCATGGCTGATCTATCTTTCCCTCTCAACTCCATTCTCCTGCCTTCTCCCCATAAACGCTGACACCCGCACTAATACTCCTGTACTAGCCTTGTCAGCCAGAGGCTGCTGTACAGTTAATGACCACCCAGTTGGTGGCCTGACCAAGTAAACACCAACGTTTCCCCCCTGGTGTGTCTACAGAGGTTTCATTCACTCAACAGTGAGTGAACAAGCAAACAGTCCTGACTGACAGACAGCATTGAAGTTGGAGCTCCTCCGCTTGAGGAGTGTGCCCCCCAGCTTCAGCGCCTCTTCCCGAGCACTCCACTCATCTGTCTGTAGCCGTCTCTGCAATCCTCTTCCCCTTCTTCCAACATCAGCACTGTTGCTGTTATAGATCAGGGCTTCCTGCCCGAGATGCCTGCAGACCCCAACACACCTCTTCTATAAGACTCATGTTAAAACCTGGAGCAACTCGGAGCGAGGGAGTGGACAGATGACGTTTCGGGTTGGGACCCCTCTTCAAACTTTGAAGTCTGACTCGCGAGTCTGGAGAAGGGTCCCAACCCGAAAAGCTGCCTGACTATTTCTTCTGCAGACGCTACCCGACCCACTGAGTTCCTCCAGCACTTTGTGATTTGCTCAAAGTTCCCTGCAGTTCCTGGCGTCTTCTGTTAAAACCCCACCGTTTTGTTCATCTCTCCTGAAGCCTGCCTCAGAGGGCGGTGGAGGCCGGTTCTCCGGATACTTTCAAGAGAGAGCTAGATAGGGCTCGTAAAGATAGCAGAGTCAGGGGATATGGGGAGAAGGCAGGAACGGGGTACTGATTGCGGATGATCAGCCATGATCACATTGAATGGCGGTGCTGGCTCGAAGGGCCGAATGGCCTACTCATGCACCTATTGTCTATTTGTCTCTGCAGTGATATCCCTTTGATTAACACCTGGACGTTTCCCAATGTTAACGGTTTGTACTCTTAAGCCTTTCTCTCAAGCCGTTCTTGACATCCTCTGAGGGAGGGCTATATGTATGTATGTATGTATCTACCACCATGAACCGCTGTTGTATAACGTTAGTACCTCCACCAATGTAAAGCACTTTGGCCACCGAGAGTTGTTTTTTAAATGTGCTGTAGAAATAAAAGTGACTTGACTTGACTTGTACACATTCAAGTTGCCGCCAGAGGTTTGGCCTAAGTGGGGCTGACAGTCGGCACACTCCCCCCTACACCTCCTGGTAATTGCACTGATATCGGGAACACTGGATCTTAGCTAAGTAAGGCCGTGGATTGCTTTAACCCCTCACTGCCCTCTCACAAGTTGTGGGAGTGCAGATTGATCGCTGCAACGATGAGAGATTGAGCAGACTCGCCGTTGAGTTTTATAGCAGTGATTAGATGACCTAATTGAAGGAGCCGCACAGCGTGGTGCAACAGATAGAGCTGCTACCTCATAACGCCAATGATCCGGGCTCAGTCCTGACTCCACCGCTGCCAGCCATGTGGAGCTTTGCACGCTCTCCCTGTGACTGTGAGGGATTTCCTCTCGTGTCCCAAAGACTCGCCGGTTGTTAGGTTAAAGGGCATCGGTGCGTTGCCCTTAGCGTGAGTGGCTGGAGAATCAGGGTGAAGTCGGTGGGCATTTGGGGGAGGATTAGTTGTGGCGGGGGGGGGGGGGGGGGGGGGGTGGTTGAACGAGATTGATGAGAATGCTCTGAGAGCCAGCGTGGACAATGACGCAGTTTAAATGACTGAAACCTCTCCTGAAGTGTGTCGTATGAAAACGTGAGAAATGTAGAAAATGTGTGCGGAGCCTGACAGGATAGGCCGGGCTGGTGGCGTCGAGACCCAGTCTCCAAATAAGGGGCCAGCCATTTGGCGCTGAGATAAGACATTTCTTATGAGAGGGTCATGAATCTTTGGAGTCTGTTACCCATCAGGAAGCTCAGTTGTCGAGTGTTAAACACCAGTGGTTTTTTTTTAAAGAGGACTAAAGGTGCCAGTACACATACCGTTCCTTGCTGAAACTGGCAGGTCTTTGGCCTTATAAGCTGCTTGAGCTGTTTTTTACGGAGGCAGAAGGAACTGCAGATGCTGGTTTGCAAAAAAAAAAACCCAACAACGAAATGCTGGAGTAGCTCAGTGTGTCAGGCAGCGTCTGTGGAGGGAATGGACAGACTGATGAAGAGGCCCGACCCAAAACGTCGCAGGTCCATTTCCCTCCACAGATGCCGCCGGGCCCACTGAGTTCCTCCAGCGTTTTGTGTGTGTGTGGGCCCGACTGCATGATTAGATTGATCAACTTTATTTTTCCAACTTTCCTGATAATTTTGTTACATTAAAACGTCTAAACATGTGCAAATCGAGTTTTTGACTATTTTTCAGAGGTGCCACACTAAAGCACTGTTCAGCAGAGAGTGGAGATTATAGGCCATGGGGTTAGAGCAGGAAAATGATGCTGAGATCAAAGATCACCGCGACCTTGCTGAAGTAGCGCAGCAGTGGGTGAAAGATCACCTGCTGCCTTCATTACAGTGATAAGCGAGTACATTTGTGGTTTAGTTTAGTTTACTTTAGAGAAACAGCATGGAAACAGGCCCTTCATTTGTTCTATCACCATCTATATCTCTCGTTTCCCCTCTTCCCCTGACTCTCAGTCTGACTAAGGGTCTCGACCCGAAACGCCACCCATTCCTTTTCTCCTGAGCTGCTGCCTGACCCGCTGAGTTACTCCAGCTTTTATTTGTCGATCTTCGGTTTACACCATCTTCTGCAGTTCCTTCCTACGGGTAGCCTACAAATCTGCACGTCCTTGGGACGCGAGCGGATGCTGCAGTACCTGGGGAAATCCCACCCGGTCACAGGGAGAATGTACAAACCCCATCCAGACAGCACACGTACTCAGGATGCAACCCGAGTCTTTGGAAGCTGCTCTACCGCTGCACCATCCATGTTTGGTGCCTACTGGTGTCACATCGGTAGTCTTATTGTATCTCCTTCTATCATCCCTAGTCGCATTGGGCTGAATCGCAGAACACAATACTGGCTTGATGCTGCAGACCAGGGCAGGGAGGCATCATCAGTCCAGTGATATGTGAGGGTTATGGGCCAGGCGTGGGCAAATGGGACGAGCTTGCGTGAGGTATCTTGGTCGGCATGAAAGAGATGGGCCTGTTTCCACGCTCTAACCCAAGTTTTGCACTCTCTGCTGGGCTTCAAGGATCCCATGGCACCATTTTGAAGAAGAACTGGTGAGTTAGGCTCGTGTTCTACAGCGTGTTCTCCCTCAGACACTCCTCGTAAAGAATGATTATCTGGTCGTTTTTTTCTTTTGCTGTCGTCGGAGTTTGTAGCATGCTAACGGGCCTCTGTTTTTCTTCCATTCTAATAAAGACTGTGCTTTGAAAGTACTTCACTGAATACAAAGCACTTTTGGGATATTCGAAAAGGGACACGAGAGATGTTGGGTAGCTGCCAGCCTGACATTTTTACAGAATGAAATGTGGATCCAAGGAGTGTAAAAGGGTTCATTTGGCCTGTTGTGACTGGGCTGGCACTTTAAAAGACCTATCCAGTTCTCTCTCACTTCACAGGCTTTCCAACAAAGCAATATTTTTCATCTATTCAATTCCCCTTGGAAACTTTATTAAATTATCAGAGTTAATTACATCATGAGCCGATGCATTCCAGCTCGTGTGTAAATCAAAAGGGGGGATTTCGAGTGCAACACACCACTTCAACTCCATTAAACCACGCAGAGTGAAACTTTATATTCTTCGATTAGTATCCTGCAGTGATTAACGTGAAATGCAAAGTGTGTGTGTGTTTGTTTAACTGTAAATGTTCTAGTATTGAGTGTCCATTTACTTCAGGTAGAGATGAACCTAAAGGGGCTGTCCCACTGTACGAGCTCATTCAAGAGCTCTCCCGAGTTTCCCCTGATTCCAACTCGGAGAATTACGGTAATGGCCGCTCGTAGGTACACGGGGCTCGCGTGGACTTTTTTCAACATGTTGAAAAGTCTTCACGAGCTTACCGCGTTTCCCGAGTACCCGCCATTAGCGTTACGAGCCGCTAAGAGACGTCCCGAGCTCCGACGTACCTGCTACGTACATTCGACCTGCTCACCACGAGTTTAATTTTTTTTTTAAACTCGGGAGAGCTCTTGAATTAGCTCGTACAGTGGGGCAGTCCCTTAACAATTCAGATGTAATAAAGAGAGATACAAAGTGCTGGAGTGTCAGCAGGACGGGCAGCATTTCTGCAGAACGTGGATAGATGACGTTTCAGGTCGGGACCCTTCTTCAGACTATTGATAGCTGGTTCTGTCAATGACACCACAAAGCAATAGAACAAGAGTGCTTAGCCCTCCCTGTGTTTGAACGTTTGCCCTCCCGGCTCCGAAATTGAAGGGTGTCCCATTGGCTTGGAGCCGCTTGGACATCTTTTCACCCACCCGCTTCAACTCTGGCTGCGCAAATTGATGAGCGAGATGAATTAAAAAATCTGCTGCGTATTTCCTTCTTGAAGCTTTTTCGCTGTACCTCGGCAGGCGTGACTGCACACTCAACTAAAATTAAATAAACCGAATGGGCCATGTTTTTAAGAGGCGACATTCGTGCCTGCGGGCACACAAAGGAATGGAGCAAAAAAACTTAACAGCGGGGTCGGGCAGCTTCTGTGGGGGCACTGGGATGGTTGACGTTTCAGGTACATCGGTACCCTGGTTTTGAGGTGAGGTGCGGGGTTGCTTGATACTAAAATCATGTGCCAAATGGTGGAGAGCAAGATCCCATTATTTTTTTGAATATTAAATGAAAGTGCCGTAAACTAACCGACCAATTAACCCATTCCCGTGGTATTTATACTGATCAGGGGAGCAAATGAAATTGAGGAGGGCTCTTAATTTTTGAGCTTTGTTTTGGTACCCTGTACACCATTCAAATGGGCCTCTTGGTTTCAATATTTTTCTTAACAAGTGTCTGCTGGCACTGCAGTGAGAGGAGGGTGATTGGTCTTGCTGGATTTAAGATGGCGGGTTCCGATGCGCCCGTGCCCCGCCCGGGAGGGGAGCAGCGGTGTGGCTGGCGCCACCTGTTTAGGCGGCGTACGCTCTGCGGGATGGATGGCGGCACGTGGGATCTATGTCACGCTGGCACTTTCTGGCCCACCTTGACATTTCCCCCGCCGCGGGGCAGGCCCAAAGAGATCGCGCGCCTCTCGCGACCGCAACACGTTGCCGCACTGTATACGTTTGCCGATTAGAAACTCGACGAACGACAGACTAAAAAGGGCTTGTGACGAAAGTGAAATCAATACAGGACTTGAATCAATAACAATATTCTCACAAGCAATATCGGTAACATTTTCTGGGGCGCCATTAATCTGCCACATTGCGAGTTCCTTTCAATGATGCGCTGGCGGGCATGAATAAAACTGAGGTTTGCATTTCTATAGCGACTTTACATCCCCTTTAAGGGGTCAAGGAAAGAGCGTTCACGTCGCAGCCCTGTTTCCCACCCATCTCTCCACCACCACGCACAAGAACCGCACGATGGCGAGATGCCGAGAAGTGTGGTCAGCTCTGGCTGAACAACTTCTAATCTTGTGATGTGGACTCGCTAAGAAGAAGGTCCCCGTTGAAATATTCCAAGGTGCTTTCCCAACAAATGAGACCGTTAGTGGCGTGGTTGATATTGCAGAGTTAGTAACGTGGCATTGCGTGAGAAGCTGCCACAATCGCTATCGTGGCGCTGACGCCATGTCTGCTGTAGAAACATTGATCGTGGAAAAGCCCGTCTACTTTTGGAATTAGTACAGTGGGATATTTAAAATGAGCAGATTCGAAGGGTCTCGACCCCGAAACGTCACCCATTCCTTCTCTCCCGAGATGCCGCCTGTCCCCGCTGAGTTACTCCAGCATTTTGGATCAATCTTCGATTTAAACCAGCATCTGCAGTTCCTTCCCACACTCCCTGACTCTGCCGTCCTACCGTGTCAGACTGGATGACAACGCTCTTCCAAACCACTCGTAATACCTGTGTTTGTTTTCACAAGGTGTCTGGTTTCATTCCCAATGGTTTTTAAATATTGCTTTTGATTTAAGCCTGCTGGAATGGGACATGAACCCAAAATGCCCAAAAGTCAGCGCTGGGCTGCGGACGAGCAAGCGTCCGTAAACCCTCGCGCTACTCTGTACCAACACAGCATTAAAACTTCATCACACTTCACAAATGAAATACTTGGCTTGGATATCTGTGGAAATGCAACTACTGTAAATTGCACACAAATTAAATACTTACACTGCATCATTTTTTTATATTCAGTTGTAAGCTTTTTTGGATTCTTGAAGGGTTCACTCAAGTTGAGGGCTGCCTGGCGCACCTTGCGAGTGGTTCAGAAACTGCCCATTGCCTGAAGTGCCCGACCGTGGTCAGGGTTTGCTACTGTTTTAGAAGGATGGTGCCGTTTCCTACAGTGGAAGCAAGTTGCTGCCCAGTTAGCAGAGTTAAGGAGCAGGCAAGGATTCCGAGATTTGGGAGAGAGATGCAAGAAAGGTTATTTGGAAGACAGACACAAAATGCCGGAGTAACTCAGCGGGACAGGCAGAGAGAAGGAATGGGTGACGCTTCGTTACGAGACCCTTCTTCCCTCTGAAGGAATGGGTGACGCTTCGTTACGAGACCCTTCTTCACTCTGAAGACCCTATATGTCACCCATTCGGTCTCTCCACGGACGCTGCCTGTCCCGCTGAGTTACTCCAGCATTTTGCGTCTACCTTCGACTTGAACCAGCGTCTGCAGTTCTTTCCCACTTCTAAGGTTAGTTGGAGTTGTTTCCTGCGCTACCTTAGCCACAACACAATCTCTGGTTCGCGCGTGGGCAGCTCATTGAAATTTTACACATATGGGAAAAATAACTGGAAGGCTGGCCGTCAAGTTTCAAAGGCAGCCCGGCGCGGGGGTTATTTGCGTGGGGTTTGGGCACAGACAAGGAGAGGGGGGGAGGCTGCAAGTTTGAGGTAGACTAGAGCTGAGACACAGAGTGAGGAAAGCTTGCACCTACCATCCTCCTTTGGTTGCTCAGGCAGAAGGTGCAGATCTGCTTGGGCTGGCTGCCCTCGGTCTCGGTCACCCTGGTGCCGGGGTAGTAGGTGGAGGTGCTGGTGTGGCAGGGCTGCCCGTCGCCGGCCTCCCCCAGCAGCAGCACGTTCCCCAGGTGCGAGATGTAGCTGGACGCCAGTCGCAGGGTCTCGATCTTGGACAGCTTCCTGTCGGCGGGCTCGGTGGGGATGAGGGTCCGGAGGGCGGTGAAGGCCATGTTGACACTGTTGGTCCTGTCTCTCTCTCTGGCATTCGCCGCTTGCCTCTGCCTAATGACTCCCGGGACCCTGGCCTTCCTCTTCCTCTTTCCTCCTCCTCCTCCTCCACCGTACGGTCCCAGGCTGAAAGATGTCTCTGAGCCCGAGCTATCGCTGTCCACCTCCTCATCTCCTTCTGACAGCATGCCGATCTCTGGGTACAGGCAGCGGCTGGGCATCGACCTCAGCATGGCAAAAGACATGATTCCTTCGCCCATACTCTCTCCCTTTCTCTGCTCCCTCACTACCCAGAGCTTTAAATCCAATACAATCAAAGGGACAATTTTCAACAATTCATATTTGGGTCTCCGTCAAACCCTCTTCCCCCCCACCACAATCACTCTCTTCCCACTTTAATCTGGATATTTTGTTTTGTGCTTCTGTGTGCGCTCTCTCTCTCTCTCTCTCTCTCTCTCTCTCTCTCTCTCTCTCTCTCTCTCTCTCTCTCTCTCTCTCTCTCTCTCTCGTTCTCTCTCTCTCTCTCTCTCTGTCTTTTTATCTCTTTCTCTCTCTCTCGTTCTCTCTCTCTCTCCCCCTCTCTCTCCCTCCCCCTCTCTCTCTCACACACACACTCACACTCTCTCTCTCTCTCTCTCTCTCTGTCTCTCTCTCTCTCTCTCTCTCTCTCTGTCTCTGTCTCTCTCTCTCTCTCTCTCTCTCTCTCCCTCCTCTCTCTTTCTCTCTGTCTCTCTCTTTTCCCCCTCACTATATCTTTCTCTCACTCTATCTTTCTGCAAGTGTGTCAGGCTTGGCTGAGATCAGGTTTTTATAAGTGGGAGGCGTGATCGAGTCAGAAGGGGCGTTGTCGGGAGATCGGTGAGGGCTCCTTTTGCTGGTTAACCCTTTCCCAGGGCTTTTTCTCCGCCCTGGGGCATTGCACATGTGTTTGCAGTCACTGGCCATGTCAGGGATGTAGTAAACCAGCATCTTCTATCCTGATCGCAGCCCGAGGAATTGGTTCCAATCCAGTTGCACAGCTTGAAAGCTTTCGCTTGCGGTTTTTTGAAGCTTAAATCGATTAGCAGAACTCGGTAAACTACGCTTTGTTTTCAGAAGGTGTCCCGTTTAATTCCCAATGTTTTTTTAAACCATTGCTTCTGATTTATTCTTCCACCTGTAAACGTGGTGACGCAGTCTTTTCACATTCCTTCTCCCCGTCCCCTTCAATGTCGCACATTGTCCAAGTCTAATATTTTGTTCACTTGTCCGTTGAATATCCCACCCAGTCTCTTGCTCACGTCTCCCGACCTTTCTACGTTCAATCCACTGGGAATCTCCTCCTTTCTCTCGTGCCAGTTCTTCATCTTCTTCTTATCCAGTCCACGCACAGGGTTAGAAGTTGTTCAGCCAGAGCTGACCACACTTCTCGGCATCTGCATAGACTGGTGTCCGTCTTGTCGCTTCTTGTGCGTAGTGGTGGTGGAAAGATTGGTGGAAACAGGGCTGCGACGTGGATGCTCTTTCCTTGACCCCAGTTACTCACCTGTTCCTCGCAGTGACAATCTAATCCCCTTTCTAAAAATTCACGGTCTCTGGTTTAACAGTGGGCTGACACGCAAAGTCATAAATCTGGATGTTTGTAGCAGCGCCGGCTGGAGGGGCAGAGGACAACTTAGATGCAGGAGAATTATACAGCATGGACACAGGCCCTTCGGCCCAACTTGCTCGCACTGACCAAGATGCCCCATCTACGCTAGTCCCACCCGCCAGCGTTTGGCCCATATCCTTCTAAACCTTTCCTATCCATAGAGCTGTCCAAATGACTTTTGAATGTTATGTCTTTTGAAGTTCTTGGTGTTTAAGTTGCTGGTTACAAATAGTACCACATGGATCCCCACATTACGTGGCCATGGTATTTAATGTCTATTGACCCAACAGGTCACCAAAGTTGGAAAGGGGCGCAGAAGAGATTCACCAGGTTGCGACGTGGACTTGCAGGCTCGAGTTACAGGGAGAGGCTAGCCAGACAGGCTGGGACTATTTTCTTTGGAGCGTAGGAGGCTGAGGGATGGCCTTATAGGGGGGCACAAGATCACGAGGGGCATGGATAAGGTGAGCGCTCGGTCTTTTTCCCAGGGATGGTCGTCCATATCTGGAACGAGCTTCCAGAGGATATAATTACGACGTTTAAAAGACATATATGTAGTTGGGAAGGGTTTGGAGGACTATGGGCCAAATGCAGGCAACTGGACTAAGCCTCCCGACTTGGCCCGCATGGGCAAGTTGGACCAAAGGTCCTGTTTCTGTGCTGGGGGTTACACAAAAAGCTGGAGAAACTCAGCGGGTGCAGCAGCATCTAAGGAGCGAAGGAGATAGGCGACGTTTCGGGTCGAGACCCTTCTTCAGCTGTTTCTGTGCTGTACAGCTCTATGACGGTGGCCAAAACTGATTTTTAACCTAAACACACAGGGCCACAGTTTAAGAATAAGGAGTAAGCCATTTAGCACGGAGACGAGGAAACACTTTTTCTCACAGAGAGTGGTGAGTCTGTGGAATTCTCTGCCTCGGAGGGCGGTGGAGGCCGGTTCTCTGGATGCTTTCAATAGAGAGCTGGATAGGGCTCTTAAAGATAGCGGAGTCAGGGGATATGGGGAGAAGGCAGGAACGGGGTACTGATTGGGGACGATCAGCCATGATCACATGGAATGGCGGTGCAGGCTCGAAGGGCCAAATGGCCTACTCCTGCACCTATTGTCTATTGTCTATTGTCTAAAGTAGGCTTCTTGCTTAAATCTGAAGTATTTTTGTCATGAAGTAAGTTTTTTTTTGTCAAAGATGTAAATTATAAAAACAAAGGAACAAATCTTTATTTAAGGGAAGTCTGCCGAGATGTACCTTCCTAAAAAACATTGACACTGACCTGGCAGACTCCTCTCTTCTCCATCCCTCCCCCACCCTAGTTGTAGTACCAGTTTCCCTGTCGTCCTGATGAGTCTCATTGTCTGTAACTCGTTTTTCATCTAGCCCACAGCTAACAATGGACACTTTCCCTGATCGTTGTTACTTTTTTGCACATCTTTCATGCATTCGTTCTACATCTCTCCACATTAACGTTCTATATCTCTCGTTAACCTCTCCCCCGACTCTCGGTCTGAAGAAAGGTCTCGCCCCGAAACGCCACCCATTCCCTCTCTCCAGAGGTGCTGCCCGTCCCGCTGAGTTACTCCAGCATTTTGTGTCCGTCTCCATGTCCCATCATGTTGGCAGGGTGGGACAAAGGGAGCTGAGGGTGCAGGTTGAGGAAGGCAGAGATACAAAGGCGCTCACTGTTGGAATCGGATTCCACGAGCTAGCTAGCTTGCTCCTGCTCCTGCTCCAATTACCCTAAGCTGGTGATTGCAGCGAGGCTTGAAACCAGGGATCGGTTTGGACTCTAGAGAGGAACGGTCGGGGGGGGGGGGGGGGGGGGGGGGAGAAGGGAAACCAGCGGCGAGGCTGCGCTTGCGTTGAAGTCACTAAACAATGGAGACCTGGCATCTGGGAAAGTCATCGGAATATATGAAACGGTAAGCACTCGATTTGATATCCACACAGGGAGCTGGACAGTGTGGAGCTGTCTCTCTCCTTACCGTTTTTGATATTGTAACAGCATGATGTTATTCAGCGACTGCCCGTCACCTCTTCAGCAGACACGAAAAATTGTTCAAAATACAAAAAAGCGCCTGCCGTGCCGGCGCTGCGTTTGAAGAGCGGCCGCTCTGGCGGGGCGCAGACGCTGAGCGGCGCGTTGTGTGTGTGTGAAGGGACCGGGCTTCGGTGGCTTGCAGCAGACTCTGCCTCCGCACCTGTCCGCTCCACCATTCCCCGCAGCCACCCTCGGGGGCTGCTCTCCGCTAGAATAGGCTCCGGAGCGGGGCTGAGACACAGACTCGCTTCCTCCAAAGCTCAGCTTTCCCATTTGATCTCGTGATTTATGTCTTCCTCGTCCGTCTTTATCTCCTCTCCCAAACCTCTTGTGTATCTCTCTTCAATTTTAACTGATGCAGCAGTGCTTTTTTTCAGGGGTATTAATGACTTCTGTGGCTGGCCTGTACTTCTGCATGGGGGGGACGTGATTATTATGGCACCTGCTGGAACCACTTGTGCCAGGTAACCAGCACAGTTAGCACCCAGTGGAAGCTTTGAAGGGACAGACAAAATGTTGGAGTAACTCAGCAGGTCCAGCAGCATCTCTTGAAAAAGAAATAGGTGACGTTTCAGGTCGAGACCTTTCATCAGACGGGAGTCTGAAGAAGGGTCTCGACCCGAAACGTCACCTATTCCTCTTCTCCAGAGATGTTGCCTGACCCGCTGAGTGAATCCAGCATTTTGTGTGTGCCTTCAGTATAGACCAGCAGTTCCTTGCTACACATATATCGCAAGCTGTAAAGGGATCCTTGAGGTCCGTGATGGTGATCAATCTACTGGTGGGCGATGGAAGGGATTGTAAACACTAGGTGGACCAGGGTGGCAGGTGCATGGGGATGCCTTCATGGTCAATTTTCTCTGTGGGCAGAGGGGCTATCCTGACTTTGTAACTCACCGTCACTGGGTTAGTAACTCAGTGGACGCACTTTCACAGGATGACGATCTTAATGCAAGCCCAGTCGATGATCTCCTGCGTCACCTTCAGAGATGCCGCCTGTCCCGCCGAGTTATTCCAGCATTTTTGTGTCGTATCTTGGACCATCTTCTGGTGCGCGGGCATGTTCGGGTCCGGTCCGGCATTGCTACACTCCAGGTGCTCACTCCTGGGCTTGCTGAGACCGAAGCATTTAAGTGTCCTCACAGATGTCCGGGAACTTGCCCCGGATGGGTGTCTCAGGCCCTCCTGCCTCACTTCAAAGCCGTTGGCTGAGCACGCACATTCTCATCCACTGCTGAACGCAGCAGTTCCAGCGGAGCTGAGCTTTAAGCGATATTGCAGGTCTCTCTGTTGGAAGACGATGCAGTGGAGCGGCTTGCAGAATACTTTCAGCACTGGCTATGGCTGTCGCGTCTCCCTCTCTTTCTCTCTCTCTCTCCCGTAAAATGGAGGGGGGGTAGTGGATATCTGTCCTGCTCACCTCCCAATGCCAAGTAAACGTTTGGCAGCAACTATGGCAAACGCTCTGATGCAGTGCTGGTGATTGGGATGAAAGTTTGCTTGGAAAGCAGATTTTGGAGCCAAATATCCTTGTGGGCTTTATGTGGACAAACCTCATGACCTGAACTATTCAGCAGTGGAAGGTTCCTCTGCATTTTAATGTGAAACTACCAAACAAATCTATTTGATCTTGGAAGTTAGTGTTATCTCAGTTCCTTCTTGATTCTCAGATGGTCCCTGCCAGACTTGTCTCTCTGGTTGCACCGTCAGAAGCAGTGTTGCCTGTTTACCTGAAGGGGTTTGAGAATGAGCGGTCTGTCAAATATCTGACGATCGTTCAAAAACGCCAGTTGAGATTCAATGTGGAGACTCGTGGACCTGCAGATGCTGACATTTTTGAGGAAAACAAGAATGTGATGGAGGTCTTTCAGCTGGTAGAGCCGCTCCCTCACCGCACCAGAGACAGGGTTCCATTCTGACCTCGGGTGCCGTCTGTGTGGCGTTTGCACGTTCTCCCTGCGACCTCATGGGTTTCCCTCCTGTATCCTCCCACATCCCAAAGACGTGCTAGTTATTTGAACTCTGTGAAAATTCCCCTGCGTCTGTAGGGAGTGGATTAGGGAGTGGATTAGAAAGAGATTACAATGAACTAGAGTGAGCAGGTGATCGGTGGTCAGCATGGACTCGGTGGGCCGAAGGGCCTCTTTCCAGACTGCATCTCTCAACAACTAAACTCAGCGAACCGGGCAGCGTCTGCGGAGGGAATGGACGGACGGCATTTAGAGTAGACCTCATCCTGAAACGTGGTCTAGCCATCCCTTCCGTCGATGCTGCCTGGCCCGCTGAGTTCCATCGGCATCTCCAGTGCAAGGACGAGCCGTTCGTCCATCAGAACTTGTCTTCTGTGCTAGTCACGCTGGACACGCTAGAGGCAGGAAACATGTTCCCGATGTTGGGGGAGTCTAGAACCAGGGGCCCACAGTTTAAGAATAAGGAGTAAGCCATTTAGAACGGAGACGAGGGAACACTTTTTCTCACAGAGAGTGGTGAGTCTGTGGAATTCTCTGCCTCAGAGGGCGGTGGAGGCCGGTTCAAGAGAGAGCTTGATGGGGCTCTTAGAAATATAGGAGTCAGGGGATATGGGGAGAAGGCAGGAACGGGGTACTGATTGGGGATGATCAGCCATGATCACATTGAATGGTGTTGCTGGCTCGAAGGGCCAAATGACCTACTCCTGCACCCATTGTCTATTGTCTAGTCGTCCTTGAGCATGTTGATGCTTTTTGTTCATGCTTTGCCTCGTGTAGCATAATTAAGGATGCGCTGCCTTCTGCTAGCTTCCTTGCGTCTCGGTGCTTCGCTCATCGTTATAAATCAATGCATAATGATTTCACAAGCTTGCTCTCTGTAACTAACTCACCCCATAAGTTTCAAGAGAAGAATTAGGCCATTTGGCCCATCGTGTCTACTCTGCCATTCAATAATGGCTGCTCTATATTTCCCTCTCAACCCAATTTTCATGCCTTCTCCCCATAACCCCCTCACACCCTTAAAAGGGCCTGTCCCACTTACGCGATTTATTTTCGGCGACTTGCCGGCCCCTGTCACAGTCGCAGCAGGTTGCCGAAAAGGTTCAAATTGTTGGAAATCCAGCGGCCACCAGAAAAAGGTACGCCTCTTCACGACCATACAGGCTTCACCCCGCGACATGTCTAATATAGCCTCTCAGAGTGAAGTATCCAGCTAGTTCACCTCACGTCTCCTCTTGTTGGTACTCGGTACCTTTGCATCTCCAATGCAATGGATCCACATCCCAATTCTGTGCTCTTTAATACCACTTTAATTTTCTAACTCTATATCCCAGCTTGTGAGCATTGCTGCCCCTTGCGTGTCTGTGATAATAATTCAGTGCTTGCGTCCTGAACATCAATTCCCTGCTGTTCCATAAGAATGACACCGCGAGCTGGTCTGTATTCCCCAGTGCTGCCAACCTTTCATTTTGCTCAAAGATGGACCACCAGGTGCTGGAGTAACTCTGCAGGACAGGCAGCATCTCTGGATAGAAGGAATGGGTGACGTTTCGGGTCGAGACCCTTCTTTCATTTTGTTCATTGGTGATCCTGATTTGAACTTGCCATTGATCAGCTAATTTGTTGCGGACAGTGAGCTTGCCTGCGTGTGTTATCCAATAGACCCTTCGTGTTCAGCGCTTCACAGATGTGTTTTATCACCATTAACACTTGGGATATGCTCAATTTGGCTTTTGGGAGGGATTGACGTAGATGATCTCAAATGCTCTTGACACGCTGATTTAAGAATCCTCCCGTGTAATAGTTAGCGTATTGTGTCCACATCCCTTTGTCATTGTAAGTTTAGTTTAGCTTTGAGGTACAGCGCAGAAACAGGCCCTGCGGCCCACCGAGCCCTCGCCGACCAGCGACCCCCGTACACTAGCTCTATCCCACACACACCAGGGTCAATTTACAATGTTACTGAGGCCATTTAACCTACAAACCTGTACGTCTTTGGAGTGTGGGAGGAAACCGGAGATCCCGGAGAAAATCCCCACGCATTCACGGGGAGAGGGTACAAACTGTGTACAAATAACACCAGTAGTCAGAATCGAACCAGGGGTTGCTGGCACTTCGAGGCACCAATTACACTATGTGTGTACACATATTCGGCTGTTTTTTTGTGTTTTTTTTTTGCAAGAGCCATCTAAATTCCACTGCGACGCAAGGAACTGCAGATGTTAAACACACAGAGATGCCGCCTGACCCTCGGAGTTCCTCCAGTCCTTTGTGTTTCAATCTCGATTTCTTGCTGTGTCTTTCTTGCAGCCTCCGATCGTCCACTGCTTTAAATATTGACAACCTCTTTGCGGCAAAGTGTTCCATGTTTTAACAGCCCTCAGTGCAATTAGGTTTGTTTTAACCTCTGCGACTCTCTCCCCCCCCCCCCCCCCCCAACCCCCCCCCTCCTTTGACCATTTGCAATAGATGTCAGGTCAGTCATGGCCTGACCCAGGGGGCGCATTCGCTATCAAAACCAGTCGTAAAATGCATTACCTATTTTATCTTCAAATTCTCTGCTGGTTTTTGATTAGTTTCTAATTTCCTCTCAAACAACTCTTCTGCTGTCATAATTCGGTAAGAATGTGCTGTTTGTTTAAAATCTTCACCAATACTCGGTTCAGGGGGCCTCTTGGCACCTTTAAAAATCCCTTTAACCTGTTCAAGCAAACTCGTTGGTTTCTCCTGGTGCGCAGACTTTTTTCCCCCTCCGTTTCCTTCCTCCTTCAGTTACCATATCCATCCATTTCTGGTGATGTCTTTAACACTTAGTTTTTTCCCCCCTGCACTTCAATGCTCAGCCGTAGGAATGGCTGTTTTTCTGCCCTCTAATGCCTTTCAGCACCACTTCTCAGCTAATATCACTTGTACTTAGCCATGACAGACTCTAGCATTTCTCTGCTGCCTGTGATTGGGGTTTCTTTTAGCAGATTATCTGACTTTAATTCTGTCACTTTAGTAGATCCCAGTTTGGGAACGTAATCCGTGGAACCTTTCCCCTAGAGTTTTGGACGTGGGATAAGTTTGATTTTACACTAACTAACTAACTTCCCTCCGCTCCCCCAACAAGTCTTTCCTTCTGTTTTGTGAGCTGTTGCTCTTTGAGTACGTGTGTTTGAAGCTCTCTTACACACGGCCTCCACTAATCGCAAGTGCAGATGTTAGGTGAAGTTAAACCAATATTATTTCTTTACTGCCTTGCACAGAGAAGACTGTAGCTAATCATGGGGGCCTTCTGGAGACCATTGCGCTCTCCCTTTTTTGTTCATGTCAATTTACGCCCGAGCATTCGGGGAGAATATATGGCTGGTAAACGTGCTCTTGGAGGAGTCACGGGGAAATGAAATCCAAAAGCGGGTTTGTTTGTCAGGTGAAGGTTAGGAAGTGGTTGTGGTTGATTTTTTTTTTTTTTCCCTCTATTATTTCTAATGGTTGTACAATCATATGGTTTGGCAATGCTCGCAGTGTCATTCTTATGGAATAGCAGAGAATGGATGCTCAGGACGTAACCTTTCATGGACTGAGATCTCCGTGCGTGCATGCGTGTGCGAGAGGGATGTGCCTCTCCAGTGAATGCAATCCCTTTCGCGAGAAAAAGAAAAACCGTTTGTTAACCTGGGCCCTGCAATTTACGCACTCCTTCCCATTGTCCTCCGATTGGCCGAATGAGCTTCCAAGCGACTGGACTTAAAGGTGGAGACACGACACACTGCAGGCGCTGGGATCTTCAGCAAAATGCAAAATGCTGGAGGAACTCAGTCGGTCGGGCAGCATCTGCGAAGGCAGTCGACAGCTGACGCAAGAATGGGCAGGTGCTGAAACCTTGCTCAAAACGCACCCAGCGGGTCACACCCAAAATGCCATCAGTCCATTCCCCCCACAGATGCTGCCTGACCCACTGAGTTCCCCCCACCACTGTGTTTTGTACTTAAAATGTATTTGCTCTGGGCAGTATCTGAATTTGTCCATCTTTCCCGGGCAGACCGACGGAGTGAGGAAGCCAAGACATTTCTCTGCAGTTTCCCGGCAATTATGAAGCCATGCCCTTTGGTTACATAATATTGTGGAATGCAGGGACCGTAATTGAGTTGGTGCTATTTACTGCCTACTTCCATAACTTTAATTTCATCTGCACAGGAGTAGAGTTATTGAGTCGTGTGTGTGTGTGTGTGTTTTATGTTGTTGGTGTGGGATCTTGCCAATGTGCCCCAGGTTGAGTAGACTGTCTACATGTTTCTGTGCTGGTTTTGCTGCTGTGCACTAGTGCACGCGCGCGAGCGCGGTTCTGCTTGGCACTCTGTGCCGGTTGTTCATGGTCCTCCAGGTGGAGCGTGGCTGCTTGGCAGAGATTTCCTCCTCCTCCTCTCCCCAGCTCGCCCTGTCTCGCTGCTAAAGCCTTTCACTGGAACCTTTCCAACTTGCGTGAACTTCCGTGAACTCAGCCAATCGTTCAGGGTATTACTGCCTTTTCCTTCACTCGCTCAATTCCTCCCTCTCTAGCCCATTGCTCTCGCCGGCAGCCCATGTCCCAGTCAGATCCCTGAAGCTCAGCAAGCGCTTTACAAGTCATGGCTCCTTGTGACACAGGTTAGCGTGCAGTCACCCCTTCACTCTGGATAAGATCCTCGCTTGATCACGCCATTATCAAGAAAAAGCAGCCAACACATCAGTCTGAAGAAGGGTCTCGACCACGAAACGTCACCCACCCCCTCTCTCCAGAGATGCTGCCTGACCCGCTGAGTTACTCCAGCATTTGGTGTCTACAGTTGAAGCCAGCATCTGCAGTTCCTTCCTACACATAATCAAAGATATCCTACCCCAGTCATGCCTTCACCTTCCAGCTGCCGTCTGGCAGACGGTACAGAAGCTTGAAAATGGGCACCATCACACTCAGGAACAGCTTCTTCCCATCTGTTATCAGGCTTCTGAACGGTCCTTCCTTGGTTCTTGGTTAACCATATAACCATATAACAATTACAGCACGGAAACAGGCCTTCTCGGCCCTTCCAGTCCGCGCCGACCATTTATTTTCCCCTAGTCCCATCTACCTGCACTCAGACCATACGCCTCCATTCCCTTCCCGTCCATATACCTATCCACTTTACTTGTAAATGTTAAAATCGATCCTGCCTCCACCACTTCTGCAGGAAAATCATTCCACACAGCCACCACTCTCTGAGTGAAGAAGTTCCCCCTCATGTTACCCCTAAACGTCTGTCCCTTAATTCTCATGTCATGCCCTCTTGTTTGAATCTTCCCTACCCTCAATGGGAAAAGCTTCTCCACGTCAACTCTGTCTATCCCTTTCATCATTTTAAAGACCTCAATCAAGTCCCCCCTTAACCTTCTGCGCTCCAAAGAATAAAGACCTAACTTGTTCAACCTTTCTCTGTAACTTAGTTGCTGGAACCCAGGCAACATTCTAGTAAATCTCCTCTGTACTCTCTCTATTTTGTTGACATCCTTCCTATAATTAGGCCACCATACTCCAGAATTGGTCTCACCAATGCCTTGTACAATTTTAACATTACTTCCCTACTCCTATATTCAATGCTCTGATTTATAAAGGCCAGCACACCAAAAGCTTTCTTTACCACCCTATCTACATGCTCATTCAGGGAACTATGCACAGTTATTCCTAGATCCCTCTGTTCCACAGCATTCCTCAATTCCCTACCATTTACCATGTACGTCCTATTTTGATTTGTCCTGCCAAGATGTAGCACCTCACACTTATCAGCATTAAACTCCATCTGCCATCTTTCAGCCCACTCTTCCAAATGGCCCAAATCTCTCTGTAGACTTTGAAAATCTACTTCATTATCCACAGCACCCCCTATCTTAGTATCATCTGCATACTTACTTATCCAATTTTCCACCCCATCATCTCGATCATTGATGTACATGACAAACAACAGTGGACCCAACACAGATCCCTGAGGCATCCCACTGGTCACCGGCTTCCAACCTGACAAACAGCCATCCACCATTACTCTCTGGCATCTCCCATTCAGCCACTGTTGAATCCATCTTGCTACTCCGCCATTAACACCCAAAGATTGAACCTTCTTAACCAACCTTCCATGGGGAACCTTGTCAAAGGCCTTACTGAAATCCATATAGACAACATCCACTGCTTTACCCTCATCAATTTCCTTAGTAACCTCTTCAAAAAATTCAAGAAGGTTTGTCAAACATGACCTTCCAGGCACAAATCCATGTTGACTGTTCTTGATCAGACCCTACTTGGTTACTTGGTCCTCCAAAATATTCCAACTGGAATTTAATGGGTACTGTCTGATTCACCTCTGCCCCATTGCGGACATTGGATGTTGTGGAACGGATGCGCTACAATGCTGACAACTGTATTCTGCACTCTGTATCTTGCCCTTTGCTCTACCCATTGTACTGGAGTTTGACGATTGCATTTATGTATAATACTTCTGATCCCTTTGGATAGCATGCAAAATAAAGCTTTGTACTAAAATATATTTGCCTGTATTAAACTAATCTGGGCAGTATCTGAATTTGTCCACCCGTACACGTGACCATATTAAGCCTAAACCATTAATGCATTGTCAACATTTTAACTGCCACAACTTCATCATTAACCAGCCATCTCACTCATGAGGCCAGATGTTAGAAAATGTGCCGTGCAGAATTATGTTACGGTCAACAACCTTTTGCTTCAGTTACCACCGGAGGTACATTTTTGCCATGAAATTGAAGAACATAAATGTGCTCATTGTTTGCATGTCAATGTGGGAGGAGTAATTGGGTTGGGACCACAATGGGATATTAAAAAGGTCCAGAGCCATGGGTTCCAGGAGTTGGATCCAGAATCGGTCCTCATCAACGTGATGTCTGCAGACTAAAGACACAGTGAGGTTCTGTAGGGGTTTTGTGGTGTGTTTTTGCATTGCTCTGGACCCAAACGTTGGGGTTATGCTGGCGAGGGTTAGGCTGTAGACCACAGTAAGGTTCTGTTGGGCTTGGTTTGGTGAGAGCAAATGGTGGCAAATGGAATTGGATCCTGCGGATTCATGTCAGGCAGGGCATACAAGGCAAGGGAAAAGAACATAAGGTATAGGATGTAGACAAACTGGAGAAACTCAGCGGGTGCGGCAGCATCTATGGAGCGAAGGAAATAGGCAACGTTTCGGGCCAAAACCCTTCTTCAGACTGCTATAGGATTCTGAGAAATGTAGAGGAACAGAGGGTTCTTGAAGTGTCTGACGGAGTCCCTGAAAGTACAGAGACCCTGTGAGCCCAGAATCCCTGCAAGTATCAGAAAAGGTTCTACAAAGTTCTGCTCTGCTCAACACAGCTATAAATGGCAGAGTTGTGGACGCAGCCCAATACATCGCACAAACCAGCCTCTCCCCAATCAACTCCATGTACAGCGCTGCCTAGGGGAGAGCAGGCAAGATAATCAAGGACCACTCACACCCCGGTCTTTCCCTCTTCTCCCCGCTCCCATCAGAGAGAAGGTACGAAAGCCTGAAGGCGCGTACCACCAGATTCAGGAACAAGCTCAACCTGCTGTTCAGTTCAGTTTAGAGATACAGCGCGGAAACAGGCCCTTTGGACCCCGACCAGCGACCCCCGCACATCCACACTATTCTACGCCCACTGGGGACAATGTTTACATTCACCAAGCCAATTAACCTACAAACCTGCACGTCTTTGGAGTGTGGGAGGAAACCGAAGATCTCGGGGAAAACCCACGCAGGTCACGGGGAGACGCTCAAACTCCGTACAGACAGCGCCCATAGTCGGGATTGAACCTGGGTCTCCGGCGCTGCATTTGCTGTAAGACAGCAACTCTACCGCTGCGCCACTATGACCGCTGTTATCAGACTCTTCAACAGAGCTTAGAGAGATACAGCACGGCAAACTCCGCGTCACTATCCTACACACTAGGGACAATTTACCAAAGCCAAATAACCTACAAACCTGTACGTCTTTGGAGTGTAGGCGCCAGCAATGGCTGCCTCGCCAACAGTCTGTCTGTCCCTTCTAACCGATTTTTTTCCTGTATTTTATCTCCGTCCGCACTGCGGCCTAACATCGCGGAGTTTGCGGCCTTTGCTGAAGACCTTCCTCGAGAAGCTCCACCGCGGGAGCCCACGATCCCTCTGCCTCGGAGCTCCATCCGTGGGTGCATGTAGACTTTGACATCATGGAGCCCGCGGTCTCTGGTCAGAGACAGACTTCGGGGACTCCAAGCAGCGGGAGTTTCGATCGCCCTGACATGGAAGTTTCGATCGCCCCGACACAGGAGTTTCGATCGCCCCGACGCAGGAGTTTCGATCGCCCCGACGCAGGAGTTTCGATCGCCCCGACGCAGGAGTTTTGATCGCCCCGACGCATGACGTTTGATCGCCCCGACACAGGAGTTTTGATCGCCCCGACGCAGGAGTTTCGATCGCCCCGACGCAGGAGTTTTGATCGCCCCGACGCATGACGTTTGATCGCCCCGACACAGGAGTTTTGATCGCCCCGACGCAGGAGTTTCGATCGCCCCGACACAGGAGTTTCGATCGCCCCGACGCAGGAGTTTCGATCGCCCCGACGCATGACGTTTGATCGCCCCGACGCAGGAGTTTCGATCGCCCCGACGCATGACGTTTGATCGCCCCGACACAGGAGTTTCGATCGCCCCGACGCAGGAGTTTCGATCGCCCCGACACAGGAGTTTCGATCGCCCCGACGCAGGAGTTTCGATCGCCCCGACGCATGACGTTTGATCGCCCCGACGCAGGAGTTTCGATCGCCCCGACGCATGACGTTTGATCGCCCCGACACAGGAGTTTCGATCGCCCCGACGCAGGAGTTTCGATCGCCCCGACACAGGAGTTTCGATCGCCCCGACGCAGGAGTTTCGATCGCCCTGACGCAGGAGTTTCGATCGCCCCGACGCAGGAGTTTCGATCGCCCCGACGCAGGAGTTTCGATCGCCCCGACGCAGGAGTTTCGATCGCCCCGACGCAGGAGTTTCGATCGCCCCGACGCCGGAGTTTCGATCGCCCCGACGCAGGAGTTTTGATCGCCCCGACGCAGGAGTTTTGATCGCCCCGACGCATGACGTTTGATCGCCCCGACACAGGAGCTTCGACCGCCAACGGTTCGAATGCCCCAACCGCAATAAAGAGGATGAAGATTGGATTTATTTGCCTTCCATCACAGTGAAGAATATGGGGAATCCACTGTGGTGGATGTTGATGTTAACTTTGATGTAATGGTGTGTGTCGTTGCTTTTTTTGTATGGCTGTATGGTAATTCCCCAGATCACCGTGCTTAATTGGTGCACGTGACAATAAAAGACCTTTGAAGCCCTTGAAACCGGAACAACCGGAGAAAACCCACGTGGTCACAGGGAAAAGGTACAAACTCTGTACAGACAGCACCCGTAGCCAGGAGCGAACCTGGTTGTCGCGCTGTATCTCTAAACTAAACTAAACTACTGTATCTCAGTGCACACAACAGTAATTATTAATACCAACAGTTACAGTGCCCTCCATAATGTTTGGGACAAACACCCATCATTTATTTATTTGCCTCTGCTCCACAATTTGAGATTTGTAATAGAAACAATCCCATGTGGTTAAAGTGCACATTGTCAGATTTTATTAAAGGCATTTTTATACATTTTGGTTTCACCATGTAGAAATTACAGCGGTGTTTATACATAGTCCACCCCCATTTCAAGGCACCATAATGTTTGGGACACAGCAATGTCATGTAAATGAAAGTAGTCATGTTTAGTATTTTGTTGCATATCCTTTGCATGCAATGACTGCTTGAAGTCTGCGATTCATGGACATCACCAGTTGCTGGGTGTCTTCTCTGGTGATGCTCTGCCAGGCCTGTATTGCAGCCATCTTTAGCTTCTGCTTGTTTTGGGGGCTAGTCCCCTTCAGTTTTCTCTTCAGCATATAAAAGACATGCTCAATTGGGTTCAGATCGGGTGATTGACTTGGCCACTCAAGAATTTGCCATTTTTAGTTTTTAAAAACTCCTTTGTTGCTTTAGCAGTATGTTTGGGATCATTGTCTTGCTGTAGAATGAACCGCCGGCCAATGAGTTGAGGCATTTGTTTGAACTTGAGCAGATAGGATGTGTCTATACACTTCAGAATTCATTATTCTACTACCATCAGCAGTTGTATCATCAATGAAGATAAGTGACCCAGTACCTTCAGCAGCCATACATGCCCAGGCCATAACACCCCCACCACCGTGTTTCACAGATGAGGTGGTATGCTTTGGATCTTGGGCAGTTCCTTCTCTCCTCCATACTTTGCTCTTGCTATCACTTTGATATAAGTTAATCTTTGTCTCATCTGTCCACAAGAACTTTTTCCAGAACTGTGGTTGCTCTTTTAAGTACTTCTTGGCAAACTGTAACCTGGCCATCCTATTTTTGCGGCTAACCAGTGGTTTGCATCTTGCAGTGTAGCCTCTGTATTTCTGTTCCTGAAGTCTTCTGCAGACAGTGGTCATTGACAAATCCACACCTGACTCCTGAAGAATGTTTCTGATCTGTCGGACAGGTGTTTGGGGATTTTTCTTTATTACAGAGAGAATTTTTCTGTCATCAGCTGTGGAGGTCTTCCTTGGTCTGCCAGTCCCAGTGCTCTCTTTCTTCTGAATGATGTTCCAAACAGTTGATTTTGGTAAGCCTAATGTTTGGCTGATGTCTCTAACAGTTTTATTCTTGTATCTCAGTCTCACAATGGCTTCTTTGACTTTCATTGGCACAACTTTGATCCTCATGTTGATAAACAGCAATAAAAGTTTCCAAAGGTGATGGAGAGACTGGTGGAAAGACTAGGTGCTGAGAGCTCTCTTATACCTGCATTAAGGCGGCAATTAAACACACCTGAGCAAATACAAACGCCTGTGAAGCCCTGTGTCCCAAACATTATGGTGCCCTGAAATGGGGGGACTATGTATAAACACTGCTCTAATTTCTACATGGTGAAACCAAAATGTATAAAAATGGCCTTTAATAAAATCTGACAATGTGCACTTTAACCACATGTGATTTTTTCTATTACAAATCTCAAATTGTGGAGTACAGAGGCAAATAAATAAATGATGGGTCTTTGTCCCAGACATTATGGAGGGCACTGTATATAAGGTGGCTGAGAAGGGAAATTGAATTCTAGCCTGTTTAGACTGATGTACGGAATAAGAGAAAGGGCATTATGTGGGATTTGTGTGAAATGTGATTTAAACCACAGGATAAGGTGTGCATTTAAGCCACTCTATCGGAACCATATGTTAGCAGCAGAGAGGGTGTTGAGATTGACTAGGATATAGCCAGTGCTTGAGAACGACAGTTGTGAGGCGCGGCTGGCTGGGCTCGGGGTTGTTTTCTTTGGAACGGAGGTGGCTGAGGGGAAATCTAATGGAGGTGTGTAAAATTATGAGAGGCCTGGCCAGGTTGAACTGAAGGACATATTTCCCATGTCAGGGAAGTCAATTTTGAGGGGAAATGAGATTTATTTCTCCTAATATTACTTGCCTTCAATGCTGAATTTGCAGTGTTTCCTGAATCCAAGATCCTGAAGTCTTTATTGTTTGTGGAAAAGACTCAGCCTTTATTGCATGGTCCGATGCCAGCTCTTGTGTATGGATCATTAATGATAGGCTCCCTCTTAATTTCCATCCCATTTCCTGTAGAACATCGTGCTGGCGACATTGGCCATCGCCGCCTTTGAAGGCTCCTCTGTGACCGTGATGTTTGATAGTTGAAAACATTCCTGGGGGTCAGTATCACCAACAACTTCTCCCGGACCACCCACGTTGAAGCGACGGCCACAGCACACCAACACCTCTACTTCCTTAGAAGGATAAGGAAGTTCGGCACGTCCCCAATAAAGGGGCTGGCCCACTTGGGCGACCTAATCCGCGAGTTTGCCCTCGACTCGTACTCGCAGCATGGTCGACACGAGGTCGTAGGAGGTCTTTGAAGCTCTCCTTCATGCTCGAGAGTGGTCTCCGTGTACTCGAGTCCTCAGCTAGGTTTTCAACGTTGAAAAATGCTCGCGAGTAAATAAAGGTCGCCATGGAAAAAATCGGTAATTTTGTGTACTCGTAGGTTTAGTCGTAGTAGGTCGGCATGTTGGTCGTGGGTAATCGAGGGTAGTCGATGGTAGTCGTAGATGGTCTTCATCATAGTCGAAGGGAGGTCGAAGGAGGTCGTCTTCACTCTCCACTATTCGGTGTCCAATCTTCCCGAAGCTAGTTGAAGCTGGTCTTCAACATGGTCGAAGGAGGTCTTCTACATAGTGAAGGCGGTCTTCAACATGACACTTTTTCAAACTCTCCTAAACTCTTCTAAACTCGCCAACTAGGTCGCCGCAGTGGGACAGCCCCTTAACTCTCACCAACGTCTACAGCAGAAAGCATTTTATTGTTTAGTTTATCCTCTCTCGATGCTTCTCACTTCAGGTAGCCCCCGGCATTCCCTCTCCACCCCTCCCTCACCCAAGTGGCACCAGCTTCTCGTTTTCACCCTACAAACAGCTAACAATGGCCTGTTTCCTTTACCATCGCTACTTTTTTGCATATCTTTCATTCATTGTTCTTTTTCTCTCCACATCACCGTCGACATCATTCATTTCCCTTATCCATAACCAGTCTGAAGAAGGGTCTCGACCCGAAACGTTATGGGCCTGTCCCACTTAAGTAATTTTTTGGGCGACTACAGGCGACTGCTGCAGAATTTTCAACATGTTGAAAATGTTTCGGCAACGGTGGTGGCAATTTCTTGTTGTCGTTGGTGCTATCGTAGGTGAATTCTTTGATCTGGTATTTTGTTGGTTCACATGCTTGGTCAATGGTGTTTTGTCGTTAATGTTTTATTGTTATTAATGGTTAGTGTTTTCCGAGTCATTCGCAACTGTCACTGTATGCCATGTTATTGCTTGTGGGCGGAGCACCAAGGCAAATTTCTTGTATGTGAATACTTGGCCAATAAACTTACTCACTTATTCCATTAAAACTAGTCCCTGAATAGGCCCATCACCCTCTCCACTCCTTCTCTCCAGAGATGCTGCCTGTCCTGTTCAGTTACTCCAGCTTTCTGTGTCTATCTACTGTTTAATTTAATTCATTGTCACATGTACCGAACTTCGGTGAAAAGCTTTTGTAGCGTGCTATCCAGTCAGCAGATAGACAATACATGATTCCAATCGATCTATATTAGGGTGCATCACAGCATGGTCTAGAGACGCTCCATCCAAGAAGGCAAGAAATTGCAGCGAATTGTGGACGCAGCCCAGACCATCACACAAACCAACCTCCCTTCCATTGGCTCCACTTATACCTCACGCTGCCTCGGCAAGGCCAGCAACATCATCAAGGACAAGTCTCACCCCGGCCACTCCCTCTTCCCCCTTCCCCCTTCCTCCTTCCCCCAGGGTGACACACGGGCTGTATCAATGTGCCGAATGGACCACTCTTTACCCTTCACCACCCGACTCCTTGGTCATAAGATCATAAGTGATAGGAGTAGAATTAGATCGACATGAAAAGCTGGAGTAACTCAGCGGGACACGCAGCATCTCTGGAGACATTCCGGGTCACGACCCTTCTTCAGACTGCTTAGGGATATGGGAAACGAGAGATATAGGCGATGGTGTAGACAGGTAAAGAACAATGAATGAAAGATATGCAGACAAGTAATGATGACAAAGCAAACGGGCCATTGTTACCTGTTACCTGTGAAAATGAGAAGCTATTGCGACTTGGGTGGCGGAGAGAGAGGGGATGTCGGGGCTACCTGAAGTTAGGAAAATCAATATTCATACCACTAGGCTGTAAGCTGCCCAAGCGAAATATGAAGGATTCTGCAGTCTGATTCTCTAGTCTGAAGAAGGGTCTCGTCACCCATTCCTTCTCTCCAGAGATGCTGCCTGTTCCGCTGAGTTACTCCAGCATGTAGTGTATTTCTTTGGTGCATCCCTCTTTCAGAAAGACATTGGGCAGCACTGGTACTGCTACTGACGAGTTTGGGGACCCTCATATCCCCCCCCCCCCCCCCCCCCCCCTCCCCTTAATTCATTCAGCTTTCCACAATATGAGACTCTACCCAATTGGATTCACTTGATGAACATCCAGTAAAACCGTAAACATAGCTGAGGAAAGCACCTGTACATGCCGGACATGATATTGAGTGAATCTCCTCATCCATATCACTCGATCCCCTGCATATTCACGCACCTATCTAAAGGCCTCTTAAAGGTCACTATCATGTCTGCTTCCACCTTACTGCTCCAGAGACTCGGGTTCCATCTTGACTATGGATGGAGTCTGTACGTTCACCCTGTGACCGTGTGGGTCTTCTCTGGGTGCTCTGTTTTCCTCCCACACTCCAAAGAGTTGCTGCCTTGTAGTGCGTTCGATCCTGACTACGGGTGCTGTCTATGTGGAGTGTTTATGTTGGCCCTGTGGTCTTGTGGGTTTTCCCTGGGTGCTTCGGTTTCCTCCCACATTCCAAAGACGTGCCGGCTTCCAGGTTAGTTGGCTTTGGTAAAATTGTAAATTGCCCCTAGTGTGTAGGATCGTGCAAGTGTACGGGGTGATCGTTGGTTGGCACGGACTCAGCGCCCTGTTTCCGTGCCGTATCGCTAAAGTCGCAAGTCTAACGCCACCCTGGCAATGTGTTCCTGGCATCCACCACTCCCTGTGTAAATAAAAATATGACCTTGCACATAGAAACATAGAAAAATAGGTGCAGGAGTAGGCCATTCGGCCCTTCGAGCCTGCACCGCCATTCAATGTGATCATGGCTGATCATCCAACTCAGTATCCCGTACCTGCCTTCTCTCCATACCCCCTGATCCCTTTAGCCACAAGTGCCACATCTAACGCCCTCTTAAATATAGCCAATGAACTGGCCTCAACTACCTTCTGTGGCAGAGAATTCCAGAGACTCACCACTCTCTGTGTAAAGAATGTTTTCCTCATCTCGGTCCTAAAGGAATTCCCCCTTATCCTTAGACTGTGACCCCTTGTTCTGGACTCCCCCAACATTGGGAACAATCTTCCAACATCTAGCTTGTCCAACCCCTTAAGAATTTTGTAAGTTTCTATAAGATCCCCCCTCAATCTTCTAAATTCCAGCGAGTACAAGCCGAGTCTATCCAATCTTTCCTCATATGAAAGTCCTGACATCCCAGGAATCAGTCTGGTGAATCTTCTCTGTACCCCCTCTATGGCAAGGATGTCTTTCCTCAGATCTCCTTTAACCTTTCCCCTTTTGACCATAAAGGCATTTCCCCTTCTGACCTCTAACATTTCCACCCTGTAGAAGGATAAAGGTTCTGACTGTCTGTCCTGTCTGTGCCCCGCATAATTTGATGTACTTCAATTTGATCTGACTTCAACGTCGTGATGCTCCAGAGAAAACAATCCAAGAATGTTTCTCTCCTTATAACCAATACCCTCTAATCTAAGCAGAATTCTGGTAAAACTCTTCTGCACCCCCTCTCCGGAGCGTTTGAATATGACTGGCCCATTCAATATTTGGCCACTCAATACTTTGGCTCAAATTCAGCCACCGGGTAGATGAACCTGCAGGACCTGGAGTAAGGAGCCTGTTGGTTCTGGGGTTGCTGCTCTTCAGTTGACACCGAGGCAGAGTTGAGTAGAGGGAGCTCAGTGTGTTGAAGATTGATGTAAACTTACAAGCCAGGAGCAGCCTAAGTGTGAAAAGATGCTCTGGGACGCATCCTCAGTGATGTGATCTGGGGTCACCGGGTGTTTCGGGTCTCACAACATCAGACACCCTCGCCCAGGCGACCCAGCCGGGGTTGATCAGGCCCCGACTTGTGTCCCAGCAGCAACCGCCCACGGATCAGCCATCTTAATAACTACTCTGCAGGGGTTGGGAGACTCTAGTGCGTGGAGGGACTGGGCTCTGTGGGGTGACTCCCGGCCGGGGGGCTCCTGCGTCTCACCGGGTTCAAGGCCTGTGCGCTGCACCTCTTTCTCCTTCTCCGAGCATTTCATTCTCGCCTGATGGATGTTTAGGCCACGGTGGATCATTAGGCCTTTCCGTAGCTTTTTTGGGCGTGGTTCTCACGAAAGGCACAGACTGGGGCGCTAACCCAGCCTGTCCCGGGTGCCGTCTTTCCGTGCCGTCAACTGTCTCTCCAGTAGTCTCCAAACTATTCTTGGTTGTCACCCAGTCTATTCCTAGGTGCCACTGGCTGAGCCAGTGAAAAATATACACTGAAAAAGAGGAATATAAAATATGAAAGCACATTTCGGGTCGGGCCCCTTCTTCAGACTGAAGAAGGGTCCCTACCTGAAACATCATCTATCCAGTTTCTCCAGAAATGTTCCATGAGCCCACCCGCTGAGTTGCTCCAGCATTTTGTGTCTGCTTCCAGATATTGACTTTGGTTACTTTTATTTGTGGGAACCTCCTTGTGGCGAGAGCTGGAGGGTGTGAGCTACAGGGAGAGGTTGCGTAGGCTGGGTCTGTCTATTCCTTGGAGCGCAGGAGGACGAGGGGTGATCTTCTCGAGGTGCGTACACGGGATTGGGAGTGTGCAGCTGTTGGTGAATGTGCGGCGTGTACTTGGACAGGCATTGGGAGCTGATAGACATTCGGAATGTTAAAATAACATATTTACATAGGTGTTGACAATGAATGGTTTTTTGGGAATTCATGTTTGAAAGACCGGTTGAGTGAAAGGTGTGCGGCGAGATTGAGCTGAAAAGAACGTTCTTCCATTAACATTCCTGCTCTGAATGATCGTTCAACTCAGTGGGGTAACACTTCTGTTTCCAAAATCAGAAATTTGTGGATTCTGGCCTTCAAACTCGGAGTTTTGTGGAGGGCGGGTGGGGGGGGGGGGGGGGGGGGGGGGTTGAGGCAACTGAAAATGTAAAGAGTGAGCGGCGAATTTGTAAAATACTCCAGCAATTTTTTCAGTTCAAAATTTCCGCATCTGCAGCCTCTTATGTCTCCAAGCAGCAGCATAATGTGTAAGGGTGAGTAAAATGTGACCACTAACCAAAGCATGATCGTAACAGTGCTCCAGGAAATGGCATCAAAGTGGGGAACGATGTTTTCAACAAGAAAAAAGTTGTAATTCCCAGCTGTTTATCTGAATTGTTCATTGCTCATGTCGGATTCAAATGGTAGGCTGCTGCACCGTGGCGCAGCTGGTAGAGTTGCTGCCTCACCGGCCAGAAACCCGGGTTTGATTCTGATCACGGGTGCCGGCTGTGTGGAGTTCTCCCTGTGACCATGTTTGCAGGTTAATAGGTTACGTTTGCAGGTCTGTAGGTTAATTGACCTCTGAATATTGCCGCTGGTGTGTTGGGAGCGGATGCAAAAGTGGGATAACATGCAACTAAGTAAGTAAGTAAGTTTATGGGCCAAGTATTCACATACAAGGAATTTGCCTTGGTGCTCCGCCCACAACATGACATACAGTGACAGTTACGAATGACTCAGAAAACACTACATATTAATAATAATAGGACATTAATGATACAACACCATTGATCAAGCATGTGAGCCAACAAACTAGTGTGAACATCCTCTCTCACTTCTGCATCACCGTCTATATCTCTCGTTTCCCTTATCCCTCACCAGTCTGAAGAAGGGTGTCGACCCGAAACGTCGCCCGTTCCTTCTCTCCAGAGATGCTGCCTGTCCCGCTGAGTTACTCCAGCACTTTGTGTCTGCATTAGTGTGACCGGGTGATGGATGGGTGGCGTGGATTTGGTGGGACAAAGGGCCTGTCGCCATGCTGAATCTCTAAACTAAACTGTAGTCGGTAAGCTTGCAGATGACATGAAACTTAGTGTTACTGATTGGAGAAACGTAGCAATAAGGGACTGCAGAAGCTGGTTTACAAAAAAAAGACACAAAGTGCTGGAGTAAATCAGTGGGTCAGGCAGCATTTCAGGAGAACATGGATGGGCAATGTTTGTGAGACTGTGGTGGAGGCTGTGAGATAATATTGATCAATTGAAAGGATGGGCAGAGTGTTGGCAAGTAAAATATCACCATGATTAGTGTGAGATGTTCATTTGTGGGAAGACTGGTGAGGATGTAAACATTGGATCGTCGGGGCCCTAGACTGTAGTGAAGAGCAGAGGAACCCTGGTGTACAAATCCTGGAGATGTCTTCTTTTACACTATCTTGATTTCGTGCTAACAAGTACGAAACAGAATAACCAAACAAGGTAGAGTTGAGACATAAGGAACTCAAATGCTTGGAATTTCCCACCGAACTCAATGCGCTGGAGTACCTCAGCGGTTCAGGCAACATCTCTGGAGGACATGGATTGGTGACGTTTCGGGTTGAGACCCTTCAGGATTATGATTTTGAGGAATGGGGGGAGGCAGGGGAATTGTTGTTGACGATGGCCTGAACGACAAGAGTTGACCTTTTGAACAATACTGGAAAGGGATTAGGAAGTAGAGTCATCTTTTGTGAAGATAAGGAATCTAATGAGACAGAAATATGGGTAGAAGGAATGCGGAATTACTATCTGCCTCAGTGGTGACTCTTGGACTATCCTTGATCGGACCTGACTGGCCTTACCTTGAAGAAGGGTCTCAACCCAAAACGTCACCCATCCCTTCTCTCCAGAGATGCTGCCTGTCCCGCTGAGTTACTCCGGCATTTTGTGTCTGGGTGTAAACCAGCACCTGCAGTTCCTTCCTATTAATAGCTCAATTGTAATCCTGTATTGTCTTTCTGCTGACTGGATAGTACGTAACAAAAGCTTTTCACTGTACTTCGGTACACGTGACAATAAACTAAACTAAAGGCCCTGTCCCACTTGCGTGTTCTTGGCACGCTAATTACGCAACCTCGTGGTCGCGTTGAGGCGCACGGGCATCGTGTGGCCGTGCGGGGCCGGTCCCACTGACAAGCGCGGAGGGGTATGGAGTTGTGCGCGGTATCGCGCGGCGCTCCGAAAATTTGTACCAAACGAAATCTTCGTGTGCCACCGGCCTGTCGCCGGCCAAAGTGGGACAGGCCCAAGACCCTGGCGCGATGCAACGTCTCACCTCCAACAGCAGCAGAAGCAGGCAAACGATCGCCAAACTCGGCCTGGGGCTCACGGCCGTTGCGGATCCGGATCCGCCCCCACTCCTACTCCAAGAGCGGGGCCAAGAAAATTGTAGACGGACACAAAATGCAGGAGTAACTCAGCGGGACCGGCAGCATCTCTGGAGAGAAGGAATGGGTGACGTTTCGGGTCGAGACCCTTCTTTCAGTCGCCACCCGAAACGTCACCCATTCCGTCTCTCCAGAGATGCTGCCGGTCCCGCTGAGTTACTCCTGCATTTTGTGTCCATCTTCAAATGACGTCACACGCTCCAGGTGGTTGTGCGGGCGCATGAAGACGTGCACGACCGTCCCGCCTCAACGTGACCACGCGGTTGCGTAATTAGGACACGTAAGTGGGACAGGGGCTTCAGTATCAACTGCTAGAAAAATCCAGGAATAATGGAAGTTCATAATGAAGATCGAGATGCTTATCTTCAGATGCATTGGATGAATCGAATTGGCAAAGGCGGTCAGATAGAATATTTATGGAATAAATGAAGGTGTCTTCAAGGGATAGATTCAAGAGACCTGGAACAATACATTGTGGCAGCAGACTAATTTGGATCTCGTAATGGGAAAATGAGACTGAATTAATTAGTAATCTCAGTAAAAGGCCCTCTGGGACAGAGTAATCTTATTGTGAGGTAATTTAACATTCAGTTAGAGTGACAAATTTAGCAACAAAACTGGAGCCTTAAGTAAGGCAATTACTTAGGTATGAGGCAGAGTTGGCTAAGGCGGATTGGAAAATTAGATGCAAAAGTATGGTAGATCAGCAGCGGCACATGTTTAAAGAGTTATTTTATAATTCTCAACTAATGTATATTCCATTGGGAAATAACGACTGTTTGGGGGAAAATGATCCATCCATGGCTAACGAAAGAAGTTAATGAAATTACTCGGAAAGGAAAGCATACAAAGTTGTAAAGAATAGTCGTAGGCTTAAGGACTCGGACGATTTTCGAAATTGGTGGGGTTAAAATAAAGTACAAACTTACAGTGAATGAGAAAGCTGAGTTTAAGGTGGTGAAGCAAATTAATCATCAGGAATAAGGAAACAGGCATTAACCAAATATTTTTTATCTGTCTTCATAATAGAAGACTACAAGCATTCCTGAAGTAATAAGTAACCGAGGGACAAGAGAGAGTGGAAAAATTCCAGCAATTAGCATCGTTAGAGGAAAAGAACTGGGCAAACTCGTTGGAATTGATGGATGACCGAGGGTTTGGAAAGATGAGGCAGCAGCGAATATGAAGTAATAGGACGTGGAACGGTACAACACATAGGCAGGCCCTTCGGCCCACGATGACGGTGCCAAGCGTGACGCCAAATTAAACCAAACCCTTCTGCCTGCGAATGATCCATCCCTCCATTCCTTCCTCATCCGCCTGCCTATCTAAAACCTCCGAAGCCCCACTATCATTTCTGCCTCCCCCCACCGCCCCTGGCACCCACCACTCTGTGTTTTAAAAAAAACTTGCCACACACATCTATGGGGAGAACGTGCAAACCTCGTTCAGACTGCGCCCGTAATCGGGATCGAACCGGGGTCTCTGGCTCTGTAAGGCAGCAGCTCTACCGCTGCGACACCGTGCTGCGCTTTAGGGGAAAGGTTTCTTACCACCTACTCTAGCTCTACCCTCCACGTTGTACCATGATGATGATGATGATGGAACGGCTGTGGTGCTGCTGCACGTGTGGATTTTCAGAAAACCAACGTCACTTTCCGGCTTCCCCGGTTTCCTCCGCCGCCTCTCCTTCCGCTCCCCTCTGGACAAAATCTCCATTCATGGGAACCCCTCTCGACTTGCTACGGCCTGTCAAGTTGTCAAAGTCGTCAAAAGTTGCAGATATCAACAGTTTTGCCCAAGTCTAGACTGCCTCGGTGTCGATTTTGGAAGCAAGGTATCCCAGCATTTTATCGATTACTTTCCAGGTGTGCGAGGGGGAAATGTCTGCTTGGTGGTGATTAGTTTTCTGCCTGCCTCTTCAGCTAATTTAACGCAGATATTCCACCTGCCTTTAATAAGAGCAGGGCTTTGCAAGCAACAGGCCCAGCACTTGTCACACTCTGTACAATTTCATTGAATCTTGCAGTTTGTGGCTGAGGGGAAACTTTGTGGGGTGGTGGGGGGGGGGGGGGGGGTGTGGGTTGTGACACAGTTTACACTCGAGTTCTGGATTCAATGTCTGTGGACACAGGAAATTGTGTGCTGCTTACAATCAGCTTGGTTTATGATTCCCATTCCTCTTCCCTTCCTCTCCCCTGAAGGCAGTGTCTTGCATAGGATGTCAACGATACCTGTCATTGACACTCAGTCAAGCCATCTGACAATTAGAAAGACCATTCACACCCAACCTTATCCTTCCTTGTGCTTCAGGAGAGGACCTGCTGTGTTAATCGGTTGCAGGAGGCCCCGAGGTTCATTCTGCACCTATTGTTTAATTTGCCACTTGGAAGCAAGGCAGTTTATTCTTCTAAAGGGCCTGTCCCACTTACGCGATTACATTTTGCAGTGACTTGCCGGCACCCGTCAGAGTCGCAGCAGGTGGCCGAAAATTTTCAACATGTTGAAAATCCAGCGGCGACCAGAAAAAAGGTACGACTCTTTGGGCGACTACTCGCGACCAAACAGGCTTCACCGTGCGACATAAGATAGACACAAAAAGCTGGAGTAACTCAGCATCTCTGGAGAGAAGGAATTGGTGACGTATTGGAAGAAGGTTCTCGACCCGAAACGTCACCCAATTCCTTCCCTCTGGCTGTCCTGCTGAGCTACTCCTGCTTTTTTGTGTCTACAGTTTAAACCAGCATCTGAAGTTCCATCCTACACAGTGTAATCTTCTAGTCAAGTCAAAGTCAAACAAACTCTATTGTCATTTAGAAATACATTGATATATGCAGTTCCAAACGAAATTCCGTTGCATTTGGCTCCCTGTGCAACACGATAATTAGCAGAAGGGTAAACTGGGAAAAAATGGATAAAATTGATAAAAGGATAAATAGACAATGGTGGCAGCCCATTACATGGCATTCAGGAGTCTGATGGCTCGTGGGAAGAAGCTGTTGCAGAACCTTGATGTTCTGCTCCTTATGCTACGATATCTTTTGCCCGAGGGCAGCAGAGTGAACAGTACGTGATGGAGATGTGTGGGGTCCTTTATAATACTGCTGGCCTTAGACACGCAACGTTTGGTCGCAATATCCCCGGTTTAGGGGAGAGAAGTCCCGATGATTTTTTCCGCTGTCCTCACCACGGACTTCCAGTCAGAGGCTTTACAGTCCCCAAACCAGACAGAGATACAGCTGGTCAAAATACTCTCTATCGTGCCCCTGTAGAAAGTGGTGAGGACGGGATGGGGGAGGTGAGCTCTTCTCATCCGGCGCAGAAAGTGCAACTGCTGCTGCGCTCTCTTAACTGTTGATGAGATGTTATTTGACCAGGTCAGACTGTTAGTGATCTGCACCCCCAGGAACTTAGTGCTACTGACCACCTCCACGTCGCTGTCATTGATGTGAAGCGGTGTGGGACTGTGCCGGGTTTTCCTGAAGTCGACGATGACCACCTTTGTGTTTTCGACATTCAGGATCAGGTTGTTCGTATTGCACCAGTCCACCAGTTGTTTCACCTCCTCCCTGTAAGCCAGCTCATTGTCGTCCCGGATGAGGCCCACCACTGTTGTGTCATCTGCGTACTTCATGATGTGGTTTGTACAGTCGTGGGTCATCAGGGTGAACAGCAGTGGACTCAGGACACAGCCCTGAGGGGAGCCGGTGCTCAGAGAGATGATGTTAGAGGTGTTATTTCCAACCCTCACTGACTGGGGTCTGTCAGTGAGGAAGTCCAGTAGCCAGTTACACATGGGGGTGCCGAGGCCCAATGGAACCAGTTTGCTTCTCAGGTGCTGTTTAGTTTAGTTTAGTTTATTGTCACGTGCACCGAGGTGCAGTGAAAAGCTTTTGCTGTCCGGTCAGCAGAAAGACAACACTTGATTACGATCGAGCCATTTACAGTGTACAGATACATGATAAGGAAATAACATTTAGTGCAAGGTAAATCACAGTTAAAGTAAGAGATGTTACTGTACCAAAAGAGATTCAAGAGTGTGGGGCAATTGTCTTGATCTGCTTCTGTGGCTAGCACACAAACAGTCGCCTGTGATGGCTGCCATTTTGGACGTAACCCTAAGAGCGGGAATTGGAGAGGCAGTGAGGCAGCATCCATGGAGGGAAATGGATGGTCCACCCGGCATCTGATAGTCCAGGTGAAGGGCCTCGACCCAAAATGGCGATCGTCCCTTTCAATAGGCAATAGGTGCAGGAGTAGGCCATTTGGCCCTTCGAGCCAGCACCGTGCATTCACTGTGATCCTGTGATCCCTCCACAGCCCTCCGGGTCTGTGCATCTGCCGTCTCTTGTGCCTTCTCTTCTCAGAGGTCAGTGCTCGTTTCCACTGCTGACACTGAGAGCTGCACTGTGGTATGACGGGGTCATGAGGGTCATTTTTAGATTTGTTGTTTGAGGCTGCTGAGAACAAAGGGGGAACGGTGGGGGGGGGTGAAGGGAGAGGGACCATAGGGACTATATTGAATACTTTTGTAACTGTGTTGGCGCCCTATACAGGGTGACTCTGCATACTTGTGTGTTTGCACAATAAAGAATTTCACTGTACCAAGTACATGGCTGACCATGGGTGTCTCCAGGGTTGGAGGACGCCAGTGCGTGACTTTGTTTAACGTGGGGAGACTGGTGCACTGACAGCCACCACACGGTCCGTGACGTGACAGTTCTGGGTCAGGATCCAGTGGCATGGAGTCCAAGACGACCGGAGATTGTCTCCGTGGATTGTCACCTTGCCGTGGTGGAGAAGCTTGTGTGGTCCTGAGAGCGATGCCGTCTGGCGCTACGCTCCTGGTAGGGCCACCCATGGCGGTAAGGTCGAGGGGGGGAGGTCTCTGACAAAGAGAAATCCAACCAAGACCTCAACGGTGGAACAGGCGGAGGACGATGGTTGACTTTAGTGGAGCGTCACAGCGGCTGGGAAGGCGGATGAAGGCAGCAGCGGGATACTTCACACTGGCAAACATTGATATAGGTTTAATATTGCCGTGTGAACTGGGATACAGTGAAGAGCTTTTGTTTGTGTTATCCAATTAAATCAGATCACCCTATATACATCAAGGGAAACGCAAGTAAAACATGTTGTTCAAAAGAAAATTACCAGAATGCAGAAAATAGAATTACAGCGTTGTAGTGCTACAGTTACCGAGAAAAAGTGTGCCGTCCGCAATGTAGGTAGGTTGGAAGATTTAGACTTGCAATCTTTACAGCATGGAAACAGGCCCTTCGGCCGACTGAGTCAACGTTGACCAGCGATCACCCCATACACTGGCACTTTTCTGTACACATGGGGCAATTTACAAATTATAGAACCTACAAACCCGCACGTTGTTGGAATGTGAGAGGAAACCGGGGAACCCGGGGGAAACCCACGCGGTCGCAGGGAGAACGTACATACTCGGTGCAGACAGCACCCGTAGTCAGGATCGAACCTGGGACTCTGGAGCTGCAAGGCAGCAACTGTATCCCTGCGCCACCGTGCCGCCCAGCAAGGACGGGAAGAAGCTGCTCGAGCGTTTACACCATAGATGGTGGTGGTCGGAAAGGGCTGCAACCGGTTGTTGTCACTGGGCCAGGGAGTGAAAGATATCTGCAGCGTTATTGGATTAGGTTGCAGGGAGAATCGAAAGGTTCCATTCGACAGGGCGGGAGTCAGTCTCAGAAAAAGTCTCTTAACCAGCTGCCTGTACAAGATTTAAATCTTGCCCATTTTACCTGTCACACAGGGACAAAGAGTAGGGCTAAGTATGTCATGGACTTTAAAATAAATGAATGGGGGGTAAAATGAGGGGTAATATTTCTCAGAATAAACCCCAGCCTGACGATTGAGCAAAACACTAATTAAGCCACACACGTGTACTATCGGTAGCACAAAGAGAAAAATGCCAGAGTGCACAATATAGTGTTACAGCACTGTAATGCCACGGTTGTAGAGGAAAGGTCTGGTGGAACTCAGTGGATGAGGCAGCATGTATGGAGGGAATGGGTTGACAATGTAAAAACATCCCTTTATGAAGAAGGTGTTGGGGGGGGGACTCACTGGAGTCCAGCCAAGAATTAGACAGGACACGAAGTTGTGTGATCATTCGGTATTTAATAAGTTATTAACAGTGCTGCTCCCTACTCCTCGTGGGCCCGACCTTAAATACCCCCGAGGATAAACCCCGTGACCTGCGCCTCCCACACCGAGACACTTAACCCCTCCCTCCAGAGCCCAGGGTTCGCGCTGCCCGTGGCTTGCCACTAGGTGCCGCCACATGACACTTTCCCCCCCCCCCCCCCCCAGAACCAGAGGCACCAAAATGGACAGGACACCGAACGAGGCGGGCAGATGGCGTAAATACGTCCCCATGCACAGGGGACTTGTCCGGTCCGGAAGAATTCAAGGGAACTTTAATTTAGTTTGGAGATACGGCGTGGAATCAGGCACGTCGGCTCACAGCGCACCACACACTAAAGGGCCTGTCCTACCAGCAACCGACTCCATTCGATGAGCGCGATCAAACTAGAAGCGGGGGCCGCGCGGAGGTCGGGTGATCCCCTGTACAGGGTCGTTCCCACCAGCATGCGCCTGCATGCGGCAAGCGCGACCAAACCGGCAGCGAGGGCCGCGCGGAGGTCGGGTGAGTGACGCAACGCGGCACAAAGTGAGGCGAACGTGGAGCGAAGTCTTAAAGGTAAGTTCGCCAGGACAGAGAGGGGCACAGAGGCACACACACAGAGGGCCACGGAGCCGTGACATAGAGGGTCACGGAGGCACCTACAGAGAGGGTTATGGAGGCACGATGTCGGGGCGGTGTGTAATGCGTCGAGGCGACTGTGAGCCGACAAGCCGTTGCCGCGCGGAATTTTTGAACATAGTCAGTTTTTCGGAGCCCCGCGCGATGCCGGGACGAACTCCGCACAATTCCGCACGGCTCCGGCGATCGAAGTGGGACCGGCCCCGCGACGCCGGACGGCTCAAGCGACCACGTTAGGTCGTGCTCATCGCATAGAGTTGCATGCTGGTGGGATAGGCCCTTAAGACTCTCCTGCATCCACGAGGGACAATTTACAATTATACCAAGCCAATTAACCTACAAACCTGTACGTCTTTGGAGTGCGGGAGGAAACCGGAGCTCCCGGAGAAAACCCATGCATGTCACGGGGAGAACGTGCAAACTCCGTACAGACAGCACCCGTAGTCGGGATCGAACCCGGGTCTCCGGCGCTGTGATGCAGCAGCACTGCTGCTGCGCCACCGTGCCGTCCTGAGTTAAAACGTCACCTTTTCATCTCCTCCGCAGGCGCTGCCTGACCTGCTGAGTTACTCCAGCACTTTGTGCTCTGCCTCGTGTCTCAGCTCCCCGGAGCCATGGGACTGCATGCCGTGCTAGCCTTTCAAAGCCATCACCCTCATTTTCTAATCCCTCGCGAGGTATTCTCTTCGCTATCAGTAACCATTTTGCAGCCCTACAATTCTGCAGGGGACGGGACATCTTACAAATTACTTTGCAGTTGGAAATTCTATTTCCTTCTACTGTTTGGTTGTGCGCCAAGTATCTGGGTCATAAGCATGGGGGTGGGCACAGCAATACCTAGAGTGCAAGAATAGGGAATAAAAGACCACATGTACGCTAATTAAAAGAATATTTGGTTGAGGTCATTGCCTAACAAAGGGCTATGAATCATTCCTGACTTTTAGCACGACATTCCTTGAGCCGACCATTCTCATCGCATTCTTCCTTATTTATTTCGGCTCCAGTCATTTTTCCCGTCGCAGTGATTACAGATGGAAAACTGGATGAGGTGTGTTAATGGTGTGGGAGCTGGCGGAGGATCAGTGGAAGTGAGCGCACTTGGCGGTGCCGAGGTGCCGCGCATGGGAGCGCTGCGCGGGGAGGTGACCGGCCGCTTGGCACGGCCAGTGGAGCCTCCGTGTGCCTCGTGAAGACTGACCCCGACGCCGGGTGTTTGGACAGATGCCCTGTTAATAGAGGGTTGTGCAATTGGAACATTCCTAACTTTTTGCTGCTTTTCACACACACACACACAGCGACGGCAATGCCTTGGAAGCAAGTGCTTCTCCTGCTCAGTTGTGGCGCTCGCTGGTTTGGCATACCTGCTTCTGATTTTAAAAAAGGCTCCTGGTTCCAAGTCTCGCTTCAGAAACCAGACTCCATGGTCCAGGCTCATGCTGCTCCTGCGAGCTGCTGTTTTGGTGGAGGTGCAGTTACACCCAGTGCATAGCAGCCCTTCCAACTGGGATGAAAATCGAAGATAGACAAACATGCTGGAGAAACTCAGCGGGTGCGGCAGCACCCGCTGAGTTTCTCCAGCATTTTTGTCGACCTTCGATTTTCCAGCATCGACTTTCCAGCATCTGCAGTTCCTTCTTGAACAAGTGGGATGAGTTTCTCCAGCATTTCTCCGTCATTTCTGTCTACCTTCGATTTTTCCAGCATCTGCAGCTCCTTCGTGAACAAGTGGGATGAAAGATCTCCGTGGCACTAATTTAGTTCAGTCGTTCAGTTCAGTTTAGTGTATTGTCACGTGTACCGAGGTGCAGTGAAAAGCTTTTGTTGCGTGCTAACCAGCCAGCAGAAAGACAATACATGATTACAATCAATGCATAGATACATGATATGGGAATAACGTTTAGTCCAAGGTAAAGCCAGCAAAGTCTGATCAAAGCTAGTCCGAGCGTCCCCAAAGAGGTAGATAGTAGTTCAGCGCTGTCTCTGGTTGTGGTGGGATGATTCAGTTGCCTGATAACAACTGGGAAGAAACTGTGCCTGAATCTGGAGGTGTGCGTTTTCACACCGAGGGGAGACGAGGGAGTGGCCAGGGTGCGACTCGTCCTTGATTATGCTGCTGGCCTCTCTACTTTGGTGCCATCAATGTATATGTATAGATAGCCAAATGCAAAGTGCAAGAACTCAGCAGGTCAGGCATGTGTAGGGAAGAACTGCAGATGTTGGTTTAAATCGAAGATAGACACAAAATGCTGGCAGCATCTCTGGAGAGAAGGAATGGGTGACGTTTCAGGATGAGACCCTACTTCGGACTCTGGCATTTTGTGTCTATCTGGGTGCTTTGCTTCCTGACGTTGATCACAATCTCCTTGGTCTGGCTGACATCGAGTGACAATTGCTGGAGAAACTCGGCGGGTCAGGCAGCATCTGTGGAGGGAAATGGCAGACAACATTATGGGTCTGGACCCTTCCTGCACAATTAATCACGCTTGATATTTCCCTTCCCAATTCTCATCTGAAGAAGGTCCCGACCCAAAACGTCGTTGGCCCATCCCTTCCACAGATGCCGCCTGACCCGCTGAGTTCTTCCAGCACTTTGCATCTGTGGCTGAGGGAAATTATGTGCCTTCTGTTGAGGCCATTATTTGTCCATAGATCACTTTAATATTTAAAAAAATTGAATGTTGAGCTAAAGTAGCCTGCTGAGCTCCTGCTTTACAGTAATGTTACTCTACAAGAAGCACCTGTGTATGTTAAATGTTTTTGTGCATGAAAAGCCTTATAAAAATTCAAGTCGTTGCTTTCAAGTTCATAGCTTCGCCCTGGTGGGCTCAGGTTTTTGATTTCAACTTGGCATCACGAACACCTGCCCACAGCTGGATTTAGATTAAATGGCCGACTCTGCCCCAATAACCTGCTTTGGCTCCAGCCCATTCCCACTCTCCCCCCCCCCCCCCCCCCACTCCACGGCAGAGCCTTTCCCCATTTCCCATTTCCAGTGCCTGTGCCACGGTGGCCCAGCGGTAGAGTTGCCGCCTTGCAGCGCCAGAGACCCGGGTTCGACCCTGCTGTCTGTGCGGAGTTTGCACGTTCTCCCCGTCACCTGTGTGGGTTTTCACCGGGATCTCCGCACTCCAATGATGACGTGCAGGTTCGTGTAGGTTAACTGGCTTGGTATAATTACAAATTGTCCTTGGTGTGTATAGGATATGGGTACATCTACGGGGATCGCTGGTCGTTGCGGGCTACGTGGGCCGAAGGGCCTGCTCTGTATCTCAAAGCCAAACTAAAACTGAACTAAGGTAGACAAAAGTGCTGGCGAAACACAGTGGGTGCGGCAGCATCTATGGAGCGAAGGAAATAGGCAACGTTTCGGGACGAAACGTTGACTATTTCCTTCGCTCCATAGATTAAACGGCCCGAAACGTTGCCCATTTCCTTCGCTCCATAGATGCTGCCGCACCCGCTGTGTTTCTCCAGCACTTTTGTCTACCTGAAACTTAACTGAGCCTGCTTTAAGGGTCAGCTTTGTGCCATAGTTACAGGCAGGCAGGCTTGTTTCCATTTGGAGCGGAGCCTTTCATCCACATACCAGGAGCTGGAGGTGAAGGCCAATGTTACACACACTGCCTCGCCCCTGGCAGCCACGACCCTCAATCAAAATGTGCGCCGAGAAAGAATTTTCACAGGCAAATATGGCCGTCTTCCCTGAAAGTGGCATTGCAGATAGAGTAATGAAGAAAACTATTGGCACAGGGCGGCACAGTGGCGCAGCGGGTGGAGCTGCTGCCTCACAGCGCCAGAGGGGGGACCTTGTGGAGACACAGAAGATTGAACAGTGCAACTCAGTAAAACAGGCACACAATGTCTGTGCTGGTGGGGTATTGGGTACATGCCAGTAGAGGTAGTTGAGGCAATAACAACATTTAAAAGACATTTGGACAGGATCGTGGATAGGAAAGGGTGAGAGAGATATGGGCCAGATGCGAGCAGGTGGGACCAGTTTAGATGGGGCACCGTGGTCCGTACGGACAAGTTGGGCCGAAGGGCCTGTCTCCCCTACTGTCTAGATTCTAGCACTTTCCGCTCGATTGTTCTTTCTAAAAGTAATAAAAAGGACATTAACTAACTGCAAGAAAACGTCAAATGGCTTCTCCTGAAGTACTGCAGAATATAGTAGACCTCCACAAGCATTCTAACCATTAAACGTTACATTTTAAGACTTTCAAAGCAATGATCATTAAATACCAATTAAACGAGTGTGTGTGTGTGTGGCTGTGTGGTGTGTGTATGTAGTTTAGCTTAGTTTAGAGAAGCAGCGTGGAAACAGGCTCTTCGGCCCACTGAGTCCCGGAATCCCCACTCCCCAACACTATCCTACGCACACTAGGGACAACTTACAATTTTACCCAAGCCAATTAACCCAACAAACCTGTACGTCTTTGGGGTGTGGGAGGAAACCTGAGCTGCCGGAGAAAACCCATCGGGTCCCGGGCAGAACGCAGAAACTCCGTACAGACAGCACCCATAGTCAGGATCAAACCTGGGTCCCTGTGTCGCCCTGTGTATGTATATATAATATATTAGTTTGGGTGCTGAGTTTGGGTGCTTAGCTACTCTCTCTGTTGATGTCTCGGCTTGTGTGGCAGCTGGAAGAGGAAATCAGCCACTGATGAATTCTCCATCTTGTTCCCAGCTGGATTAAAAGCAAAAATATTCACCCCAGGGCAGGGCCCCGACCCAGGGTATCATCAGTCCATTTCCCCCACAGATGCTTTGTTTTTTTGGCTCAGGATTCCAGCATCTGCAGTCTCTTGTGTCTGCAAAGTATTTCACATCAATTGCCCCCCAATATATCTTGCACACAAATCGTGCTATCCGGGACTCGATGTAGATTTTTAAATTCTCCTGCCAGTGCATCTCAATATCTCCTGAGTGGAGTGAATCTCTCTCTCCCTTTCTCTTCTCTTTGGTTCTTAGAGAGATTCAGCATGGAAGCAGGCCCTTCGGCCCGCGGGGTCCAGGCCGACCATCGATCACCCTTTCACATTTGTTCCGTGTAATTGTCATGTGTACCGAGGTGCAGGGAAAAGCTTTGTCTTGCATGCTGTCCAGTCACATCAGACAATGCTGTGCAATCAAGCCAAACCTCAAGTACAATAGAAAGAACAAAGGGGAAGACACAGGCGCTGAATATAGTACTCAGCATGGTAGACTGAGGCCCCCTTCGGTCGTGGCTGACCATGGGTGTCTCCAGGGTGCTAGACCCTACATGGAGGGCGCCTGTGCGAGACTGGTGCACTGACAGCCACCACACAGTCCTTGACAGATCTGGGTCAGGATCCTGTTGCATGGAGTCCAAGACCACCAGGGACCCTTTCCTGCCTTCCCATGTCTGGTTTAGATGCTTTAAATGGTGGAGAGGGCTTGTGCCCATGTTGGACTGTGCCGAGCCCACCGCTCTCTGCAGCCTCTTGCATTCTACAGCGTTGGAATCACCAGACCGGGTCATGATGCAACCTTGGACACAAACTGCTGGAGTCATTCAATGGGTCAGGCAGCATCTGCCCACAGCATGGGATAGGTGGCGGTTCGGGTCAGGACCCTTCTTCAGCCTTCACTGACAAATCCTTGTGACACCAGGATTTGTGTTCTCGTGCTGTTATGATTCCTGTGCTTGTGTCTATTCCCTCTTAATTCTTTCTCTCTCTCCTCTTTCCTCTCTCCTCACTCCTACTCCTCTCTCTCCCCCTCTCTCTCTCCCTCTCTCTTTCTCTCTCTCTCTTTCTCTCTCTTCCTTTCTGTCTCTCTTTCTCTCTCTGTCTTTCACTCTCTCTCTCTTTTGATCTCTCCCTCTCCCCCTCCCCCTCCCTCTCCCTCCCCCCCTCTCTCTCTCTCCCTTCTCTCTTTCTCTCTCTCTTTCTCTCTCCCTTTCTCTTTCTCTCTCTGTCTTTCACTCTCTCTCGTTTGATCTCTCTCCCCCTCCCCCTCCCCCTCCCCCTCCCTCTCCCCCTCCCCCTCACTCCCCCCTCTCACCCTCTCTCCCCCCCCCTCTCACCCTCTCTCTTCCCCCCCCCCCCTCTTTTTTCTCTATCTCTCTCTCTCCCTTCCACTGGCGCTTGGGTCGTCCCTCCCCCCCCCCCCCCCCTGTGTTCTCCCCCCTCTGTTCTTGCCTTTGATTACAGCAGTGGGGATGCGTGATGCTACTTTACAGTTGACGATTTTACACGCTAGGTATGGTTTCTCCTGAAGCTACATACGTCCCCACAGGAAATATCAAGTTAGCGAACATTGATTGGTTCTAGTTACTGGGCAGATGAGTTCCCACACCCCCTGGTCCAGGGAGATGAGGTAAACCAGGGGTGGGGGACCTGCGGCCTTGAGGCTGCATGCGGCCTTCTGGGCTATTAAGTGCGGCCTTTTGAATGAATCCAAATTTTGTAGAACAAATCCTTTTATTGGTATTAATATGTTTTTGTTCGTCTTTTATTATTTTTATTTTAATCTTAAAATGAACGAATTTAAAATACCAAAGAGTAAAAGAAGATTCAACAAAATAAGGGTTGCCTCATTGAAGTTTCCCGGATGCGGCCCTTGTTAGAGTACAGCTAACTTAATGCGGCATTTCAACATGAAAAGGTTCCCCACCCCTGGTGTAACCTGCCACTGGAGACGCATGGCCGACCCTGACACGCAAGGCGAGCGTTCCCGCTGTGTGTCCTTCTGCATATTTGACCCGTTTCCATTTGACAGTAGCTCCTGTTTAGCCAGTGTCCTTTTCTGAATGAGTAGACGAGCCCGTGACGTGACATCTGACTCCCATTCCGCTCGGAGGTGTGTGCCAGTGCATGTGTTTTTTTTTGTGGGTTTTTTCCCCTGCCCTGTCCAGAGAGAAGATCTTTCTGTTCTTTCAGCTGGCTGCCGTGATTCACTCCCATCTCCCAAGTCTGAACGTTGAGGTTTAAGGCTCCCTCCAGAGATTTAAGTCTGAAATAATTTCGACTGACATTTCAGTCACACAAAAGGAATGTTTCTCTGTTCGAAGTGCTGTATCCCAAGTGCTGCAATCATGATGTTACAGAGCACCAGAAAAGCCCCTTTAAACACGTCCATGCCAAACCAATTTGTCTGAGATGCTCCTTTTTGTCTGCCTTTCATACGTGCATAGGTTATAGGAGCAGAATTAGTCTACGCTATAGTCAATCATGGCTGATCTATCTTTACCGCTCAACCCCACTCTCCTGCCTTGACCCTTACTAATCGAGAATCTGTCAATTTCCATCTTAAAAATATCCACTGACTTGGCCTCCACAGCCGCCTGTGGCAATGAATTCCAGATTCATCACCCTCTGACCAAAGAAATTCCTCCTCATCTCCTTCCTAAAGGTTATTCTAAGACTATATATAGCCCCTGGTCAGAGACTCTCCCACTAGTGGAAACATCCTCTTCACATCCACTCTATCCAAGCCTTTCAATATTCTGTATGTTTCAATGAGGTCTCCCCCTCGTCCTTCTAAACTCCAGCGAGTGCAGGCCCAGTGCCGACAAACGCTCATCATGTGTTTGTCACCTATTCCTCTCGACCTGTTCTATCCATGTACCTGTCCAAGCGTCTTTTAAACATTGTGATTGTAAACCCATCACCAAGTGATGTGAAAAGCTCTTGAGATCTTACTCCTCTCACCTGCAGTCTGGTCCTCTGGACGGTACAGTGGTGCAGCGGTAGAGTTGCTGCCTTACGGTGCTTACAGAAGCCAGAGACCCGGGTTCCATCCCGACTACGGGTGCTGTCTGTACGGAGTTTGTACGTTCTCCCCGTGACCTGCGTAGGTTTTCTCCAAGATCTTCAGTTTCCTCCCACACTCCAAACACGTTCAGCTTTGCAGGTTAATTGGCTTGGTATAAAGACAAATTGTCCCTAGTGTGTGTGGGATAGTGTCAATGTGCAGGGATCGTTGGTCTGTGCAGACTCGGTGGGCCGAAGGGCCTGTATCTCTAAACCAAACAAAACTAAACTAAAACTAACTAACATAGAAACATAGAAAATAGGTGCAGGAGGAGGCCATTCAGCCCTTCGAGCCTGCACCGCCATTCATCGTGATCATGGCTGATCGTCCCCAATCATTACCCCGTGCCTGCCTTCTCCCCATATCCCTTGACTCCACCAGCCCCTAGAGCTCTATCTAACTCTCTCTTAAATCCATCCAGTGATTTGGCCTCCACTGCCCTCTGTGGCAGGGAATTCCACAAATTCACAACTCTCTGGGTGAAAAAGTTTTTTCTCACCTCAGTCTTAAATGGCCTCCCCTTTATTCTATGACTGTAGCCCCTGGTTCTGGACTTGCCCAACATTGGGAAATTTTTTCCTGCATCTACCTTGTCCAGTCCTTTTATAATTTTATATGTTTCTATAAGATCCAAACTAAAAACTACAAACTAAAACTAAACTAAACTCTAGTTTAGACTTCTCTACTGTGGTCTTTAAAATTGTGCACCTTATCTACACCCCTCATGATTTTATATAATCTAAGGTTTCCCCCTCAAGCCACCTAAGCTCCATGGAAAAAAGTCCCAGGCTCTTTTATAACCCGAGTCCTTCAGTCCCGGAAACATACTTGTGAACTTTCTCTGCACCCTTTGTAGTTTGTTGCATTTATCCCTACAAAGACGTGTAGAAAATTCCCCACTACAATTCCAAATGGGTGTTGGTGAGAAATTTTAGGGGTCTTTATGGAACAGGTGAGTATTTAAACCCTGAGTAAGGTCATCAGTTTGGTTTAGTTTAGAGATGCAGCGCGGAAACAGGCCCTTCGGCCCACTGATTAGCACTATCCGACACACATGAGGGACTACACTTATACCAAGCCAATTTACCTACATAACTGCACGTCTTTGGGATGTGGGAGGAAACGCAAGATCTCAGAGAAAATGCACGCAGGTCACGGGGAGAACGTGCAAACTCTGCACAGACAACACCCGTAGTCAGGATCTGTGGAGCTGCAAGCACTGTAAAGGGCCTGTCCCACCAGCATGCAACTCCATGCGATGAGCGCGACCTAACGTGGTCGCTTGAGCCGTCCGGCGTCGCGGGGCCGGTCCCACTTCGATCGCCGGAGCCGTGCGGAATTGTGCGGAGTTCGTCCCGACATCGCGCGGGGTTCCGAAAAACTGACCGTGTTCAAAAATTCCGCGCGGCAACAGCTTGTCAGCTCGCAGTCGCCTCGACGCATTACACACCGCCTCGACGTTGTGCCTCCGTGACCCTCTATGTGTGTGGCTCCGTGGCCCTCTGTGTGTGTGCCTCTGTGCCCCTCTCTGTGTGCCCCTCTCTGTCCTGGCGAACTTACCTTTAAGATTTCGCACCAAGTTCGCATCACTTTGCGCCGCGTTGCGCCACTCACCCGACCTCCGCGCGGCCCTCGCTGCCGGTTTAGTCGCGTTTGCCGCATGCAGGCGCATGCTGGTGGGAACGGCCCTGTACAGGGATCACCCGACCTCCGCGCGGCCCCCACTTCTAGTTTGATCGCGCTCACCGCTGGAGTCGGATGCTGGTAGGACAGGCCCTTTAGGCAGCAACTCTACCGCTGTGCCACCATGCCGCCCTGTGGGGAAATGGCCGTCAGTTAATTGCTTCTTTTTTTTTTAAGCTAACTTTGCCCAAATTGCTGCAGCTTTTCCTACATTACAGCAGTGTTTAGTTTATAGATACAGCGCGGAAACATGCCCTTCGGCCCGATTCCGCACCAGCCAGTGATTCCCGCACATTAACATTATCCTACACTAGGGGCCCTTTTTACATTCACACCAAGCCAATTAACCTACAAACCTGCCCGTCTTTGGAGTGTGGGAAGAAACCGAAGATCTCGGAGAAAACCCACGCAGGTCACGGGGAGAACGTACAAGCTCCGTACAGACAGCGCCCGTAGCCGGGACGGAACCCGGGTCTCCGGCGCTGCGAGCGGTGTAAGGCAGCAACTCTACCGCTGCACCACCGGGCCACCCTGTGGGGAAAATGGCAGTGTGCAGAGGACAAAGGAAGAATGAGACAGTTGCCTTTCACACACTACCAACAGCCCAGTGCTCTTTTATGCAGTGATTCACGTCACTATAGTGCCGTCTCTGTCTGACGGTCTTTAGGCTGGGAAGAGTGCAGAACCGGACTGTGGCCAGCAAGGGAAACACTCTGAGCCGGTCCCTGCTCGTCTGAAGACCAGAGACGGGAAGATAGTGCCGGCGACGACAGACACTGTCTGAGGAAGGGTCTCGAGCCGAAACGTCGCCTATTTCCTTCGCTCCATAGATGCTGCCTCACCCGCTGAGTTTCTCCGGCGTTTTTGTCACAGACGCGATGGGCGGAGAGCGGGGCCGGTAGGAGAGGAGACCAGGTCTGGCCTACCCAGGTCGGCTGCGGGCACAGAGGAGAGGAACGTCACGCCCAAGGAAGGCAATGGCTGGAGGCCCGCTGCAGCCTGGGGCTCGCCTGGATAAGAGCTAGAGCGCGGACTGGATGTTTAAAAATGGCATCAAAACCTGGCGCCTTTTGTATGTAGGCTTGTAGACTATTTCTGTACATTTTACCAATTGGGCATGTGCTTAGGTATTAATAGACAATAGATGCAGGCGTAGGCCATTCAGCCCTTCGAGCCAGCACCACCATGATCTTGGCTGATCATCCCCAATCAGTACCCCGTTCCTGCCTTCTCTCCATATCCACTGACTCCGCTATTTTTAAGAGCCCTATCTTGCTCTCTCTTGAAAGCATCCAGAGAACCTGCCTCCATCGTCCTCTGAGGCAGAGAATTCCACAGACTCACCACTCTGTGAGAAAAAGTGTTTCCTCGTCTCCATTCTAAATGGCTTACTCCTTATTCTTAAACTGTGGTCCCTGGTTCTGGACTCCCCCAACATCGGGAACATGTTTCCTGCCTCTAGCGTGTCCAAACCCATAACAATCTTATATGTCTCAATGAGATACCCTCTCATCCTTCTAAACTCCAGAGTGTACAAGCCCAGCCGCTCCATTCTCTCAGCATATGACAGTACCGCCATCCCGGGAATTAACCTTGTAAATCTACGCTGCACTCCCTCAATAGCAAGAATGTCCTTCCTCAAATTAGGGGATGAAAACTACACACAATATTCCAGGTGTCGTCTCATTTGGGCTCTGTACAACTGCAGAAGGACCTCTTTGCTCCTATATTCGATTCCTCTTGTTATAAAGGCCAACATGCCATTCGCTTTCTTCACTGCCTGCTGTACCTGCATGCTTAGTTTCATAGACTGATGTACAAGGACCCCCAGATCCCGTTATACTTCCCCTTTTCCCAACTTGACACCATTTAGATAGTGATCTGCCTTCCTGTTTTTGCTACCAAAGTGGACAACCTCACATTTATTCGCATTAAACTGCATCTGCCATGCATCTGCCCACTCCCCCAACCTGTCCAAGTCACCCTGCATTCTCATAGCATCCTCCTCACAGTTCACCCAGCTTTGTGTCATCTGCTAATTTGCTAATGTTGCTTTGAATTGCAATACATCACTGGACTGTATGCAAGAAAATAATTTACTCGTGCGTTTGCACATGTAACAAATAGAAGCCCCATTGAATCGTCAAGGAATCACGTGTGCAGCGAATGTGATATCGCTGAGATAAGTTGGGAGGTGGCTTTAGGGAGGTCTCATTAAAGTGCATGACTTGAGAGCGCGTAAGCAGCGAGACCATGATATATATCAGCAAGAGGGATGAGCAAATGTGGTTTGATGGGTCTGACCTGGTGCTCACTCCCACCGCACGCACCCAGACCTACACCAGACGCTACGGTGACTGTGACAGATTGATGAGACGGCTCACATGTCTCGATCACTAGATTTGTTGCCTTGTCTCTCCTGCTCTCCAAGTGGTGGTGGGTGGGGGGTGGAATCAGAACAGTAATGTATACAGTGTGCCTCTGATTTGACATGGTGAAGTTTCTTCCTAACCTCAGGAGGAGATATAAACAGCTGATGACCTCGTCCCTGGTCTCAACCCACCACCGTTTATGCCTTCCCCGCCCCCCCCCCCCCCCCCCCTTCCCTCACACAAACCACCCCCCAGCGTTAGAGTTGCTGTCTTACTGCGCTTACAGCACCAGAGACCCGGGTTCCATCCTGACTACGGGTGCTGTCTGTATGGAGTTTGTACGTTCTCCCCGTGTCCTGCGTGGGTTTTCTCTGCAATCTTCGGTTTCCTCCCACACTCCAAAGACGTGCGGTTATGTAGGTTAATTGGCTTGGTATGAGTGTAAATTGTCCCCTGTGTGTGTAGGGTAGTGTAAATTGCCTGGGATCGTTGGGCGGTGCGGGCTCGGTGGGCCTATTTCCACGCTTTATCTCCAAACTAAACCAAACACTCTCCTTGCCACTCTCTTTGATACCTTTTCGTCTGAGCTATTGGTCTTCTTTAGCGGTGGATGCCTGCCAGGGGTGGTGGTGGAGGCAGATACGACAGTGGCGTTGATGGGCACATGGAGATGGGGGGATATGGTGGTCTTGGTATTGTGTTTGTGGGCTGAAGGGCCTGTACCTGTGCAGCCCTGTTCTAGTTTAGTTGGTTATTGTCATGTACGTATATCAAGCTTTTGTTTGTGTGCTCTACTTGAATGCAGTCAAGCTGTGTACAGGTGAAGGCTAGAGAGCATAGATAGAGTGCAAAGATATGAAGTCTATGTTCTGTACTAACAGCGCTGTTTAAAGCCACCTTTTTCTTGCTGTTATCAGCGCTGCCACCTCTTCTATTAAATGTTAACACAAGGCACCAACTGGCCCCTTTGTATAAGTGCAACGTATTTTCCATGCATTTTTGAAAAGGGAAGATCATCCCGATCTTGACCAACGTGTTTTCCCTGACCAGCGCATCCAAAGTTGACCTCACTTGTGGCTTGCTGCAGTGTAATATGTGCAATCTGGCTGTGTTTGTGCGCACATTGTGACTGCACTTCATAGCTCATTCGCTGAGGTGTGTTTAAAATACCATCGTTAGTTTCCTCGTTTTTAGTTGTAGCCCGCCGAGTCCGCACCGTCCAGCGCTCCCCGCACTCCAACGCTAACCTACACACATGGGGGATGGTTTACAATTATACCAAACCAATTAACCTGCAAACCCGTGCGTCTTTGGAGTGTGGGAGGAAACTGGTGCACCCGGAGAAAACCCACGCGGGTCACGAGGAAAATGTACAAACTCCGTACAGACAGCACCTGTACTCGGGATCGAACCCGGGCCTCTGGTGCTGTGAGGCAGTATCTCTAACGCTGTACCACCGTGCCGCCCTATCTGACTAGAGCACAGGGACATGTGTTTAATCTTGTAGTCTCTGATGGATGCTCCTTAGATGCTGCTGCACCAGCTGAGTTTCTCCAGCTTTTTGTGTAACCCCAGTCTCTGATGGATACGAGTTGTCAGAATTATAAATAACAGGAGGATATTAGCTCCACCAAGTTGTGGTGGAAGATGATGTTGAACAGTCCTGGAGTGTGTACACGGTGTTTGCCACATCTAGTGATTGAGGCTTGTACGTGTCATCCAGGGAGTGTTGTGCTGCCTTTCAAAGGGGAATATGTCAAAGCCACTTCTGTTCTTGCTGAGGATCTTTTATACACTGTGGAACTATTCCAAGGAAGTTCTCCATGGTGTCTCCAAGTTCTCCATGGTGTCCTGGCTTGATATTTAGCAAGTCAAGTTGAGTTGATTGTCGAATGCACAAGCACAGTATATATAGGACCAATGAAAATCCTGCCTCGAGCAGCATTGCAGGGTCACAGATTCGCACAATGCACAGACACATGAATGAATGCATGAATTCTACAGGTCAGTGAAAATAAAAAGACTCTGCGGAAACAAGACAATAGGGCAAAACACAGTTAGAAAACCAAATGTGCTGGACCTACACAGTCAGTGGTAGGGCTCTGGGGAGTGTTGTAGAGCAGAGGGATCTAGGAGTGCAGGTGCATGGTTCCTTGAAGGTGGAGTCGCAGGTTGATAAGGTGGTCAAAAAGGCTTTTGGCACTTTGACCTTCATCAGGCAGAGCATTGAGTCTAGGAGTTGGGAGGTCATGTTGCCGTTGTATAAGATGTTGGTGAGGCCACATTTAGAGTACTGTGTTCAGTTCTGGGCACCGTGTTATAGGAAAGATGTTGTCAAGCTGGAAAGGGTACAGAGAAGATTTACGAGGATGTTGCCAGGACTAGAGGGTCTGAGCTCTAGGGAGAGGTTGAGTAGACTGGGACTCTATTCCCTGGAGCGCAGGAGGATGAGGGGTAATCTTATAGAGGTGTATAAAATCATGAGGGGAATAGATCGGGTAGACGCACAAGAGTCTCTTGTCCAGAGTAGGTGAATCCAGAGGACAAAGGTTGAAGGAGAAGGGGAAAAGATTTAATAGGAATCTGAGGGGTAACTTTTTCACACAGAAGGTGGTGGGTGTATGGAACAAGCTAGTTGAGGTTGGGACTATCGCAATGTTTAAGAAGCAGTTAGACAGGTACATGAATAGGACAGGTTTGGATGGATACGAACCAAACGCAGGCAGGTGGGACTAGTGTAGCTGGGACATGTTGGGTCAGTGTGGGCAAGTTGGGACGAGGGGCCTGTTTCCACACTGTATAACTCTGTGACTCTAAAACTATGGTGATGGAAGAGGTGGTCCATAGCTGAGGTAGGATTAGGGTTTGTGCGGGTCGGTTCAAGAACCTGATGGTTGTCGTTCAGTAGGTGTTGCTGAGCCTGGTGGTGTGGGACCTCTGAAGATATTTGAGCTGTGCTCAGCCACACAGCCTTGAGGTGCACGTGTTGGTGGTCAGTGACGAGGAGAAGTGTCCTGTCCACCGCTGTCCGATCCGCTGACGAGGAGGCCCAGCGTCCAGTAGCACAGGGAGGTGCAGGGGCCCAGCTCTGGAGGACTGGTGACCAGTCTGGCGGGGATGACTCGTCAATGAGTTGTAGTCAATGAGCAGGCGGCCTGACGTACGAGTTCCCGGCATGCCGATTTCCCTCACATGCAACCTCCATTGGAAGGTTCCCTACCCAATCTGTATCTCCAGCCCTTCGTCCAGCCAGGATCCAGATTTCTTCCACTACCCTGCAATTTATTGGGGTCATGGGCAGGGCCGTTGTCAAAACCCAGCTGTGATGCATCCTGATAGTTCTGCCCTTTATGTAGAATGGTGCTGCCCAGTTAGCTGGGAATCCCAGCCCCGTCAATGCCAGCTGCCCCCAGTCCCCGCGTACAGCTTACAATTCCACTTCTTGCTGAGGTTGCAGAGGTACCTATAGAGTTTGGTAGGGGTGTTAACTACATCACTGTTCTACTTCAGAAATCTACTTGCTATAGTTTCACGTTGCAAAACCACCTGATACCGGATGTAATGTTAAAATTGTACAAGGCATTGGTGAGACCAAATCTGGAGTATGGTGTACAATTTTGGTCGCCCAATTATAGGAAGGATGTCAACAAAATAGAGAGGGTACAGAGGAGATTTACTAGAATGTTGCCTGGGTTTCAACAGCTAAGTTACAGAGATAGGTTGAATAAGTTAGGTCTTTATTCTCTGGAGCGCAGAAGGTTAAGGGGGGGACTTGATAGAGGTCTTTAAATGAGAGGGATAGACAGAGTTGATGTGGACAAGCTTTTCCCTTTGAGAATAGGGAAGATTCAAACAAGAGGACATGACTTTAGAATTAAGGGACAGAAGTTTAGGGGTAACATGAGGGGGAACTTCTTTACTCAGAGAGTGGTAGCGGTGTGGAATGAGCTTCCAGTGGAAGTGGTGGCGGCAGGTTCGTTGGTATCATTTAAAAATAAATTGGATAGGCATATGGATGAGTATGGTATGAGTGCAGGCAGGTGGGACTAAGGGAAAAAAGTTGTTTGGCACGGACTTGAAGGGCCGAGATGGCCTGTTGCTGTACAGCGAGATGCTGTAATTGTTATATGGTTATACTGGCCAAGGTCTTCCTCGGAGTCATTCATCTGATTCCATTTTGAGTACTCAGCTGCATTCCTGGAGTAATTTGCAGTTTAAAAGATATACATTATCTGCAGCGCACGCTAGACTTAGTTTACTTTAGTTCAGAGAAACAGCGCGGAAACAGGCCCTTCGGCCCACCCTGGCGCGCCGACCAGCGATCCCCGCACACCAGCACTATCCTACATGCACAAGGGGCAAGTTACACTATCTACCAAAGCCAATTGACCTACAAACCCGCACGTCTTTTGGATGTGGGAGGAAACTGGAGTGCCCGGTGAAAACCCACGCAGGTCACGGGGAAAACATACAAACTCCATACAGACAGCACCCGTAGTCAGGATCGAACCCAGGTCTCTGAGAAGGAACTGAGAGGCAGAAACTCTACCGCTGCACCACATTGCCACCCTCTTGCTTTTCAGCAGTATCTTCTCTAGGTGCTTGGCTTTCCCCCCACACTCGAAGGACATGCAGGTTTGTAGGCTAATTAACTTCTGCAAATTGTCCCAAGTGTGTAGGATAGACGAGTGTAGGAATAGAATACTTGATTGTCACATGTGAGAAGTCACAGTGAAAGTCTTTGCTTGCATACCCAAAGTATGCAAACAGTCGGCACATAAAGGGCGCTGACAACGTTACAAAGTGCTCCTCCTTTGTTCTCCCCCCCCCCCCACGGGGCAATCGTCGGCCGGCGCGGACTCGGTGGGTTGCAGGGCCTGTTTCCGCGCTGTATTTTTTAAAGGGAATTCTGGATCCCGGCTGGATGAAGTGCTGGAGCTACAGGTCATGTAGGAACCTTCAGAGGGAAATCGGATCCATGCCGGCAAGGAGTTGCAGGGCTGCGGAGAACGGGGGAGCATGGCCTGTGTTGGCTCAGGTGGCCACCTTCTGCGCTGTATGTGAGAATGTGGGTTCTTGTGGGTGATCGGATTGAACAGTGCAAAATCTAATGAATGAAACTCCCCATTCGCTGTTCATGTTAGTGTGTGATTGCTGGATGTTTTTGATGACAGAACTGTTTATCTTTTTATGGTGTTAAAGAGGGAACTGTAGACGGTGATGTGGAGAGATAAAGAACAATGAATGCAAGATATGCAGAAAAGTATCGATGATAAAGGAAACAGGCCATTGTAAGCTGTTTGTAGTGTGAAAATGAGAAGCTAGAGCGACTTGGGTGGGGGAGAGATAGAGAGAGAGGGAATGCCAGGGCCCGAGGGCTGAGGGAGAGGTGGGAAGGGGAGGAGGCAGCCAGGGTTAACAGAATTGAGAAAATTCAATGTTTAAGCCCAGAGGATGCAGACTCCCCAAGCGGAATATGAGGTGCTGTTCCTCCAACTTGCGGTGTTGCTCACTCTGGCCGTGGAGGAGGCCCAGGACCGAGAGGTGGGATACGGAATGGGAGGGGGAGTTGAAGTGCTGAGCCACCGGGAGGTCGGGTTGGTTATTGCGGACTTAGCGGGGGTGTTCGGCGAAACGATCGCCAAGCCTCCGCTTGGTCTCACCGATATAGATCTTTTTATGGTTCCTTGGCTGTCGATTACGATCAGTTGTCACATTTGGTGGTATTTTAGTGATTGTCAGTTGATATTTGGGTGAAATTAAAATGCCTTCTTTTCCCAACATTTTTGTAGGATATCCGGAATACTGTGGGCAATATCCCTATGGAATGGTACAAAGACTATCCACACATCGGATATGACCTGGATGGAAAGAAAATCTACAAACCAATCCGAAATAAGGATGAACTGGATGAATTTCTGGATAAAATGGAGAATCCGGATTACTGGTATGGGAAACACAGCAGGAACTTTGGGTTTAACCTCTGGCCTGATGTCTGTGTGTGTATTAAAAACATAAAGAACATACGCAGGAGGATATCCACACGTCTGTTCTGCAATTAATTTTAATGACCGACGATCTTTTGACCTTGATGCATTAACTCCTTGAATCTCTTGATATCTAACAATCTGTCAACCTGCCTTGAATATTCTCGAAGGTAGACACAAAATGCTGGCGTAACTCAGCGGGACAGGCAGCATCTCTGGAGGGAAGAAGTGGGTGACGTTTCGGGTCGAGACCCTTCCTCAGGCGAGAGTCAGGGGAGAGGGAAACGAGAGATGTAGACGGTGATGTAGAGAGAGATATAGAACAAATGAATGAAAGATGATAAAGGAAACGCCACTGTTTGCTAGGTGAGAACGACAAGCTGGTGGGACTTGGGTGGGGGAGGGATGGAGAAAGAGGGGATGCAAGGGTTACCTGAAGTTAGAGAAATCAATATTCATACCACTGGGCTGTAAGCTGCCCAAGCGAAATATGAGGTGCTGTTCCTCCAATTTGCGTTTAGCCTCACTCTGACAATGGAGGAGGCATTCTCGACCTTCACTGCCTTCTCGGGTAGAAGAGTGAAGACCTGTCTTTTAATTTCTATCCCGTGCAGCCGACCGTGTATTTAGAGGCTGCATCAGCCCTGAGCAGCCCAGTTATAGGAAACATCAACTCAACGCCTGCCCTGTCAATAGACACAAAATGCTGGAGCAACTCTGCGGGACAGGCAGCATCTCTGGATAGAAAGAATGGGTGACGTTTCGGCTCGAGACCCTTCTTCAGACCTGTTGAACCCCATTGGTACATTTCAGTGAGGTTTCCTGTCACAGGCACATGGTTATGGTGTCCATTTAAGAATGAGGGGTAGGCCATTTAGGACTGAGATGAAGAAAAACCTTTTCACCCAAAGAGTTGTGAATCTGTGGAAATTCCCTGCCACTTAAGGCAATGGAGGCCAATCCACTGGATGTTTTCAAGAGAGAGTTAAATTTAGCTCTTAGGAGTGAATGAATTAAGGGATATGGGGGGAAAAGCAGGAACAGGGAACTGATTTTAGATGATCAACCATGATCCTATTGAATGGCGGTGCTGGCTCAAAGGGCCAAATGGCCTCCTCCTGCACCTATTTTTCCATGTTTCTATCAGCTCATGGTAAGGTTGAACAAGTTAGGTCTTTATTCTTTGGAGCGCACAAGGTTAAGGGGGGACTTGATTGAGGTCTTTAAAATTATGAAAGGGATAGACAGAGTTGACGTGGATAAGCTTTTCCCATTGAGGGTAGGGAAGATTCAAACAAGAGGGCATGACTTGAGAATTAAGGGGCACAAGTTTAGGGGTAACATGAGGGGGAACTTCTTTACTCAGAGAGTGGTGGCTGTGTGGAATGATCTTCCTGCAGAAGTGGTGGAGGCAGGATCGATTTTAACATTTAAAAGTAAAGTGGATAGGTATATGGACGGGACGGGAATGGAGGGGTATGGTCTGAGTGCAGGTAGATGGGACTAGGGGAAGATAAATGGTCGGCACGGACTGGAAGGGCCGAGAAGGCCTGTTTCCGTGCTGTAATTGTTATATGGTTATATAGTGTGTCTCCCCAAATCTTTAAGTATTCAATCAGTTAAGGAGTGCATTGGTCATTCAATGGATGCCTGGTTCTTTATTGTCACGTATGTGCAGCACAGTGACATTCCCCTGCACATCCCACTAATGCACCGTCACCATATTGTGGTGCCGATCACAAAGAAAACGAGAAAGTCCTAGCTCTAAAGTCCGGTCCACATGCTGGAAGGACTGCAGCTCCCCTGATCCAGGTAATCATCAACTCTGAAATGAGAGTACACACAAAATGCTGGAGTAACTCAGTGGATCAGGCAGCATCTCGAGAGGAAAGGAATAGGTGACATTTCGGGTCAGACTGATTCCTATTCCTTTTCTCCAGAGATGCTGTCGGAGCCGCTGGGTTACTCCAGCATTTTGGAGTCTATCTGCGGTGTAAACCAGCGTCTGCAGTTCCTCCCTGCACACTGCTCGTGACTGTTGCTGCTTGTGACTGCAGATTATATTCTGTCTCTCCTTTACATGCGGAGTGTGATGGGTCCTGACCTGCTGCCAATCTCGTCCCACCCTTGAGTAAAAGCACAAAGTGCTGGAGGAAAGAGGCTGTCCCACTGAGGCGATCTAATCCCCGAGTTAAGAAGACTGTCTTTGACCTTCAAGCGCGCACACGCACACACACACACACCAGTGTAGGGTAAAGGGCCTGTCCCACCAGCATGCAACTCTATGCGATGAACGCGATCAAACTAGAAGCGGGGGCCGCGCGGAGGTCGGGTGATCCCTTGTACAGGGTCGGTTCCCACCAGCATGCGGCAAGCGCAACCAAACCGGCAGCGAGGGCCGCGCGGAGGTCGGGTGAGTGGCGCAACGCGGCGCAAAGTGAGGCGAACTTGGAGCGAAGTCTTAAGGTAAGATCGTCAGGACAGAGAGGGGCACACAGAGAGGGGCACAGAGGCACACACACAGAGGGCCACGGAGCCACACACATAGATGGTCACGGAGGCACGATGTCGAGGCGGTGTGTAATGCGTCGAGGCGAATGCGAGCCGACAAGCCGTTCCCGCGCGGAATTTTTGAACACGGTCAGTTTTTCGGAGCCCCGCGCGATGTCGGCACGAACTCTGCACAATTCCACACGGCTCCGGCGATCGAAGTGGGACCGGCCCCGCGACGCCGGACGGCTCAAGCGACCACGTTAGGTCGCGCTCATCGCATAGAGTTGCATGCTGGTAGGACAGGCCCTTAAGTCTTTAGAGAGTGGGGGGGGGGGGGGGGGGGGGGGTGGAGAAGAGAAGAGGGTGAGAAGGAGTGGAGACACTTTTAAGAACTATAATAAAGTTTAGCGGGTATTTTACCTACCGGTCAGTTTTCCCTGGTCCTGAAAACTCCAAAGAGCCAATTAAAATGCCCGGTCAGCGGAGATTGCCTATGATTGCCTTAAACAAAATAGCGACCCCACTCCACTGCAGTACCAGTCAAAAAGATTCATGGCAACCAAATGATACTCGCGGGAAATTTTTCGACATGCTGAAAACATTTACGCAACCTAGCTGAGGCCACGAGTATTCGGGACCTTCCCTCGAGCATGAAGGCGAGTTCCAGTGACCTCATAGGACCTCGTGTCGACCATGCTGTGAGTTTGAGTCGAGGGCAAACTCGTCTAAACTCGCAGATTAGGTCGCCGCAGTGGGACCGCCCCTTAACTCAGAGGGTCAGGCAGGATCTGTGGAGGGACAACATTGAAGCTCGTGACGCCGACGTTAGTTAGGTAGTTTAGTTTGTTGTCACCTGTACCAAGGTGCAGTGAAAAGCTTTTGCTGCGTGCTATCCAGTCAGCAGAAAGACAATACATGGTTACAATAGAGCCATCCACAGTGTATAGATACATAATAAGGGAATAACGTTTAGTGCAAGATAAAGCCAGCAAAGTCCGATCAAGAATAGTCCGAGGGTCACCAAAGGGGTAGATAGTAGTTCAGCACTGCCCTCTGGTTGTGGTAGTGGTGATTCAGTTGCCTAATAACAGCTAGGTAGAAATTATCCCTGAATCTGGAGGTGTGCGTTTTCACACTTCTATAACTTTTGCCTGTTGGGAGAGGGGAGAAGAGGGAGTGGCCAGGGTGTGACTCGTCCTTGATTATGTTGCTGGCCTTGCCGAGGCGGCGTGAGGTATAAATGGAGTCAATGGAAGGGAGGTTGGTTTGTGTGATGGTCTTCTCGAGTCTGAAGAAGGACCCTGACCCGCAACGTCACCCATCCATGTTCTCAAGAGACGCTGCCTGAGCCGCTGAGTTACTCCAGAGTGAAGATGCTCACATGTGCAATTGCTTGCATCCTCCCACCCTCATTGCTTTCTCCCTGTCCACAGGCGTACTGTCCCAGATAAGATGACCGGCACTGACATTCGACTCACCGATGACCAGATAGATCTTGTCCACAGGCTACAGAAGGGACAGTTTGGAGACGCCAAGTTTGATCCCTTTCAGGTAAGAATGGTGTTTTCCTGAATCTTGTTGCAAATGAAGTGAGCTGATTGTGGTGACACAGTGATGGGGTCATTGGGTGCAAACCTTGTGCCGTCTTGCTCAACAGCTTTGGGTCTCCTAAAGAACAGCGCAGGAATCGGTCTTTGTGATTCTATCGTCGCATTTGGATAAGGAATTTGTTGAGGACCAAAAGGCACGGGAAATTGGAGCTAAAAGGGAGCGGTAGAGTTACTGCCTTAACGCACTTACAGCGCCAGAGACCTGGGTTCCATCCTGACTACAGGTGCTGTCTGTGTGGAGTTCAAACAGTGCCCTCCATAATGTTTGGGACAAAGACTCATCATTTAGTTATTTGCCTCTGTACTCCACAATTTGAGATTTATAATAGAAAAAAATCACATGTGGTTAAAGTGCACATTGTCAGATTTTATTAAAGGTCATTTTTATACATTTTGGTTTCACCATGTAGAAATTACAGCAGTGTTTATACATAGTCCCCCATCACCAGAAGAATAGATTGGGTAAAAGCACAGAGTCTTTTACCCAATGTAGGGAAATAATAAACAAGAGAACACAGGTTTAAAGTGAGAAGAGGGACAAGATGTAATAGGAACCCGAGGGGCAAACTTTCCACTCAGAGGGTGGTGGGTATATGAAAGAAACTGCCAGAGGAGGTAGTTGAGGCAGATATTATAATAACTTTGAAAAGACACTTGGACAGGTACATGTTTAAGAAGGAACTGCAGATGCTGGAAAATCGAAGGAAGACAAAAATGCGGGAGAAACTCAGCGGGTGAGGCAGCATCTATGGAGCAAAGGAAATGGGCAACGTTTCGGGCCGAGACCCTTCTTCAGTCTGAAGAAGGGTTTCGGCCCGAAACGTTGCCTAATTCCTTCACTCCGTGGACAAGGTACATGGATAGGAAAGGGTTAGTGGGATGAGGGCCAAAAGTATGGACGAGTTGGGCCGAAGGGCCTGTTTCCATCGTATGTGACTGTCTCTCTGGGGCATTGAGGGGGGAAGGAATAGTCAGTGATTTGAGGTGCTGCCCAGAAAGGATAATTGCAGAATCGTGAGAGGTGTGGATGAACAGGGGAACGTCCATTAACCGCGGAAAGTAGCAGGACTGGGACAGTGAGCGTGTTAAATAAAGCATTTAGGACGCTTCCCTTGTATTAATTGAGGTGATGCTGGAGGTGGACAGAGAACAAGTATATGCACAGTTCCCCCTCACCTTATTTCAGCAGGAATGTGATTGCACTGGAGAGGGTGCAGAGGAGATTTAGAAGGATATTACCAGCACTGGAAAATTATAGACGAACTAAGATGGGATAAGCTCGGGTTGTTTTCTTTGGAACCGAGGAGACCAAGCGGAGACTTAATTGAGGTGTATAAAACCGAGGGGCCCTGACAGTAAATGGGAAGGACTTGGTTCCCTCAGAGACCTCCGAAAACAGGAAGGTACATTTAGAGTAATTGGTGGAAGGATGAGAAGGGAGACGACAGAACACTTTTTCACCCAGAGGCTGGAGAGAGGTCTGAAACTCGCTGCCTGAAGAAATGAAACTCATGGCGTTTAAACTGTTGCGTGTTGAAAACTTGGACGTCAGGGCGCTGTCCTACAGACCTGCTCCTAGAAAACGGATCAGGGTCAGGATTAGGTTACCTGGGCTAGCGGACCCGAGTTAGAGGGGGAGGTTGGAGTAGCGGGGACGTTTGTCCAGTAAGAGGCTGAGTGAGGGGGGGAACCATATTGCGGTGCACAGGATCACGAGGTGGCATGGATAACGTGAACACTCCCGGTCTTTTTTCCCAGGGTAGAGGATTCTAAAAGAGGGCATGCATAGGCTTACGGTGAGAGGGAAGAGATTTAAGAGGGACTTGGGGGCACGTTTCTCCACTCAGCAGAGTTGCCTCTATCTGGAATGAGCTGCCAGAGGAAGCTGTAGATTCAATTCTGACATGTATATGGATATGAACAGTTTGGGGTGGATATAGGCCAAGCAAAGGAAAAGGGGGCGACGTTTGAATGCCAGAAGGCAGTGCCATGAATTATTGCCATGAAGGTTTTGAAGGAGCCTGGACCATTGGGACAAGCCCAGAGTGAACGAGTTGGGCCAAAGCGACTGTGTCTACGCTGTGACTCCGGGTTGGGTGATTCTTCAACCTTCCACTAGTCGACCTGCATGGAGTGGGCCTTCCTCTCTACCTGAACCATGCTCTCTCCTCCGTAGCAACATTTGATGAGATGGTGTGGGAAGGGGCTGTTTGTTTTTTAACTTTGATGAAGGTGGTGTTTGAAGGAGAGCAGCACAGTTTGAGCGATGGAACGAGGTACAAGAGGAGTCATGCCCGTCCCATTGACCAGCCTGTTAGATAGAATGGGGTAGATGGGGAGGGGGGCTCCCTCCATTACTACAACTAGAACATTCACAACAAATAAAGGAATCCACTGTGTGGATCCATTAGAGGATTGGAGTTTCTATTCCCTTTCAAGCACCTTCCCGTTGGCTTATGGAAATAATTTTCTCAGTTTACCATTTTCAGAACATCTGCTAACTTTGAATCCTTCTCTCAGGTCAGTTATGCTCATTTTATACACACTAACAGCGAATGGCATGTTGGCCTTCATAACAAGAGGAGTTGAGTATAGAAGCAAAGAGGTCCTTCTGCAGTTGTACAGGGCCCTAGTGAGACCACACCTGGAGTATTGTGTGCAGTTTTGGTCTCCAAATTTGAGGAAGGACATTCTTGCTATTGAGGGAGTGCAGCGTAGATTTACAAGGTTAATTCCCAGGTTGGCGGGACTCTCACATGCTGAGAGAATGGAGCGGCTGGGCTTGTATACTCTGGAGTTTAGAAGGATGAGAGGGGATCTCATTTAATCATATAAGATTGTTAAGAATTTGGACACGCTAGAGGCAGGAAACATGTTCCCGATGTTGGGGGAGTCCAGAACCAGGGGCCACAGTTTAAGAATAAGGAGTAAGCCATTTAGAACGGAGACGAGGAAACACTTTTTCTCACAGAGAGTGGTGAGTCTGTGGAATTCTCTGCCTCAGAGGGCGGTGGAGGCAGGTTCTCTGGATGCTTTCAAGAGAGTGCAAGATAGGGCTCTTAAAGATAGCGGAGTCAGGGGATATGTGGAGAAGGCAGGAAAGGGGTACTGATTGGGGATGATCAGCCATGATCACGTTGAATGGCGGTGCTGGCCTACTCCTGCACCTATTGTCTGTTGTCATGAGAATTGTCTAATTTAATCTCATTTTTCACAGTGTGTGGAGGGTATATGGAACGAGAGGTACTAGTTGAAGCAGGTATTCTAACAACATTTAAAAGGCATTTGGATCGGACAGGTTTAGAGGGATATGAGGCAAACGTGGCCAGGTGGGACTCGGGTTGACGGGGCATCTTGGTCAGCATAGACAAGTCGGGCGGAAGGGCCTGTTTCCGTGTGAATGACTACATGCCTGATGCGGGCGGGGTGAGTGAGTACAGTGGAGCTAGTGCCCAGCTACTCATCCACTCTTCCAACCTCATCTACTGTATCCCCTGCTCCAGGTGTGGACTCCTGTACATCGGCGAGGCTCGTTTCGCTGAACTCCCCCGCTCAGTCCGCCTAAACCTACCTGATCTCCCGGTTGCCAAACACTTTAACTCACCCTCCCATTCCCACACTGACCTTTCTGTCCTGGGCCTCATCCATTGTCAGAGTGAGGCCCAGCACAAATTGGAGGAACAGCACCTCATATTTTGCTTGGGCAGCTTACACCCCAGCGGCATGAACATTGACTTCTCCAACTTCAAGTAACCTCTCTCTCCGTCCCCTCCATCACCCTAGTTCTCTGATTAGTTTCATTATACTTTTGATTACATTTCACTGTTGTGTGCCTTCCCCTGAGCTAACAATGACCCATCCTTGATCATAGAAAACATAGAAACATAGAAATTAGGTGCAGGAGTAGGCCATTCGGCCCTTCGAGCCTGCACCGCCATTCAATATGATCATGGCTGATCATCCAACTCAGTATCCCGTACCTGCCTTCCCTCCATACCCTCTGATCCCCTTAGCTACAAGGGCCACATCTAACTCCCTCTTAAATATAGCCAATGAACTGGCCTCAACTACCCTCTGTGGCAGAGAGTTCCAGAGACTCACCACTCTCTGTGTGAAAAAAGACCTTCTCATCTCGGTCTTAAAGGATTTCCCCCTTATCCTTAAGCTGTGACCGCTTGTCCTGGACCTCCCCAACATCGGGAACAATCTTCCTGCATCTAGCCTGTCCAACCCCTTAAGAATTTTGTAAGTTTCTATGAGATCGCCTCTCAATCTCCTAAATTCTAGAGAGTATAAACCGAGTCTATGCAGTCTTTGTTCATAAGACAGTCCTGACATCCCAGGAATCAGTCTGGTCTGATATGACCCTTCCATATCCCTAGGTCTCTCTAGAGAGACTCCCTTGACTCTCAATCTGAAGAAGGGCCTTGAACGTCACCTGTTCCTTCTCTCCAGAGATGCTGCCTGACCCGCTGAGTTGCTCCTGTCCTCTCGTGCTAACCTGCTGCAGTTCGGATGTCTGTCACTAGAGGCTGTTGGAGAGCTGTGCTTGTAGAAGTGTCCCGATCCAAATGCTGCATCTTATAACCACAAGGCCCGAGCTTTGGCAACACGAGCAAGCTTCCTTCTTCTCCGGTCAGCAGGCAGAGGCTTTCCTCAGTAACGTTGCTCCTGACGTTCCCCGATCCAAAGCGCAAAGTGCTGGGAGGATCTCAGCGGGTCAGGCAGCCTTTGTGGAAGGAATGGACAGATTATGTTCTTCAGACTGTCCTGTCCCTCCACAGACACTGTCTGACCAGCTGAGTTCCTCCAGCACTGTTTCTTGCTCAAGATTCTAACATCTAAATGCACAGAGTCTTTCGCCCAGAGTAGGGGAGTCAAAAAGTAGATATATACAGTGCCCTCCATAATGTTTGGGACAAAGACTCATCATTTATTTTATTGCCTCTGTACTCCACAATTTGAGATTTGTAATAGAAAAAAATCACATGTGCTCATCGTCAGATTGTAATAAAGGCCATTTTTATACATTTTGGTTTCACCATGTAGAAATTACAGCGGTGTTTATACATAGTCCCCCCATTTCAAGGCACCATAATGTTTGGGACACAGCAATGTCATGTAAATGAAAGTAGTCATGTTTAGTATTTTGTTGCATATCCTTTGCAAGCAATGACTGCTTGAAGTCTGTGATTCATGGACATCACCAGTTGCTGGGTGTCTTCTCTGGTGATGCTCTGCCAGGCCTGTATTGCAGCCATCTTTAGCTTCTGCTTGTTTTGGGGGCTAGTCCCCTTCAGTTTTCTCTTCAGCATATAAAAGGCATGCTCAATTGGGTTCAGATCGGGTGATTGACTTGGCCACTCAAGAATGAACCATGTTTTAGCTTTGAAAAACTCCTTTGTTGCTTTAGCAGTATGTTTGGGATCATTGTCTTGCTGTAGAATGAACCGCCGGCCAATGAGTTGAGGCATTTGTTTGAACTTGAGCAGATAGGATGTGTCTATACACTTCAGAATTCATTATGCTACTACCATCAGCAGTTGTATCATCAATGAAGATAAGTGAGCCAGTACCTTCAGCAGCCATACATGCCCAGGCCATAACACCCCCACCACCGTGTTTCACAGATGAGGTGGTATGCTTTGGATCTTGGGCAGTTCCTTCTCTCCTCCATACTTTGCTCTTGCTATCACTCTGATATAAGTTAATCTTTGTCTCATCTGTCCACAAGACCTTTTTCCAGAACTGTGGTTGCTCTTTTAAGTACTTCTTGGCAAACTGTAACCTGGCCATGCTATTTGTGCGGCTAACCAGTGGTTTGCATCTTGCAGAGTAGCCTCCGTATTTCTGTTCATGAAATCTTCTGCGGACAGTGGTCATTGACAAATCCACACCTGACTCCTGAAGAGTGTTTCTGATCGGTCGCACAGGTGTTTGGGGATTTTTCTTTATTATAGAGAGAATTCTTCTGTCATCAGCTGTGGAGGTCTTCCTTGGCCTGACAGTCCCTTTGCGATTAGTAAGCTCACCAGTGCTCTCTTTCTTCTTAAAGATGTTCCAAACAGTTGATTTTGGTAAGCCTGAGGTTGGCTGATGTCTCTAACAGTTTTATTCTTGTATCTCAGTCTCATAATGGCTTCTTTGACTTTCATTGGCACAATTTTGGTCCTCATGTTGATAAACAGCAATAAAAGTTTCCAAAGGTGATGGAAAGACTGGAGGAAAGACTAGGTGCTGAGAGCTCTCTTATACCTGCATTAAGGAGGCAATTAAACACACCTGAGCAATTACAAACACCTGTGGAGCCATGTGTCCCAAACATTATGGTGCCCTGAAATGGTGGGACTATGTATAAATACAGCTGTAATTTCTACATGGTGAAACCAAAATGTATAAAAATGGCCTTTAATAAAATCTGACAATGTGCACTTTAACCACATGTGATTTTTTTCTATTACAAATCTTAAATTGTGGAGTACAGAGGCAAATAAATAAATGATGGGTCTTTGTCCCAAACATTATGGAGGCCACTATTTGCTGGCTGGTTTGTCACAGCCAAGATCTGACGCCACTTAAAAGCTTCAGTGGAGATCCACAAAGTTGTGGCCAGGATCTGAGAATTTTAACTGAGGAAAAGATCAGAGAGACTGAGATTCATAAATCTCCATTCAGTCTCTTGTATTCCCAGGTCTAGTCTTTAAACGTTTGACCGCCCAGATGAGTTGGCATGGGAAGGGTAGGGATTGCTTTGCTGCGGATCAATCAAAATGAATGATTAGGGGTGGATTAGAGGGGTGGAGGAGGAACGTTTGTGGAGGTGGGAGTCTGCCACTTGTAGTGCAGACAGATTTCACCAGATTAAAAGTATTAATGAGCATGCAGTGCCCCACAAAGCTGCCAGCCAAGGGGGCACTGGTTCCTCCTATTTCTTACATTTTTGAGCATACAGAAGTTCTGAACTTAAAGAGTTACTCCAACTTTTTGTTTTTAATAGTCTATTAACTTGGGCTGAAGTTCAAAATTTGCATCCAAAGAATTTACACTGAATTCCTCAGAACATACTTCATGGCCATGAATGCGGTCTGCTCTTTCAAAAACACTCAGGTTGGCCAGGAGATGGTGAAATCTGTCTCACCATCAGCCCTTGGGGACAGACGAAATGTCTTGAGGCAGGCGACCTTTGAAAGGAATTTTTTCCCCCAGTGCTTATTCCTCAGGATGTCAGTGAAGGATGTCAGTGCTGGCAGTGGATGTTTCTGCAACACCCTCCCCCCCCCCCCCCCCCAGTTTTGTGTGTGAGTCCCGGTGAAGAATATTCCCCAACTGTGCTTGTTGGATGGTCCTACCTCACGCTTCCCCCAGCCTTACGGTCGAGTGAAGTGGGGAACCTCATCTAATCCACATGGGAAGCTCAGAGGCCCGCAACGGAGAAGGGTCTTGACCCGAGAGATCACCCATTCCTTTTCTCCAGAGATGCTGCCTGTCCCGCTGAGTTACTCCGGCATTTTGTGTCTGTCTTTGGCCCACAATAGACAGCCAGGCATAAAAACAGTTTGTATCCACGAGGAGTTGCTCCACTCAACAGCCAAACACTTGTAGCCTCCCTTTGATCTGGTATTTTGTTGGTTCACATGCTTGATCAATGGTGTTTTATCATTAATGTTTTCTTATTATTAATGTTTAGTGTTTTCTGAGTCATTTGTAACTGCCACTGTATGTCATGTTGTTACTTGTGGGCGGAGCACCAAGGCAAATTCCTTGTATGTGAATACTTGGCCAATAAACCTACTCACTTACAACGGACCAGGTTGGAATTGTTGCAGAGCCTTGCAGCCTGCAAGAGATCCATCTGTCAATACAGCACACACACAGGCCCTTCGGCCCAATGCATCCATGCCACCCAAAATGCTGCATCTAAGCTGGTCCCATTTAGAGTCATATAGCATTGAAACCGGCCTTTACGAATAAATTGTCCATGACGTCCAGGATGCCCCATCTACGATTGCCCCCTACCTGTGTTTGTCCCATATCCCTCTAAACCTTTCCTATCCATGTACCTGTCCAAATGTCTTTTAAATGCCTCAACTATCCCCTCTGGCAGCTCGTTCCGTATGCCCTCTGAATAAAAAGGTTCCCCCTCAGTTTCCGATTAAATCTCTCCTCTGTCAGCTGAAATTCTTGATTCTTGATTCCTCTACACCGGGAAAAGGATTGCGTACATTCACCCTAGCAATGGCCCTGGTTATTTTACACACCTCTATGAGACCACCTCTCAGCCTCCTGGGCTCCACTAATGTAATCCTAGCTTGCTCCACCTCTCCCTACAGCTCAGGCCCTCGAACCCTGGCGGTGTCCTCAAATCTTCTAGCTAAAAGGCCTCCTTTCCACAGCAATGCGACCAAAACAGAACACAACACTCACACAAGTGTGAGAGAGATTGGATTTGGTGTGGATTTGAGCTGCAGTCTAGAGGTGCAACTGTAAGAGGTCAGCATTGCACCATCAACCATGGCCTGACCTAGTACAGTGATATGTACCATCTCAACTCTGAGCAGGAGTGGTACCTATTAGACGGTAGATGGATCCTGATGATCATAGGGCAGTTTGCTTTTTACACTTGTTCATCCAAAGGTTTTATACAATCATACTCATAGAGCCAGCTGTATGTGCAGCATGGATACAAGCCCTCCGGCCCATCTTGCTCGCCCCAATGCATTTGGCAGTCTGGGCTTGTCCCATTTGGCACATAGCCCTCTAAGTCCCAAGGACTGTGTAAAGAAAGGTCCGGTCCAAACACGAGGTCTGGAGAAGGGCCCTGACCTGAATCATCGTGTGTCCATCCCCTCCGCAGATGCTGCCTGACCCACTGAGTTCCTGCAGCACCGTGTGTTTGGCTCCAGATTCCAGTTCCTCGTGTCCCCTCTAGAACCCTTCCTATCCACATATGTCTATCAAAAGCCATAATTGTGTCCACTCCTCCAGTTTTCTCTGGCAGTTCGTTCCACATGTAGACAATCCTTTATTTTATTGAGACAAGGAAAATGGGTGACGTTTCGGGTCAAGAACCTTCTTCGGATTGAGAGACCCTGACTCTCAGTCTGAAGAGGGTTCTCGACCCGAAACGTCGCCCATTCCTTCTCTCCGGAGATGCCGCCTGTCCCGCTGAGTTACTCCAGCATTGTATGTCTATTTTCAGTGTAAACCAGCATCTGCAGTTCCTTCCTCCACCTTTTATTGAATTCCCGCTTAATCTAATCCCCCCCTCCCTTCTTGACCCCAGCTATTTCCAGCTGCATCTTGCTCTCGTCACCCACTTTCCTTGCTGAGTAAATCCGACTTGGAGCCATTCTTAGCGTGCGTTCATCAGTTCTCGGTGGGAAATGAATGACTGTTGGTGGGTCTCGAGTGCAGTTCTCCATGTGGAAGGTAGTGTGCTCTAAAATGTGTCACGGCTTACAGGACGTGTTTGAACCCTTTTGAACTCATGCCGTCTCCTCCTTGTTTAGTCTTCCGTTGATTTCTTTACCCACGAGACGATGATCCACCCGGTGACCAATCACCCAGCTCACAAACGCAGCTTCATCCCATCGCTCATCGAGAAGGAGAAGGTAAGACCTGGCAGCTGCTATTTTGTTTTACACCCAACAAATTTGAACAGCAACTTTTAAATGATTCCTCCCCTTCTTTTCCTCCCCATCCCCTGTGTCCCAGTCACAGAGTGATACAGTCAGAGTGGAAACAGGCCCTACAGCCCAACTTGCCCACACCTACTGAACGACAACCATCAGGTTCTTGAAGCGACCCACACAAACCCTAATCCTACCTCCGCTATGGACCACCTCTTGCATCACCACAGATTTAGAGTCACAGAATTATACAGTGTAGAAACAGGCCCAACTTGCCCACACTGACCAACATGTCCCAGCTACACTAGTCCCACCTTTGGCCCATAGCCCTCCAAACCTTTCCTACCCATGTACCTATCTAGCAGTTTCTCAAATGTTGGGATAGTCCCAGCCTCAACTACCTCATCTGGCAGCTTGTCCCACACACCCACCACCCTTTGTGTGAAAAACGTTACCCCTCAGACCCCTATTAAATCTTTTCCCCTTCACCTTGAACCGATGTCCTCTGGTCCTCGATTCACCTACTCGGGGACTAGAGGGGATTTGGAGGTAGCATTGGTCCCGGCTCCCGGAACGCTGCCTCCTCTAGAGAAGGATGGACCTTCCTGGAGCGACCCTCCCTCGGATGGTTGAATGCTGGCAGCCCTTCACGGGTTCCCATCCTCGTGGTCTATGCAGTCTGAACATTTTCCAACTCATGGTTTAAATTGTGCATTTTCTGGGAAGGATGTGGGGGAAACAGCCAAGTTCTGTACTGGATCACGACGGGATATTTCAAGCCACGTCGGTGCGCATCTGGAATCACGTCCGGGTTTGGACCAGGGAAGGATGGCGGCTTTCCTCCCGTTTTAAGATTGCAAGTAAACCTGCTTGGCGTCTGCAGACGTGTGAATGAGCAGCAGGAGTGGGCCACTTATCCCCTCAGCCCGTTTAGCCCTGGTCATTCCCTCTCCAACCCCCCCCCCCCCCCCCCCCCTCCCGTCAGGCAGAGGATGCAGAAGTGAAAACACGTCGCACCAGATTCCGGAACAGCTTCCCCTCTGTTTCCAGAATATGGAGCGGTCCTCCCCTAAACTAAGGCTGTAGTCCCCATCTTCCAACCTATCTCAATGCAATCTCAATCGGTACACGTGACAATAAACTAAACCTTGTACCTTTTCTCTGTAGCTGTAACACTAAAACAATGTACTTATTCTTGAACTGTGACCCCTGGTTCTGGACTCCCCCCCCCCCCCCCCCCCCCCAACATGGGGAGCCTGTTTCCTGCATCTAGCCTGTCCGATCCTGTAAGAATCTTATAAGATCCCCTCTCAATCCTTCTAAATTCTGTCATTTGTGCCCGGTTGCAGGTGTCGAAGCTGGTGCATGCGATCAAGATGGGCTGGATCAAGCCCCGCAAGCCCCGGGACGACACACCGCAGTACTACGACCTGTGGGCCAAGGAGGATCCCAATGCGATCTTGGGCCGCCACAAGATGCACGTTCCTGCGCCAAAGCTGAAGCTCCCCGGGCACGAAGAGTCTTACAACCCCCCGCCCGAGTACTTGCTGACGGACGAAGAGGTGAGGAGCGAGGTCTTCTGTTCTGGTCCACATGTTGTCGGAGAGGTGTCATTAAGCTGGAGAGGGTCGACACATAATGCCGGAGTAACTCAGCGGGACAGGCAGCATCTCCGGAGAGAAGGAGTGGGTGACTTTATCGGGTCGAGACCCTTCTTCAGACTGAGAGTCAGGGTTTAACCAATGTGGTCATGCGGCCATGAAGTGTGGAAACGCACACCTCCAGATTCAGGGACAGCTTCTTCCCAGCTGTTATCAGGCAACTGGATCATCCTACCACAACCAGAGAGCAATGCTGGACTACTATCTACCTTTTTGGTGACACTCGGACTATCTCTAGCTTCAAGTAACCTCTGCAAACCCTCTCTCTCCATCCCTCCCCCACCCAAGTCATACCAGCTTCAGTCACCTTGTTGAGTCTCATTGTCTGTAACTGGTTTTCACCTAGCCCACAGCTAACAATGGCCTGTTTCCTTTATCACCGTGACTTTTTTGCGTATCTTTCATTCATTTGTTCTATATCTCTCATTTCCATCTCCCCTGACTCTCAGTCTGAAGAAGGGTCTCGACCCGAAACGTCACACATTCCCTTTCTCCAGAGATGCTGCCTGACCCGCTGAGTGACTCCAGCTTATACTTTTGGACTATCCTTGATCAGACTTTACTGGCTTTACCTTGCACTAAACATTATTCCCTGGTCATATATCTGTGCACTGTGGATGGCTCCATTGTAATCATGTATTGTCATTCCGCTGACTGATTAGCACGCAACAGGTTTTCACTGTTACCTCAGTACATGTGACAGTAAACTAAACTGAACCGATGAGTCAGATATGTCCTTCTGAAGGTCCCGTTTGAAATGTGCCTCTGAGGGTAAGGAACGCTTGCTACTCTAGCACAGATCCAAACCCCCCTCATCTTTATCCACCTATAACTCGCCAACCTTTGTCCTGTCCCATCTCCCTTCCAGCTTTCTTCCCTCCCACCCCCCCCCCCCCTCAACACAACCAGTCTGAAGAAAGGTCTTGCCCAAAAACGTCACCTATCCATGTTCTCCAGTGATGCTGCCTGACCTGCTAAGTTACTCCAGTACTTTGTGTCCTTATATGTAAACCAGCATCTGCAGTTCTGTGTTTCGATAATCAAATTGTTCCTTGGTTCCTCTTGCCAAGGCTGACTGGAGGGGATGTTCATGCTAACCCTGGTGGATTAATTAAATTGAAGTGTGGGTGTGTGTGGGTGGGTGTGTGTGTGTGGGTGTGTGTGTGGGTGTGTGTGTGGGTGTGGGTGTGTGTGTGTGTGTGTGGGTCTGTGTGTGTGTGTGTGTGTGTGTGTGTGTGTGGGTGTGTGTGTGTGTGTGTGTGTGGGTCTGTGTGTGTGTGTGTGTGTGTGTGTGTGTGTGCGTGTGTGTGTGTGCGCGGTGTGGGTGTGTGCGTGCGTGTGTGGGTGCGTGTGTGTGTGTGTCCAGCGCCGGTTGTCTTCACCTCACTGACTGTCCTTCTCTCTCTCTCTCTCTGCAGCGACTGGCCTGGGAGCAGCAGGAGCCCGAGGAACGGAAACTCAACTTCCTCCCCAAGGCGTTTGGGTCGTTGCGCGCGGTGCCGGCGTTTTCACGCTTCATCCACGAGCGCTTTGAACGCTGCCTGGACCTGTACCTCTGCCCGCGGCAACGCAAGATGAGGGTGGGTTCGGCCTTGCTGGTGGCTGCCTCCCCATTGAACAGCGGGCCTGTCGCTACCACCTTCTCTGAGTGGTGGCGCAGCTGGTAGAGCCGCTGCCTCACGGCGCCAGGGCCCCGGGTTCGATCCTGACCCCGGGTGCTGTCTGTACGAAGTCTGTACGGTCTCCCCGTGACCACGTGGGTTTTCTCCGGGTGCCCTGGTTTCCTCCCACACTCCAAAGATGTGCAGGTTTTGTAGGTTAATTGGCTTTGGTAAAGTTGTAAATTGTCGCGAGTGTGTGTAGGATAGTGCGCGGGGATCGCTGGTCGGTGCCGACTCAGTGGGCCCAAGGTGCTATTTCCGCGCTGTAAACTAAATTAAAATTGACCAAGGCACGTGAAATGCTCCACTCTGCACCGCACCTTGCCACGGGATCGGGATCCTTCACAACCCATGCACGGGCAGCCAAGGCCTTGGTCCATCCCTGTCCCAACGGCATCCTCTCGACAGTGATACAGTGTGGAAACAGGCCCTTCGGCCCAAACTGTCCTCACCGGCCGACATGTCCCAGCTACACCAGTCCCACCTGACCATGAGTGGCCCGTATCCCTCCAAACCTGTCCTATCCATGTACCTGTCTAACTGTTTCTTAAACATTGAGATCATCCCAGCCTCAACTACCTCCTCTGGCAGCTTGTTCCATACCCCCACCACAACTTTGTGTGGAAAAAGTTACCCCTCAAATTCCTCTTAAATCTTTTCCCCTTCGCCTTAAACCTATGTCCTCTGGTCCTCGATTCCCCTACTCTGGGCAAGAGACTTTTCTGTGCATCTACCCGATCTATTCCTCTCATGATCTTAGACACCTCTATAAGATCACCCCTCACCCTCCTGCGCTCCAAGGAATAGAGACCCAGCCTGCTCGACCCCTGCCTACAGCTCACACCCTCGAGTCCCGGCAACATCCTCGTAAGGCAGGAGAATAATTTCCGTGGCTTTCCTCTCAGGTGAACGTCGATCCGGAGGACCTGATTCCGAAGCTTCCCAAGCCGAAGGATCTGCAGCCGTTCCCCACCACTCAAGCGCTGGTGAGTGCTGGACTGGCCGGGGGGGGGGGGGGGGCGGGGGGGGGTCCACGTGACAGGAGTAGGGAGGTGACAGGGTGAAGACACAAGCGACTGCAGATGCTGGAAACTGGACGTAGAACACTGAAACGGTCCAGCACAGGAACAGGCCCTTCGGCCCACAATGTCTGTGCTGAACATGAAGCCAAGTTAAGCGAATCTCTGGTGTGTGCCTGGAACGTGGTGTCGGGGGGGGTGGGGGGGGGGGGGGGTAATTGATGGGGGAGATACAATAGTGGTGGACAGGCCCATGGATGTGCAGGAGATGGAGGGATATGGATCACATGTTTGGCACAGACATTGTGGGCTAAAGGGCCTGATCCTGTACTGTTGCATATCACCAAAACCGTGAACTGGGTCCAAATAAACCCTTCATCCCAGCTACCATCAGGCACGGACACAGTGCAGCACGAAACCTCAACAGCGCTGATCTTCTCTGGACTGTGTCTTTGGTTGTACTACAGACATCATGGTCACCCAGCATCACGCTGATAGAAGGACAGGCCCTTCGGCCCTCAATGTCCATGCCGGACCTGCTGCCAAGACCACCTGAACGTAATCATATCCCTCCATCTCCTGCATATCCATATGCCTCTGCTGTATCAGCCTCAACTACCGACCTTGGCAAGGTGTTGCAGGCACTCACCACCCTCTGTGTAAAAAAAACCCACTTGACACACACAACTCCTTTAAACTTTGCCTCTCTCACTTAAAGCTGTACCCTCCAGTATTTGACACGGGAGTCCGCCCCGGGGGAAAAGGTTCTGACTCTCTACCCTGTCTATGCCTCTCTTGATGTTATATACTTCTACAAGGACTCCCCGCAACCTCCGGCGTTCCAGAGAAAACAGTCCAATCTGCAGTCTGTCCCTGCAGCTAAATACCCCCTGATCCAGGCATCATTCTTGTCAACACCATTAAGGTCATTAATTAGTGTTAATGTGCGGAGTTCGCTGGTCGGTGCGGACCCGATGGGCCGAAGGGCCTGTTCCCGTGCTACATCTCCAAAGTCTCAACTACACTAACTTACTGTGTTGAAGATAGACGCAAAATGCTGGAGTAGCTCAGCGGGGCAGGCGGCATCTCTGGAGAGAAGGAATGGGTGACGTTTTGGGGCCGTGATCCTCTCATGCCCAGTCTGAGGAAGGGCCTCGACCCGAGACGTCACCCATTCCTTCTCCCCAGAGACGCTGCCTGTCCCGCTGAGTTACTCCAGCATTTTGCGTCTAATTCCGATGCGGACCAGCATCTGCAGAACTGACCGCTTATTGATTATTTGATGATATTGTCGACGGATTCTTCCACATGTTGTGGTCAGTGTGTTGCTGGCTTTGTGGGCCTGTGGTGTAAGAATGTCATAGTGCCGTCCTGCCGGTGGTGTGTACACAATGCCAGTGTGGAGCTGACCCTCTGCCTTTGTGTTGCAGGTTTACACAGGGCACACCAACCTGGTGCGATGCATCAGCGTCTCGCCCAGCGGCCAGTGGTTGGCATCAGGTAGCAGCGCATTCCTTTCCTTCCCCACATTGCTGTTAGAAACAACCGGCTGCAGGGAGGGAGGAGGGTGGTGGTGGTGGCGGCACTGAAAGGGAAGCTGTAACACATTTCTGTGGCTGCGGTTGCGGCTGCGATCAGCAGCTTTCTAGCCGCTGAAATCATTCCGCCAGGCACTGAGGTAATGTTGCGTTGTTATTCGCAGCGCCCGGGCACAGGTTGTGTAACCGGAGACGGGAGCAGCTCCTCGACCCTGCCACAAGGTGCACGATGAAAACGAGCCATGACCTCGTTTTCCATTCCAGCTTTGAATCCCTGCTGAGTGTATTTTGTGCGGTGTTATCCCCCACCGTCCCGACCGGGCTCCTGCCACCTGGCACGGTGCCCGCCGACGGGCGAGGTAACTGAGGGCGAGCAGTGGCGTGGACACGACCCGCCAGCTCTGGCGGAGAGGGCTGGAGGGTAACGGGGGCCACTGGGTTTAAACAGCACACTTAAACGCACACAGATGGCCTTGCGTGGTGTGTCTACAACTCAGCCTGCCCGCCTGCAACCACTTTGCACTGGCTCTGCTTTCAATTCACGTCTCCAAACTATCGCACTTACTCAACATTCACGTTTTAGTTTTTGCAAATGTGATGATGTGATGTGAAATTTGGTATTCCTGCAATTTCAGTAGCGGTCTCGTAATTAAAACCAATCCAGGTGCATAACATCACGAGGGGAGGTGGGGGTGGGGGGGGGGGGGAGACCCGGTGAATGCACGCAGCCTTTTTCCCAGGGTTGGGGAATCAAGAACCAGAGGAGACTGTATGTAAGGCGAGAGGAGAAAGATTTAATAGGGAGCGGAGCGTACAAGGCAAGATTTAATAAGAACCTGAGGGGCAGCTTTTTCACACAGAGGGTGGGTGTATGGAACAAGCTGCCAGAGGAGGTAGTTGAGGCAGGGGCAATGACAACATTTAAAAGACACTTGCATGGGTGCACGGATATGAAAGATTTGGAGGGATCTGGGCCACACACAGTCAAATGGGACCTGCTTAGATGGGGCATTCTTGGTCGTTGTGGGTGATTTGGGCCGAAGCGCCTGTTTCGGTGCTGTGTGACTCAACACCATGTCTTCTGTTAATGGGTAAGCGATGTGTAGGCAGATTGAGTTTAACTTAGTTGACCCTAATGCCAAACGTAAGGTGTGGATGTGGAGAGGATGTTTCCGCTAGTGGGAGAGTCTTGGACTAGAGGTCGTAGCCTCAGAATTAAAGGACGTTCCTTTTGGAAGGAGATGAGGAGGAATTTCTTTAGTCAGAGGCTGGTGAATCTGTGGAATTCATCGCCACAGAAGGCTGTGGAAGCCAAGTCAGTGGATATTTTTAAGGCAGAGATAGATTGATTCTTGATTAGTGCGGGTGTCAGGGGTTATGGGGAGAAGGCAGGAGAATGGGGTTGAGCGGGAGAGATAGATCAGCCATGATTGAATGGTAAAGTAGACTCGATGGGCCGAATGGCCTGATTCTGCTCCTATCACATGAATCTAGGGGCTTGGAGTGTTTGCGAAACGATGCATGAAGGAGATGGGCAAATGTTTTATTGAGTGAGTGAAGAACAATTAAATGCTGGTTAGGCCACTGTCCTGGTTTGATAACTTACAGTTAGGATGTGAGAGCACTAGATGTCATTGAAGCCGACCAGTTAGTGAAAGGCCTGGGTAGAGCAGATGTGGAGAGGATGTTTCCCTAAGTGGGAGAGTCTAGGACCAGAGGGCACAGCCTCAGAATTAAAGGATGTAACTTCAAAATGGAGAAGAGGGGGAATTCCAGTAGCCGGAGTGTGGAGACTTCATTCAGCGCCACGTTCCCTCAGTTTTGAGCAGGTGGAGCTCACACAGACTCTTCCCCTAGGAGCAAGTTGCTGGTTCCCCAGCTCCACTGACCATCCTGTCCTCCCTCTCCCCGCCCCCCCCCCCCCCCCCAACAGGCTCGGATGACCACACTGTTCGCTTCTGGGAGGTCTCCACGGCCCGCTGTGTGAAGACTATCGAGGTGGAAGGGGCAGTGAAGAGCATCGCCTGGAACCCGAACCCTGTACACTGTCTGGTGGCGTTGGCTGTGTGAGTACGGACCTGCCCTCCTGAGGCTCAGCCGCTCTGTGTAATGGGTACGGTGGTGTCGCAGGGGTAGAGTTGCTGCCTCACAGCGCCAGAGAACCGGGTTCAATCCTGACTACGGGTGCTGTCTGTACGGAGTTTGCACGTTCTCCCCGTGACCCGGTGGGATGCTCCGGGTTTCCTCCCACACTGTAAAGGTGTAAGCGGTTTTGTAGGGTAATTGGCTTCTGTAAAGATTGTAAATTGTCCCCAGTGTGTGTAGGACAATGTAAAGGGCCTGTCCCACCAGCATGCAACTCCATGCGATGAGCGCGACCTAACGTGGTCGCTTGATCCGTCCGGTGTCGCGGTGCCGGTCCCACTTCGATCGCCGGAGCCATGCAGAATTGTGCGGAGTTCGTCCCGACATCGCGCGGGGCTCCGAAAAACTGACTGTTCAAAAATTCTGCGCGGCAACGGCTTGTCGGCTCGCAGTCGCCTCGACGCATTACACATCGTCTCGACGTCGTGCCTCCGTGACCCTCTCTGTAGGTGCCTCCGTGACCCTCTATGTGTGTGGCTCCGTGGCCCTCTGTGTGTGTGCCTCTGTGCCCCTCTCTGTGTGCCCCTCTCTGTCCTGGCGAACTCACCTTAGACTTCGCTCCAAGTTTGCCTCACTTTGCACCGCGTTGTGCCACTCACCCGACCTCCGCGCGGTCCCCGCTGCCGGTTTGGTCGCGCTTGCCGCATGCAGGCGCATGCTGGTGGGAACGGCCCTGTACACGGGATCAACCGACCTCCGCGCGGCCCCCGCTTCTAGTTTGATCGCGCTCATCGCATAGAGTTGCATGCTTATAGGACAGGCCCTTAAGGGTACGGGGATCGCCGGTCTGTGCGGACTCGGTGGGCCGAAGGTCCTGTTTCCGCACTGTATCTGCTCAATCTGATTTCACTTCAAACATTTCACTGTATCTCAGTGTGCACATGAGCGAACAGCTATAGGCAGGTTTGTCTGTGCAGAGCGGGACTGGGTGGCATGGGCGAGTGTGTGTGAGTGAGTGGTGTGTGCGGCTGGTGCTGAACAGGCGCGTGTTTATGCTTGTGTTTGCTTTTGCAGTGAGCGGTCGGTGATCATCATCAACCCCAGCCTGGGAGACCGGCTCCTGTACAGTGCGATGGACCAGCTGATGGCCGCCTTTGAGAAGCCAGAGGAGGAGGCCCCTCAGCCAGCAGAGTGGGCAGCTGCAGAGGGAGAGGCCTACGATGCAGGCTTCCGTCTCACCATCACGCACAACAAGGTCTCCCACAGCCAACAATGCCTCTCTCCTCCATCATCCTTGCTTCCTAGCGTATCTTTCATTCATTTGTTCTGTATCTCTCTACATCACCGTCTATATCTCTCGTTTCCCTCTCCCCTGACTCGGTCTCGACCCGAAACGCCACCCATTCCTTTTCTCCAGAGATGCTGCCTGACCCGCTGAGTTGCTCCAGCTTTTTGTGTGGGGGTTACAGGATGGTGAACATTACAGCACAGGGACAGGCTCGAGACCCCCACCATGTCTCTGCCCAGTTGAACTAATCTCCATATCCAGGTGCCTGTACAAAAGTCATTGGGTCTTTTTAAAGCACAGATTGATAGATTCTTGATTGGGAAGTGCATCCAAAGTTCCGGGGAGAAGGCATGAGAGCGGGGTTGAGAGGGAGGTGGATCAGCCAGTACTGAATGGCGAAGCAGGCTCGAGGGGCCGAATGGCCCAATTCTGCTCCCAAGACTGATCAAAGTGTTGGAGGACCTCAGTGGGTCAGGCAGGCATCTGTGGAGGGAAATCCACAAACTTCATTCTTCATCTTCTTCTTGTGTGTGGCGTGCACAGCCTAAAGTTGTAGGGCAACTTGTTCCATTTGATGGTACACAAAAGGCTGGAGAAACTCAGCGGGTGCAGCAGCATCTAAGGAGCGAAGGAGATAGGCGACGTTTCGGGCCGAAACCCTTCTTCAGATGCATTGTTCCATTTGATCCTCTGTTTGTGCACGTCGAGTTGATTGCATTAGTCGAAACAGGGCGGACCAGGTGAAGGTTGCAATCTTCCACCCCAAACTTCATTCTGAAGAAAGGTCTCAACTGTAGGCTCATCTTGATTGGGAAGGGCGTCAAAGGTTAAGGGAAGAATGGGGTTGAGAGGGGAAGATGCGGTGGCCAAGTCTGAACGGTGGGGTAGGCTGGATGGGCAGAATGGCCTGACGGTGTTGTTGTGTGCTCCTGTGCTTGTTGGCTGACTAAGAGTGGTGTTGTGTCTGCAGCTGGTGAAGCAGGTGACGTGGCACGGCAAGGGTGACTACCTGGCCACAGTGATCCCCGACAACGGCAACGCCCAGGTGCTGATCCACCAGCTGAGCAAGCGCCGCAGCCAGAACCCCTTCCGCAAGAACAAGGGGCTGGTGCAGTGCGTCAGCTTTCACCCCGTACGCCCCTTCTTCTTCGTGGCCACCCAGCGATACGTGCGGGTCTACAACCTGCTCAAGCAGGAGCTGACCAAGAAGCTGATGGCCAACTGCAAGTGGGTGTCCAGCATGGCCATTCACCCCGGCGGTAAGTCTGGCTCCGGCCAGGCCAGGACAGTGACCACAGGGCAGTGACCGCAGGGCAGTGGCCACAGGGCAGTGACCACAGGGCAGTGACCACAGTGACTACAGGGCAGTGGCCACGGGGCAGTGACCACAGGGCAGTGACCACAGGGCAGTGACCACAGGGCAGTGACCACAGGACAGTGACCACAGGACAGTGACCACAGGGCAGGGACCACGGGACAGTGACCACGGGGCAGGGACCACGGGGCAGTGACCACGGGACAGTGACCACGGGGCAGTGACCACGGGGCAGTGACCACGGGGCAGTGACCACGGGGCAGTGACCACGGGGCAGTGACCACGGGACAGGGACCACGGGACAGGGACCACGGGGCGGTGACCACGGGGCGGTGACCACGGGGCGGTGACCACGGGGCGGTGACCACGGGACGGTGACCACGGGACGGTGACCACGGGACGGTGACCACGGGACGGTGACCACGGGGCAGTGACCACGGGGCAGTGACCACGGGACAGGGACCACAGGGCGGTGGCCACAGGGCGGTGGCCACAGGACGGTGACCACAGGGCAGCGACCACAGGACAGTGACCACAGGACAGCGACCACAGGGCAGCGACCACAGGACAGCGACCACAGGACAGCGACCACAGGGCAGCGACCACAGGACAGCGACCACAGGGCAGTGACCACAGGGCAGTGACCACAGGACAGTGACCACAGGACAGTGACCACGGCAGTGGCCACAGTGACCACAGGGCAGTGACCACAGTGACCACAGGGCAGTGACCACAGGGCCGTGACCACAGGACAGTGACCACAGGGCAGTGACCACAGGGCAGTGACCACAGGGCAGTGACCACAGGGCAGTGACCACAGTGACCACAGGACAGTGACCACAGGACAGTGACCACAGGACAGTGACCACAGGACAGTGACCACAGGACAGTGACCACAGGGCAGTGACCACAGGGCAGTGACCACAGGGCAGTGACCAGTGACCACAGGGCAGTGACCACAGGGCAGTGACCACTGGGCAGTGACCACAGGACAGTGACCATAGGGCAGTGACCACAGGGTCACATGGGCTGTGGCTGGGGCACTGACTGTAGGGGCCATAGGAGAAACGGTGAAAACGCAGGTGGCGACGGTACACACTCGGTGGAGACGGAGTTGATTGTGTGTGCGCGTGTGTGTGTGAGTGCTTGCGTGCGTGTGCGAGCGTGTGTGAGCGTGCACGTGTGTGTGAGCACGTGTGTGCATGTACGTGCGTCCTGTTGCGAGGGGTAATGTCTACTGTGGGGTTTGTTCACAGGTGACAATGTGATCTGTGGGAGCTACGACAGTCGCCTGGCCTGGTTCGACCTGGACCTCTCCACCAAGCCCTACAAAGTGCTCAGGTCAGTGCCCGATGGGTCATAGAGACAGTGACTGCCTGACCCGCCCGCTGGCTTCCTCTCCATCTTTTTACACTTTAGTTTCGAGATACAGCCGCTAACTGGCCCTTTGGCCCAACTCGTCCTTGGTATCAAGACACCCCATTCCAAAATTGTCTCCTTCGCCCGTATCCCTCTTAACCTCTCTTGTCCATGTACCTGACCAAAGGTCTTGAACATTATTATTCTATCTGCTGTCGGCTCCATCCAACACCACAAGAAATTGCAGCCAATTGTGGACGCAGCCCAGACCATCACACAAACCAGCCTCCCTTCCATTGACTCCATCTACACCTCGCGCAGCCTTGGCATGGCCAGCAGCATCATCAAAGACCAGTCGCACCCTGGCCACCCCCTCATTCATTCCCTTATCATGTATCTAATCTGTGCACTGTGGCTGGATTGTAATCATGCATTGTCTTTCCGCTGACTGCTGAAAAGCTCTTCACGGTATCTGTGACCGACAATAATCTAAACTGAGCCTCAACTACTCGTTCCACATATCCACCGCCCAGTGTGAAAAGGATACCCCCTCAGGTTCCTATTAAATCTTCCCTCCCTCACCTTAAATATCCATCCTCTAATATTAATTCAGAGATGCTGTCTGACATGCTGAGTTACTCCAGCATTTGATGTCTTTTTTTTAAACCAGCATCACCTGCAGTCTGTTGTTTCTATATCCATCTCCGGGGGAAAGACTGTGCATTCACCCTATCTATTCCCCTCCTGATCTTATACTGCACACCTCTATAAGATTAACCCTCAGCCTCCCGCACTCCAAGGCTTAAAGTCCCAGCCTGACCAACCTCTCTCTCCCTGTAGCTCAGGCCCTCGAGTCCTGGCAACATCCTCATAAATCTTCTCTGTACTTTCCAGCTTAATGTCTAACATCCTTCCTGTAGCAGGGTGACTATAACTCAACACAGTACTCCAAGAGCAGCCTCACCAGCGTCTTGTACAGCCCACACAGCAGTCAGCTGCTTGAGGTTGTGAGTCCGTACTACAATACTCTTTATAAGGTCATGAGAGGTGCAGAATTAGGCCATTCGGCCCATCAAGTCTACTCCACCGTTCAATCATGGCTGATCTATCTCTCCCTCCTAACCCCTGACACCCGTACTATTCTAGAATCTGTCAATCTCCGCCTTAGAAATATCCAGGCTTGACCTCCACAGCCTTCTGTGGCAATGAATTCCACAGATTCACCACCCTCTGACTAACGAAATTCCTGCCCATCTCCTTGATCTTCCCTCAGATGCATCCCTCAGACGTGCTTGCTGTATTTGATTCATTATGTAGTTTTCTCTCTCTGTGTTGACAGGCACCACAAGCGGGCTCTACGAGGAGTAGCGTTCCACAAACATTACCCGCTCTTTGCCTCTGCCTCTGATGACGGCACCGTCATCGTCTGTCACGGAATGGTTTACAGGTTTGTGTCTCTCCCCTTCTTCTGCTCTGTGCGCGCGCACGTGTGTGTGTGGTGTGTGCGTGCGTCCGTGTGTGTGCGTGCGTGCATGTGCAGACCTTATTACCCTTCTTCCCCCTACCCCATTCCAATTGCGTGTGCCTCTTGGTGCCACAGGTTGACTCATTTAGTTTAGAGATGCAGCTGGGACCAGGCCCTTCGGCCCACCGAGTCCGCGCCGACCAGCGATCCCCGTGCACTCACACTACCCTGCACACACTACAGACAATTTACAATTTTACCAAAGGCAATTAACCTACAAACCCGTACTTCTTTGGAGGGTGGGAGGAAACCCACGCAGGCCACGGGGAGAAAACGTACAAACTCCGCACAGACAGCACCCGTAGTCAGGATGGAACCCGGGCCTCTGGCGCTGTGAGGCAGCAACTGTGGCCTGAAGTAAGGTCTGAAGTCAGTGAGTTAAATGTATCTGGCCCAGATACCTTCGACTAAGTTGACTGAAGCTTCAGGAGCAGAGTAGAGGCCTTGCTGAGGAAGAGCAGCCAGATCTAAATTTCAACCTGAAAAATCAGGCACTCCGTTTCATCGTGTAGGAAGGAACTGCAGATGCTGTTATATACCGAAGATAGACACAAAGTGCTGGAGTAACTCGGCGGGACAGGCAGCATCTGTGGAGAACAAGGATGGGCGACGTTTTGGGACGTTTGATAACCTTTCAGTCTGAAGAAGGGTTGCAACCTGAAACATCACCTGTTCTTTCCTCAGAGATGCGTTACTCCACTCCAGTATCAGCTGTTTCTTGTGTCTCGTGATCTAAAGCTGCCTGGATGACTAAAGACCAGGGCGTGAATTGGCTCAAACACAGATTGTTGTCACTGCGGCATTAGAGGCTGATATTAAATTATATGGGGCATAGACAGTCAGAACCTTGTGTCAGGGTGGAAATGTCAAAGCCTAGAGGCACGGTAGCTCAGCAGTAGAACTACTGCCTCATAGCGTCATAGACCCAGGCTCGTTCCCAACTACGGGTGCTGTCTGTGTGGAGTTTGCACGTTCTCCCCGTGACCTGTGTGGGTTTTCTCCATGATCTTCGGTTTGCTCCCACACTCCAGTTTGTGGGTTAATTGGCTTGGTATAAGTGTGTGTAGAGGGAGGGAGGGAGATGCGTCCATTGTACAGACGGGGTAGACAGTCAGAACCATTGTGGCAGGGTGGAGATGGGAAAGACTAGAGGGCAGAGTTGTACAGAGTGTGGGCTGAGCTGGGCTGGGCTGAGCTGTGTGTGTTGTTTTCAGTGACCTGCTGCAGAACCCGCTGCTGGCGCCGGTGAAGTTGCTGCGTGGCCACCAGATCACCCGTGACCTGGGAGTACTGGACGTCCTCTTCCACCCCACCCAGCCCTGGCTCTTCTCCGCCGGCGCAGATGCCACCATCCGCCTCTTCACCTAGAGGCACCCGCCACCGTGTGCCTCTTCACCTGGCCGCGCCCGTGCACCGCCACACGCCCAGGCTGCGGGGGGGAGAGACGGCACGGACTAACAGCGAGGGCACGAGCCGGACCCAACATTGTCACCGAGGACCCTGCCGGATCAGCTGCGGTCGTTCCCCCACACCCACCCCCACCCCACCAGTGCCGCGCTGCCCGAGCTCAGTAACGGTGCCTCCGCCGGATCACAGCCGGGCACTGGTGTTGCCACAGCGTAATCCCACCGCACCCCCTCCTCGCAGTGCAGTCTGCGGTGGTCCACGCCTCACCCAAAGCCCGGAGATGTGCCTATACATTCCCCCCTCTCCCATCCCCTTCCACTCTCCTCCCCCCCTCCTTCCACTCCACTCCCCTCCCCCCCAACTCCTCCCCTCCCCAACACCTCCCCCCCTCCTTCCACTCCCCTCCCCCCCAACTCCTCCCCTCCCCAACACCTCCCCCCCTCCTTCCACTCCCCTCCCCCCCCAACTCCTACCCTCCCCAACACCTCCCCCCCTCTCCTTCCACTCCCCTCCCCCAACTCCTCCCCAACCCTAACTCAGCGGGTCAGGCAGCATCTCTGGAGAACGTGGATAGGCGACGTTTCAGGTCAGGACCCTTCTTCAGACTGAAAGATGGAGATGGAGGGGACTGGAGGCGTGAAAGGCCCCCCCCTCACCCCCATCTCCTGACCCAAAACGTCAACCACCTCCGGAGATGCTGCCTGGCCCGACGAGTCACTCCAGCACATTGTGTCTGTCTGCTCTCCCTTCGGCCCATCGCATCCACTACTTGAAACTCCAATCCAGCTTCAGCAGAGGCAGAGCTGCTCTCCTCCTCACTCGGGCCTGACTGGGACCACCATCAGCCACACACAGCTGTGGGTCCCTGCCCGCCACCATTACTGTCGGGAGAATGAGCCACGCACCGCTTGTGAAATGGATATATTTAGAGCAGATATACATATTAAACCTCTGTATCATTGTCCCGCATATTTTCTCTTTGATTTTTACAGTAATGCAGCAATCAACCGTGCTATTATTAAAGATATTTGTGTAGCGGGTGGTCAGAAGGTGTCTGATTTGTAACAGCTCCCAGGATCGGAGCCAGCAACACGTGCCTGCTGCTGGTGGAGGGGAGTCCAGGTAGGAGAGGCCTGGTGGCAAGTGGTGGGTCTGGGCATAGGGCAGCGCCCCATGATTTCCGCCCCGGCTACCTGGCCACAGCTACTGGGGACATCCAGCTACTCGACCACATTGCAGCCGGCAGCAGCGTGCCTGAGTCAGAGGCTGCTGAAGCCCCAGTCTGCATTGACCATGGGCACCAGTGATTAGGGGTGAACAAGTTTGTGAGCCCAGTCTACATTGACCATGGATGAGCCTTGGGCAGGGGGTTCCCTGGGCCCTAGTGTACAGCCGTGCGATATAGGACCACACACAAACAGAACAACAGCAGCATTTCAGGCATTATACAGGCAACGAGGGTCAGGGGCACAGTGTGGGGGGGGGAGGAGGCAGAGTTGGAGCAGATGGACAACCCCCACAACCTGGACAGGCACGGTGAGAGACCCGTCACACACACCGTGGCCTCTGGGGCGGGTGGGACGGACCGACACTACACGCTCCACTGGGCTCTGCACAAGCCCTAGGGTGGGGGAGCCACGGTGGGCGAGAGGGGGGGGGTGAGGTCAGCCAGCGAGGGTGCAGTAAGGGTAGAGCACTTCCCACAATGACTGCCCTTGGGGGGGGGGGGGCACAAGATGGATGGAGCGCTTGCGGCTCTCTGGCTCTACACACGACCATTAAGGGGACACAGCTCTATCCCCACCACTGGCGGGATTACAATGCTTGGTCATTCTCCCACACCCCGGACGGACTCGCTGGCCTGGGCCACAACTGTCTGAGCATCCCTCCCCACACGGGTCACCAGCGTCCCTCCCTCACTCCATCTATCTGTGCGGTCAGAGCTCGTGGAGCAGGCTGAGGGCTTCGGCTGCTTTGATCCTCACTGCCGGCACTGCATCCCTGAGCAGCATGATGATGGCTGGAGGAGAGAGGGAGAGAGTTAGTGTGTCACAGCCCAGGCAACGTATCCATGCTGGGGGTATCCAGAGTCACCCCCCTCCCCCCCAGCCCCGGGCAGTAACTAGGTGCCGTGTTCATACCGTGTTAACCCCCAGATAAATGTCAACAATGATTGACAAAATAATATGTAGAATACTAACAAACCCAGCACCATCATACCAAATCACTACATTTTCAAGTTACTATTTCCCCATCTTTACTGAGGATACATTCCACCCCTTCCCCCAGCGGTCCCAGAAATCCCCAGGCTGCCCGTGGACAGCGCCTAGTCCCTCTCTAACACCACCCGGGTCCACCTGCTCCTTGCCTTCTGGCTGCACTTCTCACCCACCATCCTCATCTTCGGACACCCAGTGCGTAGGGGAGAGGGTAGGGCTGAAGATGTCCTGGTTGGGTTGCTCCTGGGCCTGGCCAAGTTGGCCGTCCGCCAGTCACGGGCCAGGCGGAAGAGGGCTCTGCCCGAGCCGGCTGCCTGACCCTTTTCCGGGGTTACGTCCGCGCCCGGATGGTACAAGAGAGGGACTACGCGCTGTCCACGGGCTCACTGGGGGATTTCCGGGACCGCTGGGCTCCGCGGGGGGTGGAAAGTATCCTCAGTAAGGATGGGGAAATAGTAATTTGAAAATATTTGTTGTGCTTGTACTATGGAGGTGGGTATGGTGGCCCTTCAGCACACACACACACCTCCATGGGGGGAGTTTAGTTTAGAAATACAGTGTGAAAATAGACCCATCTGCCCACCGGGTCTGCGCCGACCAGCGATCCCCGCATATTAACGCTATCCTACACACACTAGGGACAATTTAAATTTATACCAAGCCAATTAACCTGCAAACCTGTACGTCTTTGGAGTGTGGGTAGAAACCGGAGAAAGCCCACGCAGGTCACGAGGAGAACGTGCAAACTCCGTACAGACAGCACCCGTGGTCAGGATCAAACCCGGGTCTGGCGCGGTGAGGCAGCAACTCTACCGCTGCGCTACCGTGGGTAACTGGGGCCGGGTCACACACACACACACTCAGGTGCTCACACCTGCACGCATGCACACGCACGCACACACACACACACACATATTGGCAACGGCACGGCTGACGACACTCACCTCCACACACGTGCTCCAGGGACACGGACTGAAGCTCGGTCTGCGACAGGTTCCCCAGCAAAAACCCTGCACAAAGACACAACAAATATAAACATGCCAACATCACCAGCAGACACACTGAGCCTATGATGAGCGTTTGTCGGCACTGGGCCTGTACTCGCTGGAGAATGAGGGGGGACCTCATTGAAACGTGCAAAATAATGAAAGGCCTGGATAGAGTGGATGTGGAGAGGATGTTTCCACTAGTGGAAGAGTCTAGAACTGGAGGTTAATTCCCTCAGAATTAAAGGACGTTCCTTTAGGAAGGAGATGAGGAGGAATTTCATTAGTGGGTGGTGAATCTGTGAGATTCTTCGCCACAGAAGGCTGTGGAGGCCAAGTCTGTGCATATTTTTCAGGCAGAGATAGATAGATTCTTGATTAGTACAGGTGTCAGAGGTTATGGGGAGAAGGCAGGGAGAAAGAGGAGACTTGATGGGCCGAATGGCCAAATCTGCTATCACTTATGAACATGACCGCAGTCACATACCCTCCACTCTAGGGCACGTGAACAGCCCCCCTCCTTCCAGTAAAACGGGTTGACACTATTATATGTAGTTTAGTGATACACCATGGAAACAGGCCCTTCGGCCCACCGAGTCCGCACCGACCAGTGATCCCCGCACATTAATGCTACACACACTAGGGGCAATTTACACTTCTACCAAGCCAATTAACCTACAAACCTGCACGCCTTTACAGTGTGGGAGGAAACCGAAGATCTCGGGGTAAACCCACGCGGGTCTCGGGGAGAACGTACAAACTCCGTACAGACAGCAGGATTCAGGATTGAAACTGGGTAGAATGAGTGAGTCACACTGCATGCAAACAGGCCCTTCAGCTCAACATATATATCCATGCTGGCAAAGATGCCCCATCCAAGCAAGGCCCATTTGACCTATAGTCCTTTAAACCTTTGTGATCCGTGTACCTGTCCGAGTGTCTTTTACATGTTGTTACTGCACCGGCAGTTACCGAGCATAAAATCTGTATGTAACCCCTGAAGCCTTCCATTAGCTTCCACCCTGTGGCCCACAGCGGATGTGTTGTTCTCTACTGAAGCCATCTCAGTGTACAATCCCCGCCTCTATTCGCTGTACGTGAACTCTCTGATCACATTCGCTGCTGCCCGTCCCCGCGCAGACAAGCCTCTCGCCCCTCGGTCTGCATCTCCTTGCGGTGCCTACCCCCCGCTCACCTCCCACCCCCTCGTTCCCCTCGCCCCCCCCACTGATATCCCTCCCTCTGCTTTTGCGTTTCACTCCCCCCTTCATCTGCCACCCTGTTGTCCCCTTGTCACCAGCAGTCTTTGTCACTACACCCACTGCTCATCGTGCCACAACCCCCCCCCCCCCACCATCCATCTGTACCCACCTCTCCTGCTGGGCACGTAATGTGAAAATTCACACCTCCACATTCAGGGACAATTTCTTCCCAGCAGTTATCAGGCAACTGAACCGTCCTCTCACCAGCTAGAGAGTGGTCCTGAACTACTATGGACCTCTTTGAAGACCCTCGGACTATGTTTGACCAGACGTTGCGGCACTAAACATTATTCCCTTATCCTGTATCTGAACACTGTGAATGGCTCGATTGTTAAGCCCCTGTCCCACTTAGCAGACCTAAACAGCAACCTGTGGTGACCTTGCCCGCCCACCCAAGGTTTCCATGAGGTCACCGGAGGTTTTGGTCACTCTCCCTAATGGTTGAAAGTGGTTTCCGCGTGGTGGAGGCTTCATCTCACTTGCTGCTATTTTTTCATCATGTTTAAAACCGGCCTCGACTAAAAATAGGTCGCTGTTTTAAATATCGATCATTTTTTAGTCGCAGGTCCAGTCGAAGTTGGTTTTCTTCATAGTTGAGGAAGGTTTTCAACGTATGCGTGGGAGGTGGTAGGAGGTTGCAGGTCTTGATTTCGACCTTGATTTTTTTTTGGGTGGGCGGGCAAGGTCACCAGAGGTTGCTGTTTGGGTCTCCTAAATGGGACAGGGGCTTTAGCACGCAGCCGTACCCGTGACAATAAACTAACACCGAACTGAACCGAAGGTAGACACAAAATGCTGGAGTAACTCAGCGGGACGGGCAGCATCACTGGAGAGAAGGAATGGCTGACGTTTCGGGTCGAGACCCTTCTTCAGACTGGTCTTTAGTCTCGACCTGAAACGTCACCCTTTCCTTCTCTCCAGAGATGCTGCCTGGTCCCGGTGAGTTACTCCAGCATTTTGTGTCTATCTTGGTGTAAACCAGCATCTGCCATTCCTTCCTACGCATTTGAACTGAACTGAGCTGAATCACGTGCCAGGCATAGCAAGGCCCTACCTTTTCCAGCATTCCCCTACTTCAGTGAAGAAGGGTCCCGATCAGAACCGTGGCCTGCCCGCTGCCTCCAAGGATGCTGCCCGTCCCGCTGAGTTCCTCCAGCCCCGTGTGTGTGTGTGTGCTTCACTGGTGCTCGGCTCCCGGACACTGAAACATCGCTGCCTTCCCCTCCACCGCCACTCACCTGTGAACATGGCAGCGTTTCCGCGAATCTCCGCCCTGGTGCTTTTGAAGAACGAGATATTTCCCATGATGTAGAAGTTGATTTTCTCTGGGAAATCGTTGATCTGGAATAGGATGAAGCAGAGATATGAGAGCCTGAACGTCACCTGATGTCCAACAGCCAGGTTCCACACTGAATGCTGGAGTAACTCAGCGCGACAGGCAGCATCTCTGGGTGACGTTTGCCAGAGTGAGGCACAGCGCAAGTTGGAGGAACAGCATCTCACATTTCACTTGGGGGTTACACAAAAAGCTGGAGAAACTCAGCGGGTGCAGCAGCATCTAAGGAGCGAAGGAGATAGGCGACGTTTCGGGTCGAGACCCTTCTTCAGACTCCTCCTCACATTTCACTTGGGCAGCTTAAGCCCCAGCGGTATGAACCTTTCCCTCTCCCTCTATCCCTTCCCCTTCCCAGTTCTCCGACCAGTCTGACTGTCCCTCTGATTACATTGTATCATTGTATCTGCTGAAGAAGGGTCTCGGCCCGAAACGTCACCTATTCCTTCGCTCCATAGATGCTGCCTCACCCGCTGAGTTTCTCCAGCGTTTTTGTCTACCTTTGATTTTCCAGCATCTATCTCTGTCTGCTCTGTTGTCACTGTCTCCTAACTAACAACGGTCTATTTTGCATTTTCCTTGAACTTCATTTCTTTTGATCTCTTACACTCCCTCTCCCCTGATGCTCAGTCTGCAGAAGGGTCTCGCCCCGATACGTCACCCATTCCTTCTCTGCAGAGATGCTGCCCGTCCCGCTGAGTTTCTCCAGCATTTTGTGTCTACCTTCCTTCAGTGTTGTCCTACATGCACCCAGGTAACGTTTTGTGCCTCTTGCGGTCGGGCACCGTCACAGATTCAAGAGTGTAACGACAATGGAACAATGATATTCTTGCAGTTTCAGGTCAAGACCCTTCTTCAGTGGCGCAGCGGTAGAGTTGCTGCCTCACAGCACTGGGGACCCGGGTTCAATCCTGACTATGGGTGCTGCCTGTATGGAGTTTTACGTTTTCCCCGTGATCTGCGTGGGGTTTCTCCGGGCGCTCCGGTTTCCTCCCACACTCCAAAGACGTGCAGGTCTGTAGATTCATTGACTTCTGCAAATTGTCCCCAGTGTACAGCTTAGAACTAGTGTACGTTGATCGTTGGTCGATGTGAGCTCAGTGGGCCAAAGGGCCTGTTTCCACACTGCATCTCTACGCTAAGCTCAAAGATAACAAATCACACATGAAACATCAATAAATTAATAGCCCCAGTGCAAAATAAGATCCAAAGTCCTTAGTGCAACCACACAGTGTCCAAGGCTCATCATTCCGTTCGAGCTGTGTGGTGTTCAAGAGCCTGATGGTTGATAGGGAGAAACTGTTCTTGAACCTGAAGGTCCCGATTTTGACTTCAGAGATACAGCGCAGAAACAGGCCCTTCCGCCCACCAGCCCGCGCCGACCAGCGATCCCCGCACACCAACACTATCCGACACACACTGGGGACAATATGACAACTTACTGAAAAGCCAATTAACCAACGGACCTGCACGTCTTTGGAGTGTGGGAGGAAACCAGAGCACCCGGAAACCAGGTCACGGGGAGAACGTACAAACTGTACAGACAGCGCCCGTAGTCAGGAGCGAACCCAGGTCTCTGGCGCTGTGAGGCAGCAACTCTATCGCTGCACCACTGTGCCGCCCTGTCCAAATATCTTTTAAATGTAGTTAGTGTCTCTGCTTCTCAACATTTCCTATCCATGGGTTTAATTTAGTTTAGTGTGGAGATACTGCACGGACACAGGCCCTTCGGCCCACCAAGTCCGTACGGACCAGCGATCACCCCGCACACTAACAATATCCTACACACAGACAGCACCCGTAGTCAGGATCGAACGCACTATAAGGCAGCCACTCTAGCGCTGCACCTCTGATTAAATATCTCTTAAATGTCGTTAGTGCCCCTGCCTCTGCACCTTTCCAAATATCATTTAAACACACAAACCAACCTGCCTTCCATTGACTCCATTTACACCTCATGCTGCCTCGGCAGGGCCAGCAGCATCATCAGGGACCAGTCGCACCCTGGCCACTCCTGCTAATATATTTTAAATGTGGTTCAGTGCCCCTGCCTCTTCACCTGTCCTATCCTGTGTATTATGTTTTACAAAGGAACTGCAGATGCTGGAAAATCGAAGGTAGACAAAAGTGCTGGAGAACTCAGCGGGTGCAGCAGCATCTATGGAGCGAAGGAAATAGGTAACGTTTCGGGTGGAGAGGAAATAGGCAACGTTTCGGGCCGAAACCCAAGGGTTTCGGCCCGAAACGTTGCCTATTTCCTTCGCCCCATAGATGCTGCTGCACCCGCTGAGTTTCTCAGCACTTTTGTCTCCCTGTGTAATATATTTTATATAGACACAAAGTGCTGGAGTAACTCAGCGGGACAGGCAGCATCTCTGGAGAGAAGGAACGGGTCGAGACCCTTCTTCAGACTGAAATATCGCCCATTCCTTCTCTCCAGAGATGCTGCCTGTCCCGCTGAGTTACTCCAGTGTTTTGTGTCTACCGTCAGTGTAAACCCGCATCTGCAGTTCCTTCCCAGGTGACATATTGTAGACGTGGTCAGCTTCCCTGCGGGTGCGTGAGCCGCGTGTGGAACTCACAATGTGCTTGGCCAGGTCGTTGATGAACTCTCCGTAGTGAAGCTGTGCCTCCTCCAGCAGGTGCTTCTGGAACATGCCGCTGATGTTCGCCGAGCCCATGAGGGGCCCGATCAACCGCAGGGCAAACTTACACGACTGCAGAGAGAGAGAGAGACAGAGAGAGAGGCAGGGGACAATGAGAGGCAACTGGCTCCTGTTAAATCAACACTCTCAACGTGTACCTCCACGTACACTCAATTACACACACTGAAGCTCTCACACTCACTCTCACACACACACAGAGTGAAGCTCACACACTCACCTAGTGAAGTGCTCACTCTCACACACTCACATACAGAGTGAAGCTCTCACACTCACTCTCACACACAGAGTGAAGCTCACTCACCTAGTGAAGTGCTCACTCTCACACACTCACACACAGAGAGAAGCTCACACACTCACCTAGTGAAGTGCTCACTCTCACACACTCACACACAGAGTGAAGCTCACACACTCACCTAGTGAAGTGCTCACTCTCACACACAGTGAAGCTCACACACTCACCTAGTGAAGTGCTCACTCTCACACACTCACACACAGAGTGAAGCTCACACACTCACCTGGTGAAGTGCTCACTCTCACACACTCACACACAGAGTGAAGCTCTCACACTCACTCTCACAGTGAAACTCACACACACAGAGTGAAGCTTCGTCACACACTCACCTAGTGAAGTTCTCACTCTCACACACAGAGTGAAGTTCTCACACTCACTCTCACACACAGAGAAGCTCTCTCACATAGTCACGCTCACACTCACACACACAGTGAAGCTCTCACACAGAGAAGCTCTCTCACACTCACTCACACACACACACACACACACACAGTGACGCTCTCTCACACACAGAGTGAAGCTCCCTCACTCACACAGAGCTCTCCCTCTCTGCGCTGGGCTGCGCTGTGCTGGGGGGTGGGTGCGTACCTTGACCACCTGCTGGCTGGTGTCGTTGAGGTGCAGCAGCAGGCTGACCATGCTGGAGTGCACCTGCTCCAGGAAGTCTGCCTTCGACTCGCCATCCCCAAACCGGGACAGATTCCCGAAAACCATGAAGGCTGCCGATCGCACCCGGTCCTCATCCTGTGGGGAGAGAGGGCGCCAGCATCAGGGGTGGGGGAGAGGGGAGGGGGAGGGGAGGGGAAGGGGGGGGGGGGGGGATCGCTGGTCAGGCCGCATTTGGAATATTGTGGGTAATGTTGGGCACCGTTTCTGAGGAAGGATGTGCTGGCTCTGGAGAGGGTCCAGACGAGGTTTACACGAATGATCCCAGGAATGAGTCGGTTAACCTATGACGAGCGTTTGTTGGTGCTGGGCCTGTAATCGCTGGAGTTTAGAAGGATGAGGGGGGACCTCATTGAATCATACAGAATAGTGAAAGGCCTATCGAGTGGATGTGGAGAGAATGTTTCCACTGGTGGGAGAGTCTAGGACCAGAGGTCGTAGCCTCAGAATTAAAGGACTTTCCTTTAGGAAGGAGATGAGGAGGAATTTCTTCAGTCGGAGGGTGGTGAAGCTGTGGAGTTCTTTGCCACAGACGGCTGTGGAGGCCAAGTCAGTGGATATTTTTAAGGCAGAGATAGATAGATTCTTGATTAGTACGGGTGTCAGGAGTAATGGGGAGAAGGCAGGAGACTGGGGTAGAGAGGGAGGGATAGATCAGCCATGATTGGATGGCGGAATAAACAATGGGCCGAATGGCCTAATTCTACACCTATCACTTATGAACATGAATCAGCACCAGGGGAGGCAGAGGGATGGCGAGGGGGAGGGGGGAGAGAGGGGGGAAGGAGGGGTGGCGAGCGGTGGGAGGGATGGGCTGACCTTCTCGAAGAAGGGGCGTATGCGTAGGGCGATGTTGATGAGGATGGGCTCCACGTTGGTGCCCCGGAGTTGTGCCAGCAGCTTGGACAGTCCCGACATGGACTCCAGAGTCACACTGTCATCAACATCATCCTTCTCATCCATGCCCGCCATCATGGCCGACAACAAACGCGTGCTGTACCTGTGTACCTGGGGACAGAGGGGGGAGAGAGGGGGGGGGGGAGAGAGGGAGGGGGGAGAGAGGGAGGGGGGGGAGGAGGGGGGGGGGGGGGGGGAGAGAGGGGGGGGGGAGAGGGGGGGGGAGAGGGGGGGGGAGAGAGAGGGGGGGGGGACAGAGGGAGAGGGGGGGATTAGGGGTGAAAGGGAGGGGGGGGAGAGAACAGAGGGTCAGTGGCAGACCGTCCCACCATCACCTCGCCACCCAACCTCAACCGCACTCCTCCCCTGCAGTTCACACTCCCCTCCACTCTCCCTCCTCACCTCTCCCACCCTCATCCACACTCCCCCCCCCCCTCACCACCCCCAGCTCAGCCCCACATCCATACTCCCCGCCCCACTCTCCCCCACCCCCACCCCCACCCCCCGTTGGATGAGGGGGTGGGGTGGGGGTGAGGGTGCGGATGGGGGTGGGGGTGGGTGAGGGGGGTGTGAGGGGGTTGGGGGGGGGTGAGGGTGTGAGGGGGGTGAGGGGGGTGGGGGTGAGGGGTGGGATGAGGGGGAGATGAGGGGGGGAATGAGGGTGGGTGGGGGGAGTGAGG